>LPNX011046989.1:458064-577622 GCA_001517045.1 Pseudotsuga menziesii
GTAGGAGTATCAACTTCTGGATACACTATGAGTCTTGGATCAGCAGCTGTTTCATGGAGATCACGCAAACAGTCAGTTCCGACAGATTCAACAACATAAGCAGAATATGTGGCTGCAGCTGAAGCAAGGAAAGAAATAGTATGGCTCAGGAAGATACTTGAATATTTGCAAGAAAAACAAGAGAACTCCACTCCATTGTTGGTCGACAATACTTCTGCAATCAAGCTGGCTAAGAATCCTAGATTCCATGATCGAACCAAACACATCAACACAAAGTATCATTTGATTCGACATCATGTAGAGGCCAAGACAGTCCATCTTCGACATTGTTCCACAAATGATCAAGTTGCAGACATCTTCACTAAAGCGCTTGGACGAGAAAAGTTTGAAAGATTCAAAAACATGCTCGGACTTACTAACACCCCTTCGGATTAAGGGGGGGATTGTTGGAATATAATCCGTCGGGATTATACAATATGTAAATAGTGTAAATATATTCGGAATGTGAATAGTCATGTAGGAATATGAATAGGTTGGTCGGAATCTCAACCACCGCTTGAAATGTATAAACGTATGCATTAGCAATGGAATAAATGAATCGGGAGTTATTACCTATCAATTCTCATGATTCCCTTGACGATGTGGGTGAAATACCATATTTTACTCATAAGAGGGCATCTTTGGATTAAGGAGAGATATAGAGAGAGATGGAAAGACCTTTGGATTCGTGAGCTATGCAACTAGAGCTACAAATTTGTAATACCCTCTCGTTTGTCCCCTTGACATGTTATTATTATTTTGGTGTTGGGACATTAAGGCACGAGGTGAATCTTGTCTTAGATTCAGTTCATTTTAGGGAAAAAATCAATGTTGATGGTAATTGATGGAAAATGAGGGAATGTAAGGTTTACATAAAAGTTTTATAATTGCTAGAAAATGTGGCAAATGGTGACATGTATCTACAAAACATGGGATAAGTTGAGATAGTAAAAATTGAAATCCTAGGTCACTAAAGTGCATATGTTCAAAATTTGGATATGTGCACTATGTTGGTTATGCGAGGATAAATTATGGACAAAATTTGGATATTAATCGTTTAGTTGGAGCAGTTTCCTTGTGTGGACTAGGTGGTGGACTTTGGTTAGTAGAATGAGGCAATCGGAAAATGGATGCAAGTTTAAATGATAGAGCAAATAGAAGTTTCTTTGCATCTCTACAAAGAATTTTCTTCAATTTCATTGAAGGGAATAAGTATGAAGTAAACTCTACTTATAAGAAAGTTCATTATTATGGAGTTTTGATTTTAGATATACCTATGGATGAGATTAAAATCATCTATGATTTTATGCCACCATCTCAACTCCAGAGTGACTTCTTCACCACACTTATACAACATTTTCTAAGGGTGTCTTAAATATGATATACTTTGGGTTGTCGTCTACTTCCAACCTCCCTAATATAATAATCACTGTAGAAGTACCCGATTCACCATTTTCATGTATATGTATATTGAAGGACAATAGTAGAGATGAGAAGCTTATAAAATATTTTAGCACTTAAGGTGATACGATTGATCTTAGACTCTAGATAAGTTCTAAAGGGAAATTGAGAGTCAAAGGTGAATCATGGCATATGATATTGAACTTTGCTTGATCAAGTATGAGAAAATATAGAACTAAGGGAAACAACAAAGCATTAAAGGCAGCCACAAGAGTTTTTCCTTTGACTCGTGGATCCATTGGCTTATGGATCCTTTGCCATTATTGATAGCCCAATGCTTTTCTTCCCAATTTGTTGGAATTTGAACTGACACATGAAATCACCGAAGAAGAGTGCTAAGGCTCAAATCAAAAATGAATGGGGCCTATATCCTTGTGAACTTAGCAATTGGATTCTCCAAGTTTTGATTGATGAATAAAATGTGAGGAAGGAAATATCAATCAGATTTTCCCTAAGTATTTTTGCAAAATGTACATGCAACAAAGCTATGTTGGCAATACTAATTATAATTTTTTGGTACAACTTACCTTGATTTGTGGAGCTTGGCACTGTCTTCTTTTGATTTACCTTTCAAAACATCTTTTAACATACTACAAATATTTTCCTGTTGCAACAATTTCATGTTAGGACCCATTAAATAAATATTTGCATGTTTATGAAAATAACAAAACAAATCTAAAAAAATACAATTTGAGTAGTTTGTCTCAATGAATAAAAACAACAATAATAATGAACATTTTACGGTTGATGGACATTTTTAATTTAACAATGTAAATTACAATAATATTCAAGTAAAATAATTGGTAATAAGAAATGGAGAACCACAACGCTATGTATGGCCATCGATCACATCAAAACGCCAATTTTTCCTCTGAAATATGAAAATGTTTCCCAAGGCTATCTATAACAAGTTCCAATGGATGAGTCAAATAGCAATAGTAAAATTTAAACACTACAATTATAGAAATAATTGTTTTTAATGTATAATTCCTTACCATTCATTGAGATCCTCTCTGTTTCAAGAATACTTTAATATTCTCTACTAAACAGGACCAACCACATGAAGGTGAAATTTCTTATGCCCCCCCCCCCTCACATCACTCTCAATTCCCCAAACCCAATACATCTACTTGCAAATAAAAAATTAGTGCAAATTCATTCATTCAATAGCTGAAAAAACTTTCACTAAACCATTCATTCATTCAATAGCTGGAAAAAAATTCATTAAACCATTCATTAAACTATTCATTCAGTCAATATGCGATAAAATCATTCATTAAACCATTCATTAAAGAATTCATTCATTAAGTAGCGGAAAAAACCATGCACGACATTGTATTATAAAAAAAATTACTTAATATTACTTCTGTCACTTCTTTTTTACTTTTCTTCTCTTTACAAAATGAGCAAGAAGCACATCTTTCGGGATTTGTTGTTCGGTCTCCCTAGTAGATTGCTTGCCACATGGATCTTGTGGCAAGGGGCTCAAAATTGCTGCAATAATGTGAAAATGTTGCATTAATTTATTGTTGTTTTTATAATTAAAAGTATTTCATTTAAAAAAACATTACAAAGGTGTTTTTTACCTGGCGTGGGCACATCATGTTCTTCATTATCCTATCTAGGCTCAACCTGGACAATGTGACCATCTACATGTTCTGCAGTTGAAATATGGAGAAGTACAATTGATGTTCACCATCTGCAATTATCTATACAAAATAGTAGCATATTAATAAAATCATTACCAGGAATCGAAGCATGATATTCGACTAGTTCGTGTACATCATTGACATTAAGGGGATCGTTACTTTCCTGCTTAAAACAAAATAATTTTTTTCTTCTTCTGTTAATTGTTAATAACGAATACATTGCATGACAATTAATAAATTTTCATTAAACTATATGTACTTTATATACCTCTGCACCAGATGGATCACCAAAAGACCGTGTATGCCCAGACAAGCTTTTTTGGCTTTCAACAACAGCTTCAAAGTCGTGTTGGAATCCAAGTTTCAAGTCTTCCTAAGTGGGAACTTCTTTGAATCGGTCGGCCGACATATTTGCAGAACTTCATTAATTTTACATTTTGCGCCATATTAAAAAGAAAATAATTTTCTATTTATTATTTGGATGCAGTATCAGGTTTTCGATACTTACAACGTGTCGTCATATTCGAATAACCGCCAGGCCCAAGCTTGTGTTGACCAATTTTATCCAATTTTGTCTTTGTGGCCTTTTATGTGTTTGAAAACCTAATCAAGTGTTGAATTGCATTGGATGTTCCAAATTCGATATAAAAAATCATAATAATAAGGTTTACCATTACATTGTGGAAAGTATTGCATACCTCCCTGTGCCTAGTGGTATATATCCTACTTTTCTCAGAGCCCTCTCTTTTCCATCTTCTACTAGTGCTTTCCACTACCTCGATGGAATCATCAGAGGATGCTCATACCTATGGTTCTTTTCTAAGTGAACCCTATATTGGTCTTAGACAATCTTCATATGTTGTCCATCCTTCTTTAGGACCTTCGTTGTATCGAAGGTATCTTTGTCGAACAAGCCAACCAATCGATTAGTCATCTCATCCTTTAAATATCTTGTTTGTCTATCCCACCTTGTGCAGATGGTGGGCCCGAAGATCTCCAAGGTTAAATCATTTATAATTTTACAAAATACATCATTTCTTGCAAAACAATCATGCCATCATTAGTTTAAAAAACATTTTTATCGGTATATTACAATAAAATTACAAAAACTAAATTGAATAATCTATAATTACCTAAAATATTCTCTATCTTTATTGGAACGAGTTCTCGTTCACCAAAAATGTTGTCACTATTTAACCCATGCTAGTGACACGAGAATATCCAAGAAATGATGCTTTAGCATTAGCATTAGTATCAAACTCTGCCTCCACCCTTCTTCTACATGATCTGGTGTGTGTCGGTCAGCAGCAGTTGCACCCTCTACTGGCCTTCGAGGTGTCTTGGAATTTGTTGCCGAATGTTCAGTCGAAAACACGAGTGTAGTATGTGGTGTACATGGAGTGGTTTTCTCACTGGGCCCAACACCGCCTTCACCACCAATGTGTGGTCACAGAAAATATTGTAAATACAAACCATTCAATTATAAGTTCATTATCATATAAAATTATAAAATATAAATTTCTAAATGAATTCATATTATGATTCTGCAACTTACTTTCGAGGCTTGAGATTTCTGCATCAACACTAGAACCTTTGCTTTGATCCGATTTGTCTGCGGAATTATGAATAGCAGACGAAGCATACCCGCATGAATATTTTTCAATGTCTTCTCTAGCAACTTCACCGGGTCTATATAAGAACCAATGTCAGTATCATTCAACAACTTTTTGACATCAAAATCTATGGACTGCTGTGTTTTTGTTTCATAAAACGAATCATTTGTCTGCAACAAAAATGTATAAAACATTGCTTACTTGTTGAAGCAATACTATGAGCAAAACATTATATTAAAAAAAAATACCTATCATGATAGATTCATAGAATTACATCTAGGCTTACCTGATGCCTAGATGATGATGTGGTTTGATCAACAGCTGGGGACTTTCCCCGATCATCCACCTGCAAAAAAAATAGACAAAATTATCATAATGAACGCAATTATAAAAACAAAAAAAAATACATAACAAAATAAGCACTATGCTACATTTTATATATTTGTACAATTTTGAAGTATTTAAATTGTAGAATTACATCCAGGTTTGCATGTTGCCCTGAGGCTGCAGTCATCTGATCAACAACCGAGTGGCTTCCCCGATCAACACTCTGCATGAAATATACATAATATTATATAAACCAAATGAATATACTATTGAAAAAACATAACAATAGAACTAATTGTTCATATTAAATTTGTACAATGGAATCGATGTATACCTTCTCCCTCGAGGAAGGTCTAGTAACACCTACTATGAGGGAGGTGCCCCTGACAGAACCCTGCATCAAAACCATACTAAAAATTACCTAACAAAACCAAAATACTCACTAAAACAATTTAATAACATAACATTTTGACGTATACATGTTTCCTAGAGGATGGTGTACTCCTCTCACCAGTTGCTAGGGTGATGCGCCCTCGATCACCTCCATGCGAAGTCAAGATATGAAATTTAATAAAAAATTATAATTATCTGCAAACGAAAAAATCCTAAATATGTTAAAATAATTAATAAAAGTTTGGGTAAGTTGTTGGATGTACCACATCCATACTAACCGTGTTTGTATCTACTCGATTCAAATTGTAATTAATAAGCAGCTCTTCCCCGACAACTATTGATTTAATGGCACATACAAAGACATGGTTTCCTTCATGCCCCTCAAATATGCAGTTGGGTTGCTTAAGTGTAGACCCTGGTTGTGTATTTTTTATAAACCTCAAAATATTCCCAGTTGTCTTTGGCCTTCCGTAAATGTACAACATTGCTCCTTTATTTTGATCTTTGTACTTCAGTTGTAAATAATTTGTTGACAACCCATATCTAAGTATACTTCATGCATATTGGACAAGATGCATCCAATCATTGTAGTTTTAATAGGTTCCAACATACTCCATCAATTATGTACATCTGTCGTAACCGACCCTTATTCCATCCATGCAAAACAACCCCAATCCATGTAATGATGACGATGCAATTCTATATATCTTCTCATTTCACAAAAATCAGTGTTGACTTAAGGAATATCCCTCGGTACCCATTGTTTCACTATATTTTTGTACCTGAAGGGAACCTCAATGTCTCCTATTGTCTCATCATCATAGGAACATGACCCCCCTCCTGCGAGAAAAAATTCCATGTTTTTATTGAATTTTCTTTTGATCTTCTGACATCTAGTTGATCTAGCCATTGTAGACCTACTGGATGTCTCACTTTCCTCTAGCCTTCCTAATCTCCCCTCGCTCGAGGAAGACAAGTCTGACAAATACCTGTTTGGTTCTACCTGCACCATGGCCAGAAAAAACTTGGCAAATAAGAGCAAAATACCAGCAAAAACTTGGATAGACTTATAAGCATGACATAATAGTGATATCATTATCTTGAATAATATCAATAATTCCCTAGTATAACAGTTCATCACATAGTCCTTTAACACGATATATATATCAAGTGGTTCCATCGCTAATGCTTCAGCCAAATTATCTTAAAATACAAACTATGTTTTTGACAAAATTTGTAGGTGTAGCTTTTTTAATTTATTTTGTTTCCTCACCAAAAATATTAAAGACCTAGTTTACAGATCTCAATATATATAATAAAGTCATTTGCTAAGATTTTGAAAAAAAAATCAGAAGAAAAATAGGTGTTCCTTGATATTCAATACTGAATCAAAGGGTACTTGTACATAGTCCTGACAATAAGTCATTCCAGACACGAGTGGAGATAAGTATCAAAAACTTTCCCAAGGGGAGGGACGGAACCCACAATACCAAGATGACTGAAGTAGCAATACCACAGGGAGAACATAAGGATCCCAAACAGCTTATCCAAGGAGGCATCGAGGGTGGAGAAAACACACCCCTGGGGGATGAAAACAAAATCTATATCCCCAACTAAAAAAAGAAAGATGCTAATGTATCCCATAGTCGAAAGAACCAAAAAATAATATGCCACATAAATCAAAAATATATTAAAAGAGTTGTATCATGCCTTTCTCAATGATTTCTCCTTCTAAAAGTTACGAGAAGGAGAGGAGGTCAACCTTCATATTCAATGCTTCCTTGGATAAATGGTCTGCACTCATATTGTGCTCTCTGTAGACATTCCGAACGTCAAATAACCCACGAATTGAATTCATTGGCAATATATCATATATGTCGGATTTAATGGGCATCCGACGATAGATTTCACTACATAGATATTGGAAATCCGACGAAGTCTCCTTCATAGAGGTCAAAATTTCCAATATGCAACATGGACTTGCAGTTGACCCCAACAGCGTATTCGTGACTTGGGGAAAATTGAATCTTTATTGATGGCATGATATGCCACCACCTTCACTATTGGACCATGGCCCCATTGATGAATTTTATATTTTTAAATTACTCAACAAAAGTGGACATTAATTATCCCATCATATTTTAATCTTGATTACCCCCATGTCCAAACCAGATATGTACTTGCAGAACTGGTACAAGATGAATGCTCTTTCATGGTATGATACATGGATTGAGAAATAATTATTTTAACAACAATAATTTGTGTATCATGCATTCATCAAACCTTCAGCTGTTCAATGGGATTTTTTGTTATCTTTGTTAATATTATGTTTTAAAAGCCATGTTCCTAAATCCTAACACTCGTATATATTTTTGTCCATGAGGAAGAAAAGGAAAGGCTTTTTGAAGCAAAATGACAAAAAATTGAGGTATGCAACTGTTGATTATCATTCTAGTTTGTGATGTTATTTCCACATATTAAATTTTTATTGCACACTTAGTATTTTAGGAAAATCAAGACTAGTCTTGATTTTAGTTAGGCGCTCTTTAGAACTTGGATGTATTATACTAAATAATCAACATACTAAGAAATGAAATAAAATGAGATTTTGTGACCCATTTGGAAATGGGTTAAATTTTCTTTTAACAACCAATTTTTTGGTTGTGGATCCAATCTACAATCTATTGAATTTTCTAATTCTAATAGAGACACACTGTTTACAATTAAATTTGGAGGATGAAGAGATTTGCATTGCTCATCACCTCCCTTTCTACCCTAGCCACCATTTCCTACTTTTTCTTGCATAGACTAAAGGCCATGGAAGTGTCACATATTCTTGAAGTAGGCTCCTTAATCTTTTGTAAGGATACTAGTTCTTCATATCCACCGAAACTAGCAACAAAGTATGCCCACATTGTTCCTGTTGGAAGGGTTGTGAAGAAGGATTTGTAGTAAGCACTTGGAATAACCAATTTAGAAAAATTGAAAGGATCAAATAAAGCATGATAAAGTAGGTTTTAAAGATTGATAAATCATCACGAGGATTTTAACTTGAGGTTTTAAAATAGCAACTTTTACATGGTAAAACATGAAATATTATTAAGTGCAACTAATTTAAGCAAAATGGGTTCTGGCTTATGAAGATAGGGTGAATTGTGGTTTGGAAATCCAAACTAGCAAGAATGACAACTAAAACACTTCAAATTCGGGTTTTAGAAAGCAATTGATATTTTGACACAAGGAAATTTGAAACCTCGGATAAATAAAAACCCTCTAATTTGCTGCCACATGTCAATTTTGAAGAAAATCCACTTTCTCTCAACACTGCAGTTGATTCATCATCCTTCACCAACTGAAACCATAGAAACCACTTTACCAAATATAAACATACCCAAATCTAGATTCAAAAAATAAACAAAAAAACTGACAATGAAAATGAAGGTAACAATTGTGAGACTACTGTCAAATATAGCATGTTTAAAAATAGACTGTGCTAAAAAAACAATATATTGCATATCGTTAAATGTCTCATTAGGTTCTTTTTTCTACCCAACTATTTTCTCAAAAACAACACGTAATCCTAAAAAGAAAACTGTTAAAAAAACAATGACGGGAAACTGCTTTCATATCACCCAAAACAAAATTCTTGATATTGTCATTGATATTTTCAACTTGTAAGGACCAATAAAATGTAGACATCATTGACATGAAAACCCCTTATCTCTAGCTCTTGGAAGAAAAACGAATTAATTCAAAAACAATTTTTCAAATACAATGAATTTGACTCTAGAAAACTTTGATTACTGTGAATACCTGGATGCACCTGTAATGGAACCAACATGACAAATTCTAGATGGATCTTAAGCATGGATGATTTTAAGGAACCATACTTATTTAAAAGTGTAGAAATGTTGGCGAATATTACCAATTCTTAAAACGCCAAGTATAAAATCATTGCCGATATTTTTCACAAAAAAAAATATTTTCCAAGGATTTTATATCGTTTACATAATAATTTGGCGATTTTTAGGGTGAAAAAATTTTACGCCATCAAAATTGGGAGAAACAGGGCTTGAAAAAATGCAAAATGGAGAATCATTTTTTAGAGTAAAACATAGAAAAATAGCCCACCAAGCTAAAATTCACCCCTAAAATTATCCCTGATCTTAAGTTTTAACCCTCTGAAGACCCCGGAACTTTGGCTCCTGGGAAAAAACAAACTACTAAAAATAACAGTTTTTCAAATATGGTGAAACTGACTCCAATAAACTCTGGTTACTGTGAAGAACCAACAAGACAGAGTCTATATGGATCTTACCCCTCTGAATACCCTAGACCTATGGCTCCTAGAAAAAATCAAACTACTAGAAATAACAGTTTCTGAAATACGGTGAAATTGACTCTAATAAACTCTGATTACTATAAAGACCTAGATGCACCTGTAATAAACATGATAGTATAGATGGATCTTACCCCTCTAGTTATGTAGGAAATCTAGGGGTTAACAATGGTGACTCAAGGGGGTAGCATCTTCTTGCAAGGTGTTGAGAACCATGAGGTCTCTGTAGTCAAAGGATCTAAAAATTGATTCATGGAAATCTGTCTGCATCAATGTTCTCGTCCACTTGACAATGGATTCAAATGATGGTGCATCCACTACCCAATTGGAAAGAGAACCAAAGCATGCATACCCATATTCAAATGCAAGATGCAACCCACCTAATATGTACACCTCTCCTGTTGGAAAATGAACTGAAGTTGACAATTAGGACGAAGCCACCTAGTCACATTCCAGGATTGGACAATGTTTCATAAATCATCCTTGGCCTGAGCCAGAATGCATTTAGGCCACGAGGAAGAAAGCAATATTCTTATTGTGTTCCTTAAGCCTTGTTATGCGGGACTTCTGTTTCCAGTGTGTGACTCTTTTGATTGATTTTGCATAACCATCTGATCATTGAGGTCCAAATCCTTTTTGTTAAGGGTGGGAGTTTCCATCATGCATGTGGCCATTATTTCCTCTCATGTTGAGAAAATTACTCTCCAACTATTGCATTTGGAAGAAGATGTTTCCAAATTTGTTTGTGTTCCGGGATTCAATCTTGTTTTTCAGAATGTTAGTTTTTTGAACCTATATTGACTTCTACATGGTTCCACCATTCTTTTATCATGTCCTTGAAATGAAAATTTGAAAGCCACATTTTTTCATAGTGGAAAGGAGTTCCTTTTGAGCTTTCTCTAGAGTTCCAGTGTAAAATAATTGGCTAGTGGTATGATCCAATTGGGAGGATTGTTGGTTTCATATTCCATCCTCTCAGAGAAAAGGTCTTCTGAGAGAATAAAATGGTCTAATTTTCCAGCTACATACTGCTCCATACTTGTTCCGGGTAAAAGTTTCATTGCTAGAGGCATCTGCATACATGAAATATGTAGGACATAAGGGGCATCATCTTCATGAACCAAACTTGAATCCATTTTTGAAAGACACACCTATTTAAACTAAGTTAGATTAAATTGAATTGATCTTACTTGAAATAAAGGGCACACAACAAATATGCTTTTTTATGATCTAACCTTAAGATAATGTTTCCTTTCCCAAGAGATAACTTTGATCCATACTTCATTTGCTTCTTTATTTTCACCCGTCTATCCATAGAAGTAACTTCTATATCCTAACCAACCATGAAATGCTGAAGAGAGATGCCTTAAAAGTTAAAACCACCATCCATCTATTAATCTAGAATAAAGAAGAGAGTATCAAAGTGGTCAAAGTAAAAATTAAAGGCAACATGTGCATGAATTGGTTTAGTTTCAGCATTCCATTCAGTCTTGCATGAACAGCAAGGATTTGGTTTTGCTTTCAACCCTATATTTTTTATAGGGAAATGAACATTCCTTTATTCCATTCATAGGATATTCAAAAGTTAGTCTGTTTCTCAGGCTCCAACTCATTCAAAGCATGGGGAATAGCTTTCTCATAACGGTGATAGATTATCCCAGAGTGAGTAAAGCTCTCTTTCCTTATTTTCATGTCCCCTCAAATTGTTATACTTAGATAAGTTATAACCTGACATAAGCAAGAAGGAAAGGCCCTGTATTCCCCTCAAATCATGCAGAGAAGAAATCAAGTTCACATAAATAAAATCCATTACATACAAAATGAAAATGGTTCCTTTAGTAAACTCTTTTTGTAGTTAAGAATGGTTTTTGCAGCATCATTATAATTAATGAATGAAAAATACGGTGGTCTCAAAAGAAGCTAGACACTTTGAGTGAATATTAGGATTCACATGTTTCAGTAATGCATATATTGTACAATTTAAAATATTATTTGTCATTTAAGTGTCTGATTTGTTGAAACTAAGAGTGTAATATTCACATTGACCACAACGGAAATTATTTTTAATTTTATTGTATATTTCTATTTATTTTGAAGGCCAACCAAGTCAACTCAATGTAGGTTGACTACCCCTCCTTCGGGAAAGCGCCCTACCTCTTTAGTCGTGTATAAATACATTATTTGACTTTTGTATTTCTACAAAGTGTGACCATTCATTCATGACTCATAAGTCAAAGATAATATTACTTCTTGGTCTCCAAAAGGATTATGAAAAGTCAATATATTAACATTTGTTGGCCTTTTTAGACGGGTTGTCATTAATTTATGTTTTTGTCTAGATCTGTATTTCACTTTCTCGAGTTTCAAATTCATTAAGGCCTGCAAAAACATATTGACCATCATGTACAGCTCGTTAGCGCAAGCACAACTTTGTGTTGCAACATTATCTTCTAAACTTAACCAATGTGTGATGTGATTCAATGCATTCTTTCAAACTATATTGGCATTTGAAATCCTTCTTAGCATTTAGTTGCACATAGAAATTTATTCTTGTTTCCTTATATTGAAAATAATATATAGTCAATATAATGATCTCCCAATTTTATATTCTTATATGTGTTTTGGTTAGAAAGATATTTTATGAGGTGATAATCTTGGGAGGCTAGGATGGAGGAAGAGAAATTTGTGGATTACTCAAAGCATGTGGAGGAAGTTTTCCTGAAACCAATTTTTGGATGTAGGGATGAAGTACTAAAACATTGGAAATTCTCAAGGGTGTCACATAACAACATCAAAGAGGCTAGTGACTCAAAGAAGCTAACCTATTCTAAGTCCTTGTCACCGCCCCAAATCCCTAACCCTAAGGTTAACCCTAGCACTCTGGAGGTCTATGTTGTAAAAATTTTGTTTCCCGATTATGCCAAGAATTTTTATTTTTCTGTGCTATGACCACCACCTATTATTCTATATTTCCAGTTATTTATCCCTAGGTCTCTGTTTTCTAAATTTTTCTTCACAATCTTCATTGGTTTATGAATCAATTTGTGTTTTTTTTCCTTGTGTTGTCCCAATTTTTATGTTTTCTTTATATGCCATGCCATACAAAAAAAATTCAAACCCCTGTCTAATACTTTAAAAAATGAAAACCAAATACAAATCAAAATAAAATCTATGTGCATGGGTATCTAGGGGGTAAATTTCGAGGCCATTTTTAGGCCACGAGCATTCAAAGGTGATTTTGGTGTATTTTGGGTGGCATAACAATGAGGAAAGGACCAAAACTCAGACCTTGGCATGAACGATGAATTCTGGGCTAGTTTTGTAGACTGAACCAGCATTCTGTGTATAGTTACAACATAAATCCAGCTTGTTGCAGAGGTTTTGGGCACTTTTGTACAAGTCTAGGTGTGAAAACAGCCTCAATGTTCATTCACATGCATATATTAGGGATAAATTAGTTGTAAATAGTCATGAAAATTACCCTAAGATGAATTTTTGGATACATGAAGGCTAACCAATAGTAAAATTATGCTTTTGGGCATAATTTCACCTAATATCAGTCATATGGATTCAAAATCCTGGCATCGTTCCCTATCAAATATTATTCAAAAATGGCCCAAGATCCGAAAACCTCGTACAATGTTGGAGCATCTACTTCATGGATTTCTATAGAGAATAATAGTGAAATCCAAGGTGGGACAAATGTACATTAAAAAAATACTCTGATTGAATCCCTTGTTGCAATAATCATTCCGAATTCAGAAAAGAGTTTCACGATAATGTTTTCTATGCCAATCTTATTGTCTTTGCAGGTATGTGATGGTATAGGTCGAAATTGGTGTGAAATGCCTCCATAGCAATGTAATTCAAAAAATCGAAAACTAATTCTACAATTAAAAACAAAATCAAAATTTCAAATTTCAAATTGAAATCCGATCAAACAGAACTTTTCATCGGATGTCGTCGGATTTTGTCATCGGATTTTGGGTTGAAATATTGTTGTGCTAACCCATTGAATCCTAACTTATAAATATTAACCAACTCTTACAAAAATCAAATAGCCATCTATCACACTAACCATCACCTACCAATCACATACTCCTTAACCCACTAACATTTTACCCATTAATATGTAATCCACTAACCCCTAACTCCTAACCTACTAACCCACTATCCCACTAACTCCTACTCCCTAAAACCTATCCCACTAACCACTAATTAGTAACTTGTAACAATAGCACTAGCATATAATCATCTAATGCACTGATTACTAATCACCTAACCCAACAATCGCTAACCCCTAACCTATTAACCCACTAATTTGTTTTCAATTCCATTAACTCACTAACCCACTAATTTTTTTTCAAGCCCATTAACCCACTAATTTACTAACCATGTAACCCACTAGAACACATTAATCCACTAACTCCTAACTCACTAATCATTAACACATTAAGCCCGTGCCCCTAACTGATAAAAATATTAACCCCCACCTTCTAATTCACTACCCCACTCATCACTAAACAAATAACCCCCATCACATAACCCACCAATCCACTAAATAATTGACTAACCATATAACCTATTAACACAATATCCACTGTCTCATTAAACCACTACCCCTAATGCATAACCCACTAAACCAATAATATATTACCACTATAACCATTAAACATCTCTTCCACTACCACACTAATCAGTAACAGACTAATGGATAACACCCAAACTCACTAAAAAGCTAACCATTGACCTAGTTATCCACAAACAACTATCCCACTTAAATATTAAGTGACTAACCCAATACCCAAATAACATACTAATCATTGAACCGCTAACTCTCTAATTACCAAATTGATAACCTTCTAACCCATTAACCATTTCAAGACTAACACACTAACCTACTAACCAATATATTTCCAACACACTAAGCCACTAAACCCTCTAATTTTATTCAAACCTACTAACCTCAAACTCATTAACTAATAACCATTAATTACTATTTGTACCTTGTAAAAACATAGTTAAAAACTTCTTTTTCTTTAAATGGATTTTTTTTAAATATTAGTAAATTGAAATGAAAAAATTCACTTTAACTTCGTTTGTTTCACACACGTATATAACCAACTTACAATAATCCTTGAGGGGTCGCTCAACTAGGTTTAAGGGAAATGGGTGCACTATAAACACTATCCACTATTGTGGGAAACTATCCATGGGTTATATATAAATATTCCAAAACAAACAAAAAATTATTAGCTAAGCAAAGTTAAATTACATTTTAAATGTGCATATAAACATTTAGGAAACATCAAACAAAATATTACCACTTTCCATAACATGATATTCTTTGTATTCTTTGATGGACCTCCAATTTGTCTATTTTATATCCCATACTATATTTATATATTTAAATTTGGCACTTACATATTAATGTGAAACATTCATGCCTTTTGATAACCAATATAGACTTTATTCTATAATATTATGTAATTATATATACAATTGCTTAATTCCAAGCATGAATGTGATGTGCTTGATTTTAAAGTGATTTTTTGATGATTTTTGTATGTGAACCGATATGGTCTAAATGGATAATAGTGTAGGGATTTGATCTACAAGGAAAGGATTATCTCCTTCATTTATGAATCCAAATCTAGTCCCTTCAGCATCTTTAGAGTTGCTAACTCTCGGAGGAAGCCATGATGGCCTAAACCCACAAGGACCAATGGCATGTGATTTACTTTAAATTGATGAAAGGCTTATTTGTTACTACATGTCATCAATATATTTCATATAAATCGTTAGGGATCTCATGATATTGAGGTGCATTCCCCTATTAATGTGTATATTTTGTTCCTATGTCAATCACAACCATCATGTTGAATTAACTTGTATGAGCTCTTTTCCATAAAAACACCATCCTATGACATCATGTTGACACAATTATAACTTTTATTGACTTTCCCATGGGACAAACATTATGACCTACATATTCTTAATTAATTCCCATCCTTTAGGAATATAGGTCACAAGATGAAGTCCTTACTTCGCTACTCCCTTCCCAAACACCAAAATTTGAATCTCATTACCAAACACTCATATTTGTGTTACTAATATAGTTGGGCATTTAAACCAAGTATTCAAAATTTACTTTACTAGAATTGAGTCTATGAACCTTTGGTTGCTAAGGAATGCATTGCCTCAACAATAACTTGGAACCTAAATGTTACTTTCCCATATAGACATTAATACTTTATATGACCCATGGTATTTGTATCAGTGACACCATTGGATAGTACATGCAATCAATGCATGTGCAATTCCAGTATTGAGGACCTCACCAATATGTGATCAAACCCTAGAAGTATGTTGTTTTTTAATTGAAAGGCTATGAAAGTTTTACTAATCCCTAAATAGGCCACCAAGTCACCAAAGAAGAGTTGTTAAGATCCCTAGCAATTTGTTGAGTTTTGATAAAGCCCTAAATAGGGATGTCTATACTCCTATTAGGGCTATCGAGGTCTGACATAGCCCTAAAGAGGTATGTCGTGAATATTAAAGGGTTGTTGAGAGTCTGTTGTGACACCAAATGAGACCGTCGAGGGTTGGATAAGGCCCTAAGAAGGGCTGCAGGTACATAGTATAGGCCACCAAGGGTTCTTCTAAGCCCTAAATAGGGCTACCTTGAACCCATAAGTTTGTTTAATCACTGACAAGGTCTTCTTAGACAATGGATAAAGTCACCGTGATAAAAAGGAGATCTAGTAGGGATATTGGGTCAATGATCAGGGCTACTAAAGATCAAATCAAGCCTCACCAAGACTAACATTGTTCAAATTGTGGTCAACGAGGGTCAAATCTAACCATATGTAAGGTTGTCGTTGCTCAGTTGAGGCCATCATGGTCGTCATTGCACATGTTGAAGCCATTATGGTTTAGTTCAAGGGTTTATCAGAGATGTCGGTGCATAGTTGAAGTCACTAAAGATTGCATAGTTGAAGTTGAAGTCACTGAAATCACTGAATAATGATGTCATTGCACAGTCAAGGTCATAAAGGGTCAGATAAAGTCCTAATGAGGTTGATATTACATTGTTGAGGCCACCATGGGGTTAACATTTCTCATTCCAAACCATTATAAACCATACTATACCATTATAATGTTTCTCATTCTAGACCATGGGGTTAACATTTCAATTCCGACCATACTAAATTAACCTATGTTTTTTATAAACCTACTTACAATTAACCTACATACATACCAAAGGCATTGAATGAAATCGAAGGTGCAGTAAATCCGTTAGCATCCCGTGAAGACAAATTGCATACAACCGGTGAAGAGAAATTTTGGAGTACACCGTGAACACCGTCAACAAAAATTGCATACACCCGTACTAAAGCCATGAAGCCCTGTCAGAGAAATCACATGTGGAGGCCAATACACAAATAGTGTGGAGAAATAAAAATTGTAGACGGTAAGTGAAGAAGCTTCCAAACGTTTACATAAAAATATAACCTCATATATTTATAACATTGTCATTTTGCATGTCAACACGTAGTGCAAAAATACCTGTGATTTTCTCCTTGGAAGCTCTGTGCATGGTGAAGGTTTGGGTATGAGTGTTGGTAAGTGAACCATGATATATGCCTTGAAAAGGGGACGATATATCCGCTAACTTTTTTATCCCATGTTACTTTATAAAGTCCATGTAAGACTAGGGTAATAATAAAACTTTGGGTAAAGGTAAGTCTTTGGTAGTTAATGTAATGGTAAGTGAAACTTGGGTAATAATAAAACTTTTGGTAAAGGTAAGTATTTGGTAGTTGATGTAATGGTATGTGAAACTTGGGTAATAATAAAATTTTGGGTAAATGTAATTCTTTGGTAGTTGATGTAATGGCAAATATGTATAAAAAATACCTCACTTTAAGATCCTCCAAACACCACATCAATATGTATAAAAAACCAAGTGCTATGTATCAATATGGCAAATCAAACCAAGAATAATGGGGCACCCCTTAAGGAAAATGATCCATGTGACACATGAATGAATTTCATCATCAATCCCTCATAAGCACAACATTGTCATGATGATGATGATGAAGATGGTGATGACGATGATGATGATGATGAAGAAGAAGTTGATGATGATGAAGATGTTTATGAGGAAGAAGGTGTGACGAAGATGATGATGAATATGGTGATGCTGATGATGGTGATGACGATTATGATGATGATGACGATGAAGAAATTGATGATGATGAAGATGTTGACAAGGAAGAGGGTGATGACAAAGATGTTGACAAGGAAGAGGGTGATGACAAAGATGTTGACAAGGAAGAGGGTGATGACAAAGATGATCATGATTATGATGAATATTATGATGAATATGGTGATGACGATGATGAATTCCTATGACATGATGAAGACTATGATGAAGAATCCAACGACCTTGCCAAACCAATGATGCCAGATGTCATTGGTATTTCTAGGTATGACAATGATGCTGACGATAATGATGATTATGATGATGTTGATGATGATGATGTTGATAATGATGTTGATGATGTTGATGATTATGTTGATGATGATGATGTTGATGATGATGACGACGATGATGATGATAAATATTGTGATCACCATGTTGATCTCATATGAAATGGTGAAGATGATGATGATGATGACGATGATGATGATGTTGATGACGATGATGATGACGACGACAATGATGATGATGTTGATGATGATAATTTTGATGATGATGATCATGATGTTGATGATGATGATGATAATGATGTTGATTGAGTCTAGAAACCCTCCCACACCGTCAATGCATGTGTCTAGTCTAACAATGCCAAATTTCACACTAAGCCGGCACATATATAAAAAATTTCATCATTGGCACCATGTAGCACATTAATTAGTCTTTAGGTATGGTTCTGGTTGCTCGATTGGTTAGTGGCAGCCATGTTTGACAATGAAGTTGACGACGATGATGATGATGACAATGACAATGACGGCGATGATGATGATGATGTTGAATGTGTTCACTAATGCTCATTATTTTTAAACTTAGTGAAAATAATGAGCATTAGTAAACTTTAGCAAATATTTTCCAATATTAATCTACATGAGTCAATATTTGTAAACTCGATGACCATAGTCAATTTTAGCTAGTTTTAGTAAATATTAGTTGTAATTAGTCAACAAAGATCATAATTAATCAGCATTCATATGATATTCCATGGCATAAAGTTATGTTTTGATAACATTAGATATAAGTATGGTTTATTTCTTATTAAGCATGGTAAGATGTTCTAACCCCAATTAACACTAAGCCATAACTAATATAAATTAATTATTATCTTATTTAATTTAGTGTAACTAGCAATGTGACATGAAATTAGTTTACCTTACTCAACATTATTATTTAAGTAGACAACATCAATAAACATAGTCTGCATTAATGAACATAAGTAAACTTGGTGAATATTAGTCAAATTCTTCAATATTAGTTAAGGTTGGTCAACAAAGTAGCCATTGTAAGTCATCATTATTTAACATGGTCAACATAATAACTAAGTATAGACAAATTTATTCATCTTATCCAACATTAGTTAAATTAAGTCAACATTACTCAACTTTATGATTTGTCAACATGAATAAACTCTTAGTCAACATAAGATAACATTACTCACAATAAATAAGCTGACATTAGCCAATATCACAATATGACACAACCCTCTTTTATTTCTTAAAACATCAAAATGTAACATAACCTTCTTTCTTTTTTAATGGAGCATAACATTGTGACATAACATTATAATGTTACAATATCACTTAACCTTCATAAAACATAATAAAACATAGATTAGCATAACTAAACCTAATCAAGACTAATCTTATTTAATAATAATAATTACTACTATAGTTATAATTATTCAAAAGGTAACATACCATTATTCAACACCCTTTGATTCCTTATCTAAAGTTATGATGTGACATAACCCTTTACTATTCCTTATTAAACATTATAGTACAACATAACCCTCTTTTACTTTTTGTGAAATGTCTGACTATTATATAAACTTGTATAATTACTAAGTCTAAGTTGTTGTTGTTTTTTTGTCTTAAAATAATGAATTTATACGCCTGTTCCTTTACATAGTTAATCAAATATAAAATGTATTTAACATATTCATTAATGGATATAAACTCCTTTTATAAATTAGAGTGATTGTAGTAAATATAATTAAATTCTTAAATAGTTAATCTAAATAAAAAAAACTTAACATAATGAACATAACTAATATATTCAATAATTAATATAGAAAAAAATTAAATAAATTTAACTCTAGTAAAAGTCAATATAGACAAAATCATAAAACGTAGTGTTCAGTATCAATATATGGACTAGTCTAGATGTCATATAATTTAGCCTTTTTTAGTTATCATTACTAACATTTGGTTATACAATCTTTGATGATGATGATGAAGACAACGGTGACGATGATGATTATGATGATGACGATGACGACGACGACGACAATGATGATGATGATGATGATGATGGTGATCACCCTGTTGATCTCATATGAAATGATGAAGATGAAGATGATGATGATGATGATGATGACAATGTTGATGATGATGATGATGATGATGATGACAATGATGATGATGTTGATGACGACGACGATGAAAATGATGATGATGTTGATGATGATGATGATGATGATGGTGATGTTTGAGTCTGGAAAACCTCCCACACCGTCAATACATGTGTCTAGTCTAACCATGCCAAATTTCACACCAAGTCGGCACATATCTAAAAAATTCATTGTTGGCCTCACATAGCACATTAATTAATCTATAGGTATGGTTTTTGTTGCTCGATTTGTTATTGATAGTCATGTTTGACAATTAAGATGACGATGAAGTTGACAACGATGATGATGATGATGATGATGATGATGATGGTGATGATAGTGATGATGATGACAACGACGAAGATGATGATGATGACGATGATAATGATGATTATGATGATGTTGATGATGATGATGTTGATGATGTTGATGATGATGTTGATGATGATGATGTTGATGATGAGGACGATGAGGACGATGATGATGATGATGATGATGATAAATATGGTGATCACCATGTTGATCTCATATGAAATGATGATGGTGATGATGATAAATATGGTGATCACCATGTTGATCTCATATGAAATGATGATGATGATGATGATGATGATGACGTCGACGATGATGATGATGTTGATGATGATGAAGACGAAGACAATGATGATGTTTGAGTCCAGAAACCCTCCCACACCATCAATGCATGTGTCTAGTCTAACCATGCCAAATTTCACACCAAGTGGGCAAATATATAAAAAAATTCATCGTTGGCCCCATGTAGTAAATTAATTAATCTATAGGTATGGTTTTTGTCACTCGAATTGTTAGTGACAGTCATGTTTGACGATGAAGTTCACGATTATTGTGATGATGATGATGATGATGATGACGACGATGATGTTGATGATGATTATGATGATGATTAATTTTGGAAACCCTCCCACACCATCAATGCATGTGTCTAGCCTAACCATGCCAATTTCACACCAAGCCGAAACATATATACAAATTTTCATCATTGGCCCCATGTAGCACGATGAAGATGACGATGAAGTTGACAATGATTATGATGATTATGAATTTGACGATGATTATGATGATTATGAAGTTGACGATGATTATGATGATGTTAGTTATGACGACAATGACGATGATGATGATGACAATGACGATGACGACGACGACAACGATGATGATGATGATGAAGACGGTGGACTTAAGCATTGAAAAAGAAAATGCCAAACAATATTAGATGCAAATACATTGAACATCAAATTAAAATTGATAATATTTAACTTACCAGTAGGTGTAAGCACATTGTCCACAAAAATAAATATTGCTTTCTCTCCACCTGCATTTATTCTCTTTTGTATCATATGTACGAACTATCCCACTATAAAATTTGATGGAATCATATATCTGCAAATCCAAATGATCATGATCTATTCAACTACAATCAAAATGAATTATAGATTTGTATCTTCAATTTGATGAAATTAATTTCTTTTACAAATCAAATTATATAATAATAGTCAAATATTTGGATGCTTGTCTCGGATTATTTTAGCCTCGTATTTTCTCCTATCTGTTATATGATCTCATTAATTTTTGTTACTCTTTTTAAAACAAATAAGATAAAATAACACTTCTAATTAAATTATTGAATTTTCACTACCAATAAAATGTTAGGATTATTAATCCTCCCTTTTCCAATTTGGGAATATGTCTAAATCAGGAGTCATGTCTAAATCAGGAGTCCACCTAGTCTATTTTTATTCACTAGCACCATTGGGTCCACTTGGCATAATTGGGGCACATGTTCCAGTTACTAAAGTGTGGGGAACACTAATTAAGTCCTACTGCCATTGATTGCACTTGCATGCATCAATTTGGGAGCCTCCTAGATCAATTCCTACAATTTAGGAGCCACTGGGAGTGTCGACACCAACCTTCAACAGTTGAGTTTAGTTAGTGACTAGTCAAGCTGAGTTAGGATTCAGTTACATTCAGTTATATTCCTCTACATCTAGTTAGCACTAGGTTTGCATAGTTTCATGCAGGAGAGGCACATTTCTCACCTACCACAATTAGTTAGCCTCAGTCAACACTGAAGTAGACACTTGAGTTATGTTTTAGAACTCTGTTGAACTCCGGTAATGGTTTAGACAAGGTCAGTTAACTATTGAATCCTCCGACAGTGATTTAAACAAGGTCTTAGTTACCTACAGTCAAGTAGAGTCTAATCAATTCGAATTTCCTCATGTGGATTCGAATTGCATGTGACTATTTAAGCCATTGTACTTCATTGTAATTACTATCTAATTACTCTTTGATTAATGAAAAGCATTCACAGCTACAAGCCATTTTTGCACTGTTTCATTCTTCAATAAGTGAGTAAATTGTGTGATCTATCTTATGAGCTATGTGTTTGTCCATAGATCTATGTGCTCAATTTAATATGGTATCATAGCCTCAGTAAACAAGGCACTTCTCCTCCTCAGATCTCCTACTAGATCATTTTTTAGCAAAATTGCTCCTTCCAGCTCTGCACCAGAAGTAGAAGGTTTACCACTTAATAACCCAAGTTAAGGAATTGTTGATCAAGATTGCTTGATCAATTATGCTGGGTGTCATGAAAAACTGAAATGTGTAGGATGTTGACCTTACGGTGCCCCTTTTTTGTTTTTCCAGGTACAACTTTGAATGGCTTCATCAATTCTAGATTCATCAGTTCCTCTTCTCACCCTATTCACAAACTATTCAGAATGGAAGATGAAGATGATTACATCTCTGAAGAGATAAGATCTCTATGAGGTGTCTATTGGACTTGGTGAAGAGTCCTTTGAAAGAAAGGATGACTGGCTAAATGAATGTGATGCATCGTATAGAACAATGTGTATGGCCATTTCTCCTAGCATGCGCTACCTCAAAAGATATGTTAAAAACCCAAAGGATCTCTAGAAAATATTGGACAGAACCTTTGGAATAATTGATGAGGATAATAATAGCACTTTGGAGGGCGCTCTAGCACCATAAGCATCCCTGATCCAAAAATATCGGCCTCCACTCTCTCTGATGAAGTTTTTCAAGATGAAGAAGAAGCAGAAGCTTCTACACAGTCAATTCGAATTGAAGACAGTCTCCTTGCAGTGGCTCCTTCTCCTGATGCTCCGAAAGTTTATGAGATCTTCGATATCTCATCTCCTCATATGGCTGAAACAGAAGAAACACATTTGAATCTCTGATATTAAAGAAAAATGCTGTTGCACTTCCATGCAAACATTCACCGATGATTTTCCTTTGAATTCTGTGCAAAATTTGCCAGTAATTGCTTCCGAAAGTGAAGAGAAATTTGATTTTTCTCCCTTTAATGTTGTTGTTGGTGTGCAAATATGTAATACCTTGGATATTTTGGAAGAAATATCAGATTACCAGAGTTTTCCATTCACTCCCCTTGATCTATATCTTCAATCAAATTGCTGCAGGATTGCATGCACCAAAATTCAGAATTTTGAAGAAGAAGAAAGTTGTGCATCCATCGTCCCGGTTGACCATTTCTTTGGATTTGATATTAACCTTATTGTATCTGATATGATATTATTTATATTTGATCTGATATTACTTGGTTTAATATTTCAAATTCATAATCTTTCAGTACTGCTTGTAGTTGTTCTCGTCAACGGTGTGAAGAAACAAGTACCGCAAGTCTCCTACAAAACTGTTGTTGGGGATTTGATTTCATTTCAAAGTTTTGGATCTATTGTGAACCTATTTAGATCTGGTTTACTTTCTAATATGATATTATTTGGTTCATATTTTAAAATACAAGAGCTTTCAGTCATGCTTGTAGCTACTCTCACCAATTTTGGTGTGAAAAATCAAGTACCGCAATTCTTCCTCAAAATTGTTGCTGGGGATTTGGTGTTAGTTTCCTCTTATGAGGTTGATGATATTTTATTTTATGATTCAGAATCTATTTCAGAAGCTATATCAGACTATGGAGCTCAATCATTCACTCTCAACAGTCCCAGGGCTTCTCTACCTTTGGTCATATGCTCAACTCCTCATAGAACTAGTAAAGAGGAATATTTTATGCATCCGCCTGGACACTTGCTCCTAACACTTGGGGTTGTTTTTACCACTCATTAATTGCTGTTCATGGCTGCAACATATGAGTTTCTTGAGTGTTTCTCACATGTTCTGAATCCTCAAGAACCTTTTCTCACTTATCAGTCGACTTCAGTTGTTCTACATGGGTCCAGTCTTCTTCCGGCAGCTGTCTATACTTCTGATTTAGTTGATCATATCATTCTACTTCCAAAGAGAAAGATTCCTCCAGACATAATGATGGAGAGTTTCACATTTTAGGCCCAAGGATACCTATGCACAGAAGAACCAGATTGATCTTGATTCTACCTGGTTATTTAGAGGGGGGGGGGTTTTCCCCAGCTCCTTGTATTGAGCAGTTACTTTACTTTACTTGATGTAATGGGTGACCTATGGTATTAGTTACTAGGGCCCACAGATTTTCCAAGTTATCATTCAGGGGGGGTGTTAGGATTATTAATCCTCCCTTGTCCAATTTGGTCATATGTCTAAATTAGGAGTCATGTTTAAATCGGGAGTCCACCCAGTCTATTTTTAGTCACTAGCACCATTGGGTCCACTTGTCCTAATTGGGGCACATGTTCTAGTTACTAAAGTGTGGGGAACAATAATTAAGTCCTAATTCCACTGATTTCACTTGCATGCATCAGTTTGGGAGCCTCTTAGATCAATTCCTACAATTTAGGAGCCACTGGGAGTGCCGACACCAACCTTCAACAGTTGAGTTTAGTTAGTGACTAGCCAAGCTGAGTTAGGAGTCAGTTACATTCAATTCTATTCCTCTACATTTAGTTAGCGCTAGGTTTGCATGGGTGCATGCAGGAGAGGCGCATTTCTCACCTACCACAGTCAGTTAGCCTCAGTCAACACTGAAGTAGACACTTGATTTGCGTTTTCGAACTTCGTTGAACTCTGGTAATGGTTTAGACAAGGTCAATTAACTATTTAGTCCTCCGACCATGATTTAGACAAGGTCTTAGTTACCTACAGTCAAGTAGAGTCTAATCAATTTGAATTTCCTCATGTGGATTCAAATTGCATGTGGCTATTTAAGCCATTGTACTTCATTGTAATTACTATCTAATTACTCTTTGATTAATGAAAAGCATTCACAGCTGCAAGCCATTTTTGCACTGTTTCATTCTTCAATAACTGAGTAGATTGTGTGATCTATCTTGTGAGTTGTGTGTTTGTTCAGAGATCTACGTGCTCAATTTAATATAAAATTCAATATTTATATCGCAAGATTCAATCAAAATATATAGAGTAGAGAAATTACTACTTACCTCGTACACTTCAATAGACTTCATCATCTTCTTCATCCAAGTCATCATTTGTATCATCATATCCAAATTCAACATTGTAAGGATTAGCCATATCATCTTCGTTATCTAAGTCGGTTACGATCATCATGTCATCGACGATATCATCTTCATCGGCATTATCTGCTACATCATTTGATTCAACTAATTCTTGGACATATTCTTCTATATCATCATGATCATATAACTCATGTTGATCATGATCTTCATCGTCGTCTTCTTCTTCCAAACCCTCTTCATTACCTTCCTCTAGGTTATACTTTACCATCCTTCCCCTTGGATCATGTCTCATAACAAATGACCAGCTCGCTTTACCTGGAACCTCAAAGTAAAATACATGTTCACATTGTCTTGGAAGAACATAGGGCTTCATTCCTGGCTCAAACAACCTTGTATTTACCATGGTAAATCCATTATCATGTTCAATAATAGTTCTATCGGGATCACGTTGATTCAATCGCAACCTGTACCATTTGACAGCGAACAAAACTACCTTGAAGGATTTAAAGTCACACTAAAGAATATCTTCCAAATACCCATAGTATCGATTTTCTAAGAGTTATGGATGTCCATCACTTCTAGATGAAACATTGATCACCTCAAAGACTGCAAATATCCCACAATATGATGTTTTCTTTGTTTCATACAACTTTTTGATGTGATATCTACAACCATTGCACACCATAGAATTATGGTGTTTTACCTATAATAATACATACACAAAAATATTACATAATGATTCAATATTTATGATTATGCGCATGTTTATGCAGCCATACAGGGAAAAAAACAATGTGTACATCAATATGTAATTTGCAAAAAAAATTAATTAGAGTGGTTGATTAATAGGCTTTCCTTCTTATCTTTTAAACCATATGATAAATCGATTTCCCTTTGTGTAAGATTGGTATCTCCATTGCGATGTGCTGCTTTAACCAATGAAGCCACACCTTCCCATGATATTCCATGACCCAATTTTTCGCATCGTTCAATCCATACCTTCATCCAGTCAATATTGTTTGCAATGTATAAATGAATTGCATCCCACTCTCGACCAACTGCTTGATAACAATAAAAATTAAAATTCAAGACAAATGTAAATTATCTTAACAAAGTATACGCTCTTAATTGATGCAATAAATTGAATATGCAAATAGAATATGTAAGAGATATATACATAAAAGTCAACAGTCAAATGTATTATTTAATTAACATCCACTTGCTAATAATTACCTTTCATCTTCCTCGATCTACCTTTCCCCTTCATGTACTCCCCTTCAAATTTGTTATTGGAGTCTGGATCACAAATGCGACGTAAATTGAGCTTTGACGCTAAATTAGGAATATATTCACTAACATACAACATGTTTTGGTATACCATATATCCATCCATCATAGAACCCTCAACACGTTCTCGTTGTCTAACAAAACCCTTCATAAATTTCAAGTGCCTCTCAACCATCCACATGGACCTTGAGTGCACAGGTCCAAACAATTCAATCTCCTCAACTTGGTGTATGAGGTAGTGTTCATGTGCATTGAAAAATGTTGAAGGTAGATGCTTCTGCATTTCACACATGAGACGATGAATTTCTCTCCTCCTGGTACTTTATATCTTCTTTATGGATTTCTTTAAATGAAAACCATCTACAAGTGATGCAAACCAATAACAACATTTAACAAAAAAAAACACTAAATTACATAACATAAATTAGTGCACAAAAAAAAAATATAAATTATACGATGAATTAAAGAAACGCTAAGCACATGCAAATAATCACTAGTTACCTCATGTATCTCCCAAGATTATATATAACTTGTTTGACATTGTTGTCGAAGTTGTCCGGGAGAGAGACGTAGAACATACTGTAACAATATACAAACCACATCATTTTTTAAACCAAGAGTAGACAAACAAAATAACAACAATATGCACTGGAATTAAAAAAACAATAATTATATGGATATAACAATAATAATTACCTTCATGAGAACGTGCCAATCATGTGTTTTCACCCTGCAAAATCACCTTTCTTTGTTATGATATTCTTCATGTTCGCACAAAATACAGAAGGAAAATTAATTTTCCGTATGACTTCTTTTACAACATTACTTTGCTACTCCGTAAACATCCATAGAATTGATTTTATATTAATTTGGTCTCCGTTGCTATGAAATTGAATGACGTCTTTCATTGCATGGTTTCATTCTTGAATGTCTTTTCAAAATTTCACATTTTTTTCTTTGTTGCTCCTTAGCTCCAATAGTCACAATAATGTTTCGGTCATATTCTTTATGATATGCATTGTATCGAACCGATGAGCAATTTGTAGGTGCTCATAGTAGGGAAACCTATTGAATTGTTTAGGATAACTTTTCATTCCTCGTGGAAACCCAGTAATGCCTTCATGATCATGACAGACATCATGAATATTGGTTTATAAATAAATTACAGAAATCAAATGATGACCACTACAGTAAACAACACACAATAAAAAAAATACATAACAATTCATATGCGATGATCCATACGTACCAACTTGACGATTTCTATTATATTGCAACTTCCAAAGGTGAGGTGTCATTCTTAGTGGTTTTAATGCAGTCTCTTGCTTCCCATTGAAAATATGTTTTTCGGTTGTTCTATACCTATGATTCTTAGAGAGAAATTTCCTATACTCATCAAACACCTCCTTTCTTAAGCTTTTAGAACGAGGAGATTTGATCTCTTATACTCATCAAACACCTCCTACAATATATGGATATGGAATATCTATGTCAATTATAATCATATATTAACTATATTAACTACTTCATAAAATTAAATGCAATTAAAGTTGATCTTAAAAATACAAACCACAAAAATGGGTTAACCCTGGGGCATCGTGTATTGTCCATATAAGCATTGCATGGAATTGAAATTGCCTTTGTCATATTGGTATAGATACGTCATACATATTGATTCCATTCCATAACTTCAGTAGCTCGACTATAAGAGGTTCAATGTATACACTCATATCTTTGACTTGGAACTTACCTAATTGATTTGAAGTACATATAAAATATATAATTATGATAACCATTAAGATATATAAACCATGCACAAGAGTAAAATAAAAATATATATATATGAAATTATGAAAGAAAATATGACAAATGAGATGCCACAACTACATTAAAAATAAAACAGTTGTAGACACAATATACCTGGAATAATCATCGACAACATTATGTGCTCCCTCTTTATTGACAACCATGGAGAAATGTTATTGTTGATAACAAAAATAGGCCACAACGTGTAAATGGATCTCATCTGTGCAAATGGATTAACACCATCTACTGCTAAAAAAATCCTAAGATTATAGGTTTCTTCTTTAAAGTGAGCCCACTTTTTCTCCATATCTCTAAATGCATAACCATCTGCAGGCATTTGAATAACATCATATTGACTTATGTTCCTTGCATGGTAATCCATAAATTGTGATATGTTATTGCACCTGAACAGTCGTTGCAAACGTGGAATGATGGGAATATAACGAAGAACCTTGTGAGGCACATTTTTTGTTACTTGATCTATTCGATATATACTTATATGACATTCCATACATTCTGTTGCAAATTCATGTTGATTATAATATATAACATTGTCATCGGGGCATGCATGTATTGCTTCATAATGCGTTCCAATATCTTTCATGATGGAAGATAAATCTCGATATGTGCGAGGTAAAATATTTTATGGTGGTAACAAAAATTCAGCTATCAAGCTACATCAAATTAAAATAAAAATCGAGTTAATATAATATATAAATAATATTAACAAAACACATTTCATACGTATTAATTTTAATTATGAATTAACAATACAATTGTTAGAGCAATAAATATAATATTTATCATGATCATATATATGTGATGGATTATTTTACATACCTTAACATCTGTGTGATTGATATGTTTGAAAGACCATTCATAACCTTCAAGTTCATTATCAACAATATAGTAGAGAGAAGATTTGTTTTGGAGCCTTCATAAAGCGGTTCGTGTGCCTTCTCAAGAAGAGGTATATCATGAACATCCTCAAAGTCATCAATATTTTCATGATCATCGTCATCATCGTCATCCATTCTAACATTAAATCAATCATGGATCAATGTATTTGTACCATCATATTCAACTACGTTATCAGTATGATCATCTTCTTCAATGGGATTATTAACTTGTTCTCCATTAAGCATAGCTCCATGTTCCTCTGGTACTTGTTCTGAAAGAACTTCCTCTGGACAATATGTCACAGGATGTATTTTCTTTATAATTACATGAAGACGTCAATAGATATAATTTAATATAGAAAATATTAAAACAATACATACATTTAACAAAGCAAAAATATATAAAAAATATTTATAATGCTAAACTTACAAATGGACTATATTAATTTCCCCCTTCAGCGTGTCCATGTTCCCTACAATGTTTTGTGGCTGTTGTGATGAATATTTGTCTCCTCTTAAAGCCCCTGCATTGACTACATGGACAATATCATTTTCCATCACCCCTTATTTTTGCTGCATCCGACATTCTAGCAAGCAATTGTCAATTTTGTTCGTTTGGATCAGGAATATTTCTATTTGACATTTTGTCACAAAAATGAAGAATGAAGAATAAAATTCAAGGTCCACACATCACTATTTCCACAAATGGTGGTTTGTCGAAGAATAAAATAATTTCCGCAAACCGTCTGTCAATAAAATGATGTCCGCAAACAGTCTGTTGAGAAATAAAATAATTCCGCAAACCGTTCGTCGAAGAATAAAACAATTCCTCAAATCTTCCGTCGAGGAATAAACTAATTTCCACAAACTGTCCGTCGCTTCTATAGAAAACATGTCGGAATGTTTCTATAATTTATATATTTTCGAATTTAACAGTCGTCGAATAACTGACGATATTAACCTAGTTACCGTTGCAAAAGGCCTAGTTTCCGTAGAAAACAAAAATGGAAATTACGTCGCCAATCTGACAATTCTTCGTCGCATATCCAATGACAGAGTGGTCAGAAATACGACAACATTGGCATCGGAAATCCGACGTACTTGAAGTCGAATATCCGACCAGCTAGAGTAAAAAATTCAACAGTAGAAATAAAACGTCGGAAATTCGACAAAAGATTCTACAATTTAAAAAAAATTAATCAAAATTTGACATTTCAAATTGAAATCTGAAAAAACAGTACTTTTTCGTCGGATGTCTTCGGATTTTGGGTTTAAATCTTGTTGTGAAACATGCTATTCTATAATATGTGCATACTGTTATAAAGAATTCATTTAGTAATATTAATTTTGTTATATTTACTTTTCATATCAATATAAAAATAGTTTAATGTCATTTTAATTTTTCAAGAAGAATATGAAAGTCACAACGGATAAATAAGATGATATCCTTAAAATGCGAGTAAGAATGTCCAAAAACGTGTACAAGGAGATGATCAAATAAGCTGACATAATTGTGTCATAGAATGTATTTAATCATCGGTTTTTTATGTACATATATGATTAATTAAGCAATAAATATTAATTTTCAATTGTTTTGTTGCAAAAAAGAAAAGAAAATGGAACCCTTTAGCACATAAGAGGAGACGACGAGGAAAAAAATGGTTTCTAGCAAAGTTTGTGACTAATTGTAAATTTTACTTACAACTTGAGATTTCAAATTGATTGTAATATTTATTTTTTAGTTTTTTTACACCCATCCTTGAATTCCTTCAAACAGGTTCTTACATACAAAGAAGATCCATCGGAAGAATCGATTGATATTGTGTTAAGTATGGGTTTCGAGTATATGTTGACATATCAAAATTAATTATGGAGTGGAGAAAACATAAGAGTTATTCAGAGGAGGCATGAGACATGAATTTGAAATAAAGTCTATTGTTGATAACTTAATTCTTTCTATGTTACGTCTTTAGATTTACATAACCATTTATATTATATATTTTTGCATTATGTCTGCCAGTGTAGATACATGCATTACACTTTATCTTTATGTTTGTATATGGAAGTTGAAGACAAGGAACACAATCAAGGCAATCAACAAAACTCAGCCAAATATCTCTAGTCATGTAAATATCTCTAGCACTGACAACAATTCCAGCGAAGAATGATGATCAATATAATTGGATGTTATTGCAAATTGTTGTATTTTTTGAACATTTATTGTTTGTAAAAAGACATTTTATATAATGTATTGGACATAGTTTCCCAATTGAAAGACAATAGGTTACCAATAAGTGCAACAATTACATATTGACATTTTGATAATTGTGGGCATTTATGTTGTCCCCTTTTGTATAACAAAGAGCATCGTATTCATATATAATCAAATAAATTTATTATTCTATTGCATTGTCCAATTTCATCGTGAATTGTTACGTCACTGATTAAATATTACAATGAACAAATGCATATAACAAATAAATACAAACACAATAATTCTAATTCTAATTATGTTAATACTATTTTAAAAAATATTTCATTTTCTTGGGAATAATGGAATTGAAAAAATAAAATAAAAATATAGATATATCAATGCATTGTGATTTCTTTAATAATCATCGGTCATGGGTCACTAATGTGAAAATGATTATTGGTGCTTTTAACCATTTTAATCACATCAGTGAAAATTTAAGTAAAAGTGACATTGGTGTAGTTAATGATTGAATGTAAGCACCGATGTTTTTAAAATACCATCGCACCATTGCAACAAAGTGGTATTTATATACCTCGATGCAATTTTATTATTTATACATGGCAATGCTTTCAATATAACAATGCACCAAAGCGACAATATATTGTAATTGCACTGTAATGTAAAAATGCAACAAGTGTCTATGTCAAAGTCAACTTCACTGGGGTTTTTTCCTTATTTGTCAACACCAATGTTGTTGGACTCAATGCCACACTGAGAGGGGGGTGAATCAATGTGCACAAACTTCTAGCAATTTTCACTTCAAACCCTAAGAAAATTTCATCATTTACATAACACTACTGAGTATGTTATCATTCATCAACTAACCAACACATATCATATATCTACCTAGGCATGCCATCAACATATATCATAACAAGAGACACATCACCAGATAAGTATAGAAAACTTTATTTATAATTTGATATGAATTTCAATGAAAGGCTTCAATCTTCACGATTACATTAGCACCAACTGACTGAAGTGCACCAACTCCAATTCCAAGTCCCACCTTGGTTTTTCTTAGCTCCAACTAAGAACAAGTGCAATACCCAACTTGCAATCACATATTGATCACTCATAAGATAAATTCAATTGATTTCTCAACATGTTTCTTTGGTAGTGGCTTGTTTTCTGTGTTAATTATAACATATATATCAATGTTCCCAAAGTGTTTTAGACTCGATCATCTCAGGAAGAGAACTATTCCCTTGCACAATGCTTCATTGCTCTCCTCGCTATCTGAGACTTGCATTAATAACAAGAGGTTGTGATTGGTTGGGTATCTGACAGTCCATACATTTCCAAAGTTGATCCTCAATTTCCAACTACAGATTGGATCACATATTCCACTCAGTAGGTTACTCTATCCACACGCAATCCCATCATCTAGATCGCTTTCTGACTTGCATAAACTAGATCGCCTTTTATTGGATCAGATCGTACAGATCTCATTATTCACACAATTATTGAATCGCCTCTTCATCCACCAGGTTACTATGCAGCTTACATAATTCAAAACCATACCATGCAGATGGATCGCACTTACATTTTGTCAATTGATTGGATCATGGATCTTCCTGATACATCTCGAATTGAACTAGCTGCAACATTTGTCCAACACAAAACCCTAATTCCAATGAGCAAGACAGATCTCTCGATTCATGGACCAGATCACCAGACTCCTCATGTTCAGATAGGATGGTTCACATAAAGATATCACCAAAGCACCAGAACGCTCTCATTAGTAGAGCCCATACACATAAATTACTTCATTTGCCAATATCAGTTTCTTAATATCTTTAATGTTCATTCAACTGATCACAAATTATATTGCATACAAGAAAGACCAGATCGCGTTCACCTCTATATATGCACCAGATTGCTTCTTTTCAGATTATATCACATTTAAAACTTCTTCTACTTCTTGTTGCTGTTGGAATATATTATATTCCTTGGAAGGTAATAATGTCTTTGCATTATGTCGGAAGTTGCCTACAATCTTATGTAAAAGAGTAATACATTTAACCCATAGTTATATGGTGTTGTATTTACTTGTGTAGAGTATTTGTCCATGGTATTGTATTAAGAGATGTTATTTTGGATAATTATATTATCTTACATGCAATATGTGAGAGTAATTCATTCTCATCTCTTAGTATACAATAGGCTCAAGTGAGTCTCTAAACAATCATGTATTCTTGATGTAGTAGTTGTACTATTGTGACACTGTTGTACATCATCTATATTCTTTGGGGTATTTATGCTTTTCTCTCTTGTAAGATTGGAGAAGACATTCTGGAGATAATAGAAGACTACCTTCCCGTGGATGTAACCCATTAGGGTGAACCACGTTTATCGGTGTTCTCTTGTCCTTTTCTTTTCGTGTTCTTATCTTTTATGATATGTTGTTGGTTGCTTAGATAGGTTAACTAGTTTAGCTTGACTCTATTATTCTAACATGGTATCAGAGCGGGTTGCTATGATCTAGTACCTTCTATATCTTTCAATCAATAATGATTATCATTTGGGCATTGTCATTTTGTTGTAGATTTTCTTTCTATCTGGTAGTCATTAGGCTTCTCTTCAAATCTGGGCATATTTCTGCATTTTTTCTTTTTAACCCTAACCCTAACTTGTTGTGTAAGAAATATTACACAATTTTTTCAAGATTTTCTTGATGTTTTTTCTATAGAACTACATGATTTTAGGGCTCTCCTCAAGAAGATCTTTCTTCCAAATATAAAAATGGCAGTGATAAAAAAGGGTCGTAACTTGGTCATTTTTTACTGGAATTTTTATTATAACATGTTTTTTGAATCGGAAATGCCATTCTAGATCCACCCACATGACCAAAACAGAAAACTGAGCATTTATGGGCTTCCTTTCGGTAATAAAAATGGCAGTTATAAAAAAGGGCCATAACTTGGTAACTTTCTACCGATGTTTTTATTATAACCTGTTTTAAGAATTGGAACAACCATTCTGGATCCACCTACGCGACCAGAACAGAAGACTGGGCACATTTTTTCAAAGGGTTGTAAGTAAAAGTTTATCTTTCCTTTACTATTTTTCTAACTGTGTTTTTTGCAGATTCATATCAGTACGGTAAAGTATTTAAGTTTTCTGTTATTCATTTTTTGCATTTAGGTTTTACTTCTAATCATGTTTATTAAGATATTATTTCTTGTTCTTGCTATATATTTGTCTTACATTTCTATATGAAAATATTGGCATCTTTTAAGGGCATGGATCTCTAGTATTTTGTCATGATGATAGCTATAAACCATCTAATACTTAATATTTTTTAAATATACTTAAAATTAAATTTGTTATTTTCCTTGTTTTGTTTATAAAAACAATTTTATAAGAGCAATCTCATATGTGTTATCTAGTGATAATTATTTACTTTAATTATATGTTATTGTTGATCTTTGTGTAAAAGCAATTCCGTTATTTTATAAGTAATATCTTTATAATCATTATATGCTCTTGCTAATTAAATTATTAAGTAAAATCATTTTTTTAATCTATGTGATATCATATTTTTTGGCTTGTCATAAGTTATTTAATTGGGATATAGTTTCTTTTTCATGTATTGCAGAGATTGTATCTAGTTCCTGTGCTATTTGTCTCTAAACTTCCAATATGGAAGCATTGACATTTTCAGGGCATTTCGTCTCTTGCATATTTGCATAGTGTTAACAAGAAATGAACCCATGATTAAGACCATTAGTGACTTGTCATTTCATAACTTTTTATAAGTGATATCATGAGTTGATCATATTAAACATTTTGATTTATCTATATCTCATGTCATGTTTATTTAGATCATCTTTTACTCAATATTTATGTGGCTTTGAGCAATCTTTAAATCTTGAACTATTTATCATGAGCACCTTGTTCTTGGTGCAATGAGATTTCTATTCTTAGGATTGCAGAGGTTATCTTGTTCCTACTTGTCTCTAACGTTCCTATATGGAAGCATTGACATTTTAAGGGCATTCATCTCTTGCATATTAACCTCATACTAATAAGAAATGCACCTATGCTTCAGATTAGTTGCTTGATGACTAAATTTTCATATTATTAAGTGAAATCTTTGGCTCACTATTTATATGTTGTGGCTGATAGTTAATATGTAAAAGTAACTTCATTTTCCTTAATGAGAAAGTTAATCTTTTATTTGATCATATTATGTTGCCATTCATTTATATGATGTTTTCTAACATTTGGTATATAAGAATTTTCATTTTTGTATGAGCAATTTTGTTTTATGATCTTTATATGCTTTAATCTTGAAAGTTCTTGTGCAGATAAGTTCTTTGTTTAGGCTTTCATCTTATTCCGGAAGTAATGAAGCACCATCTTCTACTGTTAAAGTCATGATTTTCATCTGTATGATATCATTTTCGATGTATAGACCATTGGGGTCTTGTTTCTTTGATGTTTGAGGTCTTCTACAGATATTTATATTGCACCTTTATTGGAAGAATGTCTGATATCCGCATGTGTATTGGCCATCTGGGTTTTTTTTGTACATTGTTACGGTGTTCTTAACCACACGTTCTGTTGTATCGGCCATCAGAAGGTATCTATACACTGGTGTGGATGTTATATCAAATTTCTTCAGCTATCATGTATGGTTGTGATGATTCTTTTGGTGATCTAGGAATCTTGCGATTGGATTCTGTCACATGTTCTCAGCATTTTATTGTTGGGTCTTTCATCGCACAATCTGGTTCGTGTGCACTTTCATGATTCAGTGAGAAGCGATTGTTTATCATCAAATTCCATCAGCCGAAGTGTTCTTCTTATTTGCAGCTTTGGTTCTTCTAGAAGTTGTCATCAAGGAGGAGCAATAATGACTCTTTCATTCCTTAGTGTTAGTGTGGGCCCTTCTCCCAGCCATTATTAAGGAGGAGTGTTGGAATATATTATATTCCTTGGAAGGTAATAATGTCATTGTATTATGTCGGAAGATGTCTACAATCTTATGTAAAAGAGTAATACATTTAACCCATAGTTATATGGTGTTGTATTTACTTGTGTAGAGTATTTGTCCATGGTATTGTATTAAGAAATGTTATTTTGGAGAATTATATTATCCCACATGCAATATGTGAAAGTAATTCCTTCTCATCTCTTAGTATATAATAGGGTCAAGTGAGTCTCTAAACAATCATGTATTCTTGATGTAGTAGTGGTACTATTGTGACACTGTTATGCATCATCTATATTCTTTGGGGTATTTGTTCTTTGCTCTCTTGTAAGATTGGGGAAGACATTCTGGAGATAATAGAATACTACATTCCCGTGGATGTAACCCATTAGGATGAACCACGTATATCGGTGTTCTCTTGTCCTTTTCTTTTCATGTTCTTATCTTTTTATGATATGTTGTTGGTTGCTTAGATAGGTTAACTAGTTTATCTTGACTCTACTATTCTAACAGTTGCGGCTATGTCTTCCTTTGACACCTAGATTTTAGAGCTGTCACCTTTTTTTCACACTTAAAATGAGAGTTGGGGGTCTACTTATTTATATAATAAGTTTAGGACAAAACTTTCCAAGTAAGTCGACTTGTCATTAAATAATTAATGTTGTTCATTTAGTTGTTTGAATGTACATAAGGAATTAGTTTAATAAGAATGGCAGTTAGGCTGGAAGGGCTGCCATGTCACATTTTTAAGGGCTACTCATTGATAAGGCTTCATCATAATCATCGAGTAAGGTCTTCAACTAATGGTTGCAAGAGATCCACGTCATTATAACCATGCCCAATGAGCTTATTACTTCAACGTCATTATGACCATGGATTCATTTCCTATGAGCAATAGGTAAATGGCTTCATTAACAACACATGAGCCACATCTTCAATAAATGACCACAGCTTCAGTCATTTGTGCTACCCTCTTTCCATGTCATCAACAATCACAACCTTTGTCATTAATGGCTTGTCATCAATGACAACCATGCTCAACAAACTCCCCCTTTTTCATTGATGGCAACACCTCTCAAGTACTCTCACCCTTTGACATTAATGACAAAGGGTCAACTAAAAGCTTCAGAATGCCCCAAAAAATTATATTTTTAAAAACTTCTTGAGATCGATATGAGATTTCTACTCCCCCTTTCATGTAGACTTCTTCATTTACTTAGTTCCCCCTGAGATATTGTTGGTATGTTCATTACCATCTTCAATATGTTGCTAGCTACTCTTCTCAAGATATTTAATTTTTGTCTTCATTCATACAATGATAAAAATCTCGATAACCAGCTCAATATAAGTCATATGATTAGATACCAACAACAAGTGTTTCTCGAAGGAATCCCTATCAATCATTTCCAAGGATAGAGAGATTCATCGAAACACTTTATGGATGTTATAATAAATGCATCAACCATCATCTTAGTAAATTCATAAAAGGTAAGCATGTATCCAGTATAATTCTCCAAATATCTCCATGTGACTTCACTTCATTTGCTTCAGAGAAATTTTATGAGAGAACTCCAAATTACTCTTGCTCCCCCTATCATGATACATAGTTGTATCACAATCCACGGACATGTCCTTCTTTATTGAAAGAGCCATGAGTTGTTCTTTATCACCCTTGAGTTCTTCATCAAACTCCATGAACTCAAGGTATACTAAGGTATTTGAAATACCTCAAGTCTGGCTTGCCACATGGAATCCATCTTCTTTGCATTGTTCAATCTCTCGTAGGTGCAACTGTTCAATCTTATTCACCCATACCTATTTCTTGGTGCTTGTCTTAGCATTTTCTCCTTTATCATTATTTGTCTTCCTTGGTTCATAGGATTTCCTTGCAGAACTGAATGATATACTTCTCATAGATCGTCTCCTTGTATTACAATAGTATTAAGCTTCGTGCCCAAAATCACTACAGTTGTAGCATCTCATGGTACAATAATATCCACCAATATGACCCACATGGTTGCAAGTACAACATCTAACTGTATTGTTGGGATTCCCAACACTTCTTGCATAGAATCTGCAAACCAATGCCATGTGACCAAAATCATAACATGAGTAGCAATAACCATTTAAAATAGTCTCATACATGGATGTCTAATTCCACCTAGAGGATGTCTCTTTTCTGAACTTGCTTTGAAAAGTAGGACTAACTCCTTGATATCCTCCAAAAAAATTTATGTCTTTTGCAGGTATACAAAAAGCAGCTTGGATTTCACTTTTGGAGAATGAGAGGATTGCCTCATACTTGCTAGGTGCCCATGTGTCTGCTACTAAATTTTATTTCCTCAAGTTGTAACCAATGCCATATTTATCAAAAGGTGATCTTTGAAAATCCAAGATCTCATCCAAGATGATTGAGTTGTTTCTGAACTACACACATGCGTCAGAATTTTCACCTGTCTTTCTGATACCAACTACTTCCATCTCAATATTTTGACATTGCTCCTCCTTATCATCAAATTCGTCCTTCAATACTTCCTCTATCTTTTTAGATTATTCTAGTTGAGTCTTCAAATCAACATCTGCCTTACTTGTTTCTTCAAGTTCTTATGAATCTTCACCATACTCTTTGTGTTCTTTTGTTTAATTGATCAATTCAGTCTTTAGTCTTTCAACTTCATCTTCTTTGCCTTCTAGCTCAACTTGTAAACTTATATTCTTGTGATTTAGTTTCTTGAGCATATCCATAGACTTCTCATGGTACTTTTCGAAGAACCCCAAAATATTCATTTTAAGTCTCAAATTGTATCTGAGATCAATGTTTGTTAAAAGGTGTGCTAAGAAATATTTCTTAGCATCTTCAAGATAATTTTCAACATTATCACAATCACTACAACTATAATCATAAATATCCTTACCTCCATCGGTGTCTGATGCATGCACTCATGCACTTCATTTTTTTCTTTCTTCACATCTTCAGAAGGCTTGACTTTTGTTTCCGTCTCTGTGTCTTTGCTTCCTCTTTGTATCTCACTTTCCAGGTTAAACCATTGGTCTTTGGTTGAAGTGTATTCTCCTACATTCTCTTTAACAAAGCTTAAGAGTCCATCAATGAGAAATTTCAAAGCAGTGATGTTATCATTTTTTGTTTCTTTCTGTGCAGCTAACTTTGTCTACTTATTGGACGAAGTGGATGGATTGATCACAATCTTCCAAACACCAAAATTATTCAAGTAGGATTTCATCTTGCTTCTCCGACCAAAATAATCTATCACACCAAATAATGGAACATCATTGTTGGGAGACTCTACCTTTGCATCCATTGTGTGTCCATGGATCTCCTTCAAGTAGGCTAGACTTGTGGTGAATGCCAACTCTAATACCAAATGTTGGACACAAATGCCACACTTAGAGGGGCGGTGAATCAGTCTGCACGCACTTCTAGCAATTTTCACTTCAAAACCTCAGCAAAGTTCATCATTTGCATAACGCTATTGAGTATGTTATCATTCATCAACTAACCAACACATATCATATATCTACCTAGGAGTGCCATCAACATAGATCATAACAAGAGACACATCACCAGATAAGTATATAGAAAACTTTATTTATAATTTGATATGAATTTCAATGGAATACTTCAATCTTCGCGATTACATTATCACCAACTCACGAAGAGCACCAACTCCAACTCCAATTCCCAGCTTGGTTTTTCTTAGCTACAACTAAGAATAGGTGCAAGACCCAACTTGCAATCACATATTGATTGCTCATAAGATAAATTCAGTTGATTACTCAATGTGATGCTTTGGTAGTGGCTTGTTTTTTGTGTTAATGAAAACAGATATATCAATGTTCATAAAGTGTTTCACATTCGATCATTATTCATCAATCTCAGGGAGAGAACTATTCCCTTGCACAATGCTTCACTGCTCTTCTTGCTATCTAAGAGTTTCATTAATAACAAGCGGTTGTGATTGGTTGGGTATCCGATAGTCCATAAATTTCCATAGTTGATCCTCAATGTCCAGCTGCATATTGGATTACATATTCCACTCAACAGGTTACTCTATCCACACAAATCCCATCATCGAGATCGCTTTCATACTTACATAAACTATATCGCCTTTTGTTGGATCAGATCGTATAGATCTCATTATTCACACAATTGTCGAATCGCATCTTCATCCACCAGGTTACTATGCAACTTACATAATTCAAAACCAGACCATGCAGATGGATCGCAATTACACTTGGCCAATTGATTGGATCATGGATCTTCCTATCGCATCTCGGATTGAACTAGATGCCACATTTGTCCAACAAAAAACCCTAATTCCAATGAGCAAGACGGATCTCTCGAGTCATAGACCAGATCACCGAACTGCTCATATAGGATGGTTCACATGAATATCTCACCAGAGCACCAGAACGCTTTCATTCCTAGAGCCCATACACACATATTACTTCATTCACCACGATCAGTTTCTTAATATTTTCAACGTTCATTCAACTTATCGCAGATTATATTGCATACAAGAAATACCAGATCACATGCTCGTTCACCTCTACGTATGCACCAGATTGATTCTTTTTAGATTATATCACATTTAAAACTTCTTCTACTCCTTGTTGCGGCTATGTCTTCCTTGAACACCTGAATCTCAGAGCTGTCACCTTTTTTAACACTTAAAATGAGAGTTGGGCGTCTACTTATTTATACAATAAGTTGTGGGAAAAACTTTCCAAGTAGGTTGAATTGTCATTAAATCATTAAGATCGTTCCTTTAGTTAGTCGACTTTACATAAGGAATTAGTTTAATAATAATGACAATTGGGATGGAAGGGTTTCCATGTCACATGTTTAAGGGTTGCTCATTAACAAGGCCTCATCATAATCATCAAGTAAGGTATTCAACTAATGGTTGCAAGGGCTCCACGTCATCATAACCATGCTCAATGAGCTTCAGTCTTCAACGTCATTATGACCATGGATTCATTTCCTATGAGCAATAGGTAGATGGATTCATTAACAACACATGAGCCACATCTTCAACAAATGACCACAGAGTGGGTCATTTGTGTTACCTTCTTTCCATGTCATCAACAATCAAGGCTTTGTCATTAATGGCTTGTCATCAGTGATAACCATTCTCAACAAGTGCATCATAAAAAAACATAGGTAATGGTGCACTGTTTCTTATAGAGAACCTATGCACATAAATTTATAAAGCACCATAAAGTTATATGCAATAGTTATTGTTTATATTAAAATACATCGATGCTTTTTTAATTAATGCACACATGTGCATTTTATCATTGTATGCACCAAAGCATTCATTTCAATCAAGCACACCGGAAAAATTCCTCCACTAAAGCCTCTAGGCACTAAGTTGTTTTTAATTATAATAAATTTCTGTAAAAACCTCCACCAAAGCATCTCGTACCATTAGTAGAGATTGTAGCAGAGTGTTTCTTATAATTTTGGTCAATCTTGTAACACTAAAAACGTCTGCTATAGGGTCTTTTCCTTATAGTATGAGGCCTACCACACATTACTCTCACTTATTTATTCATGGACGTACCTCTTTCTCAATCACCTGGAACTGTTACCAACCTACCTAATCTTATTTGTAGTTGCTTAAACCTCTTCTCACATCTAAAAACACTAATTACGATTGGCCTCACCGTACTTGTGATTGATTATTGCTTCCCATAACCTACACTACTACCTTGGGATGCATCCACAATTGTTGTATGTTTTGCATCCTACGTTATAGTGCTTGCACTATTACTTTGGCATTTTAGCATCTTGAAAAATGTGACTATAACACCATGAAAAAAGTGCTTGTAGCACATTATATATTTTGTGTGCATAAAAAGGTGTATTATTTACTTCATTATTATTATAATTCCTTTTTGAAGTATGTTGCTACCTCTATGATGTTATAATTTCCTTGGAACATATGTTGTACTAGCAATTTGGAAAGTGTGCGCAACACTATAAATTTTAAATTCTTACCTAAAAATTTTAATTCCTAACATAAAGTCTAAGTTAGTCTTCTAAAAATAATTCAACTTACTTTTAAAATTTTCACTTGCTTAATTGTTGTTGTGAGTCGAACATATCTTTGGCAAAGTGCCCTCCTCAATATGTTCTTGTTGAGTTATTTATTCATGCAATCGAGATGCCAAACCCTACTTTAGTCTCTAATAACATCATTAATGCCTAAATTGCATGCACCAAACTTTATCTTTGGAATACACTGCCATGTGGTTTACTTAGTATGGAAACAAAAGATATTTCCAAAAAGATATGTCTTGGTTAAATGATAATCCTTCGAAAAGTCTGAAGTTGCACAAGAAACATCTTAATCCCTACATGGATGAATTTGACATGATCAAAGTCAATTAGGGAGCATGCTAGCATTGATTTAGTCATCTTTGATATGTGAATACGCACCCAAAGCACAAATATTCTAGGTTGGTTCTATAATGTAGACTTATTATTTAGGTAAAAAACATAGGAGGAGCCCCTAACCTATAAGAAAGCATCCCTTAAATATTGAAATCATTTTTGGTTAGACATATTATTGAACTTATGCTACCGTGATTCTTGTTCAACTTGCTCACTTTGCACCTTTTCTTGTACTTGCTCACTTACTTGAGAAAGATTCAGAGGAAAATATTGAAAATCATTGGAAGAGCACTTGAGAGAGATTCAGGAGGATTAAACCCCAAGGAGGGATCTAAATCCTCATCATACAAAATATGGATCTGTTTGGTGTAACTTTCTTCTTGTAATATCATTTCATTTCATGTCAATTATACCTTACTATCTCACATTTGCTTGTATATATTTAATGTTGTTTTCCCAAATTTTAATTTTTGCTAAGCCCCAAATGTTGGATACATTTCCCCCTATAGGGTGGCACATCACCCCCTATGTTGTGGTGTATTACGTATTATTCATGTCGTCTTGGGTCTATTAGTTGTTATTGTAAACCTTGATCTCTTATATCTATGAAGGTGATATTTTCATTTTAGTCATTGTTGTATCTAGTCTTGTGTACTCAGTACATTGTGTAAGGAGGCTCCTCCCTCAAAGAGGATTACTAATTATATATGTTATTCATTGTTAAGGCATGGATTACTCTCTTCTTGTATATTTATGTTTTTTTATGCTATTTCTGGGAATTGGTTGCATAACATTTGGTATCAAAGCTCTTTCCTTGGGATTGGCTTGTGCAAAGCGATCCATCTTGGAATTTTTGCTACAACTTAATTTTTACAAGGACTCAAGTTGAAGGTTAAAAACCCACTTCTAAAACAAGGCGAACTATCTCTAGTCTGGAATTCAAATCCTGATCCATTATAGTTTCAATTATAATTGTGGAGAAATCTAGGGTTTTTTACTAGTCCAAAACCTGGTCTAAAACAAGTGTTCTAGGGAAAAAGTTCATATTTGAGGAATCCAAGATCAAAATTGAGTGAGACAATTTGCATCCAAAAGAAGACGAAACAAGGTATATTTGGTAGAATTTTTAGCTGCAGAAACAAAATATTGGACACCATGCATACCATACAAGTTTGTTTTTCTAGATAGGCCAAAAAATAGGAAGATTTGAGAGATTTGCAATAACGGTTTTTTGGAAATTCCAAATTAAGTCATATCTACGGCATTGAAAAGAGAACACATCAAGGTACCACGGGCCAAATTTTCAGACCCGGAGGAGTCAAAATTTACATTGTACATCAGTTCCAAGTTGGAAATAAACAATCTTCTAATCAGGATTTAAAAAAGGTACATCATTTTGAATTTGAATAGATTTGAGTAGAAGGATATATTTGTGGTAAACCCTAGGGTATGATATATATTTATTGTTCAAAATTTCACCAAAAGGAAGTGGAAAAAATCACACTCCATTCAAACCCCCAGAAGATTCATCCTCGACATACAATGAAATGGAAGACATATCGTTTAAAGTGTTCAAGTTGGAAGCTATGATTAAAGGAAATGTGAAAATGGATGACTTGGTTAAATTGGAATATAAGATGGCTAGTAAAGAGGATCTAAAAGGGGTGGATAGTAAAGAGGATCTCAAAAGGATGGCCAGTAAAGAGGATCTCAAAGGGATGGCTAGAAAGGAAGATCTTCAAGAATTGAAGGAATTGATTAAGGATATAAAACATATTCCTCATGCATCTACTCAAGAATAGGATAAGGAGGAAAAATGAGACTTATTCCAGTCGCGTCTTGAGAAAATTGAAAAACAATTGGACTAGGAGGTTTGAGTCCTCAAAATTTGATGATTCACTACAACATCATGGGCTCAACTCGGGTCCAAGGAACTACTTTATCCCCAAGATTAGCATGAGAAAGTTTGACGACAAGGATTCAATCACATGGATTTTTCAGATGAAGCAAATTTTTTATCTATACAAGGTGCCAACTTTGCAAAAGGTAATTATTGCATCCTTACATTTAGAACATGATCAATTTGTATGGTACCAATGGATTTGTGACCATAAAAATGATTCTATTATCTCTTGGTCTATATTCACAGAAAAATTTATTGCACATTATGGGGATATAAATAACAACACCTTATTTAGCCAATTGATGAATTTCAAGCAAAAAGGTCCAGTATAAATGACATCAAGCAATTTCAGCAGCTAAGTCTTAGAGTGGAAAATATTTCAGAAGATAATTTGTTAGATCTCTTTATTGAAACCTTGAAGGATAACATTCAACATGAGGTGTGTCTCTTTGAACCATCATCCCTATAGAAGGATTCCATGATGGCAAGGAAGGTTGAAAGTAAAAATATGGCGATGACTACTAGAAATAGCACTTTCAACACATACAGAGAGAATGATGTTCCTTCTAACCAACCTCAGAGGTTGAAACCTCAACAACTAGAGGAAAGAAGAGTGAAAGGTTTATGCTTTAATTGTGACAACTAGTACAGTAAGGGACATAAGTGTGGAGAAAAGAAACTCTTCTACATAGAATGTGAAGATGAAGAACAAAAAGAACAGAAACCACCGAAAGGGATGAACTAGAAGTGATTACTCCCACCTCATCTTGTCATGATTTAGCTGGAATTAACACTCCTCACAATCTCAAGATCAAAGGCTATATCAAAAATAAAAAGGTAACAATGTTGAATGATTCTGGGAGTACTCATACTTTCATTCACTGTAAAGAAGCCAAAGATCTCAATTGCTCTGTATATCCAGCACCAGAATTTCAAGTAATGACTCCAATTGGAGGAACCATCAATTATTCAAGGAAATGCCATAATATCAATCTTACTATGGGGGAATATGTATTAAATAGTCCCATGATTTATATCCCAATGGGGGTGTTGATGTTGTATTAGGATTTCAATGGTTACAATCATAGGAACGGTGGTTTTTAATTTTCAAAATCTTTTCATGAAATTTTCCTAGGAAAGAAAAGAACTTGTGTTAAATGGTATCACAGGGAAACCAAGAAAGGTGATCAGCTCTAATTGTATGACAAAATTGTTAAAGAAAGGAAAACAAAGTGTAATTACACAATTATACTCACTAGATGTTCAAACATGTAAGGCTCCTATTTCACCAAATATTCAAAGGATCCTTAAAAATCCTTCCAAGATATTTGAAGATATTCCAATAACTCATCCACCTATTCGAGATTTGGACAATGATATTAACTTAAATATGGGAAGTGTTCCTTCTAGCACCATACCTTACAAATACCCCTATGCCTAGAAGAATCAAATGGAGAATATGGTTGAACCATTGATAGGAAAATCTACAGTTCAAGCAGTGGTAGATCGCATAGAGCACCAGCAAGCAGTTCTCCAAATCCCAACGATGTCAAAAAACAAGATGAAACTACAAGCAGATCAACATCACCATCAAAGGATTTTTGAATAAGCACAAATCATATGGGAAATTGAAAAAATCATTTAAGTAAGGATAAAATAGCTACGAAATCATGTTATTATTGAGTACCTCATCAAGTGGAATAACTTACCAGCTACAGATTCGACATGGGAAGATGAGTCCTTCATACATATGCATCAAAGTGTTGAGGACAACACTTTCCTGAAGGGAAGAGCATGTTAAGCCCTAAATTTTGGGCACATTTCCCCCTATAGGGTGGTGCATTACCCCCTATGTTGTGGTGTATTATATATTATTCATATGGACTTGGGTCTATTAATGGGTCTATTAGTTGTTATTGTACACCTTGGTCACATATATATATGAAGGCGATATTTTCATTTCAGTCATCATTGTATCTTGTCTTGTCTGTTAAAGTATTGTAACTTCGGAAGATATTCTATTGTACTTTTGTTGTATTCTCCTTCGGATATGTCCTCGATGTATTTGGTCATGTGAAATAATCAATTTAAACCTCTGGATGTAAGTTGGGTCAATAGTACCTAAGTGTCAATATAATAAATGTTATTTGTGGTGTCCAGTTGGATAAGTGGTCCTAGTCAGTTAGAGAAGTCGGCCCTGTTAGGTTAGAGGTCAAGTCAACTAAAGAATATAAATAGGTGAGGTGCCTCTCTCATTCACACATATGTTACACTCAATTATTGCACTGGAGAGAGAGAGAGAGAGAGTCTACTATGGAAGATGAGAAACTATTCTTGTTTCTGGGGTTTTAAACTGTACTTGGTCAAATTCTATACTGAGGAAGTTTTGTGGGGTTTTCTCCCTTGTTGTTTCCCCGAGGAAAATCTTTGTGTTCTCTTGTGTTGTTGCACTTATCTTTCTTTCAGTAATCCATTGCTTATGGTTATGATGTTATGATGATAAATGTTTTTATATATTGTATAACCATTAAAAATATAACCGTGGTATCAGATCCATCCTGAAAGAATTCTTTGTGTAGCCGAAACATTGCTACAGCTATAGCTACTGAAGATTAGGGTTTCATGCTTAAAAACCCTAGAAGACAAAAACTAGTCATGTTGGTACTTTCACTATAACTCGAGATTGTAGAAGGATCAAGATATGAAAGTTTGAAAGGACAAATATGAAATCTTACTCTACCTTGTCTAAAAGTTTCAGCATCATATTCGCTATAATATAGGAGATAGGGTTCCCGTCTCTCTCAGAATTTAGCCTTAAACAGGTGACCTAGGTATAATTGCTATATATTACAGGAAATTTGGGGTCTAAAATGGGCCTTATAAGAAAATGCGCCAACAATAAGTTCTTGTGAGTTGGAATTCAACAACCAATAGAATTCCAATAAAATGAGTCAACCATATTGGTTGAATTGACATATTTGTCATAAAGAAAATTACTTTTTGTGTTCATATTTTTGACACATCTCCCTGTGTTTTTACTCAAATTTCGATCGGGAGAGCTCGTTGGATGCAGAATTTGATTCCGCATCCAATGAGTACCCACACTACATACTTTTGACCGATTGTTGGAATATAATCCATCAGGATTATACGTTATTGTAAATATTAGGAATATGAAAAGACTCTCGGATGTGTGATCCCAAGAGTCATTGTAAATGTATAAATAAAGGCATTCTATGGAGAAATAAATAATTCAGGAGTTATTTCACCTGATAGTGGTATCAGATCTCCATAACTCCTTCTTGCATGCCTATCAGTGCTGCCTGTCATAACTCCTGACTGCTGTGTCTCAGTCTTGGCATTCTGCTTGCCAGTCGATTCGCTCTGCCTTTTGCAATATTCTTCTCTGGGGCTGGCTGCCCATCGCCAGTCTTCCCTCTGCTCTTCCCTCCTGCCAGCTTGCTTGCCATAATTATAGTCGTTATTCTCTGGTCGGATACAGACCCGTGTTGAGGAACAATTTTTAGAGTGAGATAGAAGTTGTGCTCTCATTTGAAACTACGGCCTCCACCTCCCGTCACTCCCTCAATTATCTATGTTTTTTGTGTGATTATCTGCATCTCGTCACTCCCTCAATCCTCAAACATTTTTGTGACTGTCTGCGACCACTCTATTCCACGTTTTTGTGACTATTTGCAATCTGCCTGGAGAGGGTTGTGCAATTTGCCACTCCCTCCTCACATCTGCGACCACCATTTGAAGCTATCGGAACTGTGCGTTTTATCCTCTTTCTTGGAGCTGTGACTACCAAATCTGGAGACAACGATCTACAATTGATTGTGAAGTTGCTGCGACCTGCCAAGAAAATTGCTGAGAGTTGCGAACTCGTAGAAGACTATGCTTGAGCCTGTGTGTACCAACTGAATTTGGACGTGAGTGATTTGCAAAACGCTGAGAGAGCTTGTTGAAAGAATCACGCTAGTGGAGGTAAAACCCTTTTACAATTTTTGTTGCAATTGTTTGTGACTATTGGGAACTACAAAAACCCTAATTTCTACCCTAGAACTATGCATGGAGTTTGAGTGGTAAATTATACCCTAGAACTGTGCATGGAGTTTGAGTGGTAAATTCTGCAAACATTTTCATTTGTGTTGAATGAAAGAAGCCCTTGAATGCTGTGTATAAGTCGTGAATGTTGTGATTGTTGCGTATGAGCCCCTGACTACTGTGAATGTTGTGTATGGTATATTCGAGTTGTGACATTGAGGAATATATCAGAGCCATCACCATCATGGAAGTTGGTATCATTGTATTTCAAAGTTTGTATGATAATAGCAGAGACATTGACATTGTTGTAAAGCTTGAGGAAGGTGGCAGAGACTTAGACCTGCACCTTTACTCTTTCCTCTTTTTCTCCTATTGTTTTAGTTGCAAGATTCAATCACGGAAGATGCAATCTATAGCATCTGTAGTTGGTGCCACTCTCACTGGAAAAGACACTTATCCAAAATGGTGGAGAAAGATCAAATCTGCCTTCATCTACAATGACCTTTGGGACATTATTTGCGAAGGCACCACAATAGAGACAGAAGCTGGAAGGCCCATAACCAGAGACCCAGGACCTCCAGAATCCGAGAAAGAGAAGGCCATTTGGAAAACAAAAGACAAGAAAGATTTAGCGGTAATCACTGCCACAGTCAGTGAAGAGGTGAGCCAGCACATATTGCCTGCAAAGTCATGTTTTGAAGCACTAAAAACGTTAAAAGATCTGTATGATTCACACTCTGAAATGGAAGTTATTCAACTAATGCTAAAACTATTCAGTTTAGAAGTAAAAGACAATGATCCCATGTTACTTTCCTCTGAAATCAAAGCTATCATGCACAAGATTCAAGCCACTGGTATGAGACCAGATCTTCCTCTTGCAGCATTTGTAAAATCTGTGTATCCTTCTCACTCCAACTATCTTGAGTCGTTGCAAGCAAGTGACAAGTTCAAATCATTGACATTTGACACCCTAGTAGAGAAGATAGCTGACAGAGAGAAAGCTTTTGGTAAGAAGACAACCGAGCATTCTGGAGAATCACTTTGCTTTGCTCAAAAAGCAAAGAACCAATCCAAAGATCATCCCAAAGGAGAAAGCAGCAAAAGAGGCAGAGGAAGAAGAGACTTCAAAGGTAGATGAGGCAGAAACAACTCCAGCAAAAGATCAAATTTGAAGTGCAAGCGTTGTGAAAAGATTGGACACACAGTAGATCAGTGTTGGGCTTCGTGGGACTCCATCAAAGACAGACATAACCAGAAGAAAGATGACAATAAGAACCAAGATGCTAGTAAATATTCAGATTCTGCTCATTGTATTGTTGCACATTGTAATCTTGGTATTAATGAAATGACTTCACTTTCATCTTACACAGATTGTTGGCTACTTGATACTGGTGCAACATCACACATGACTTTTAGAAAAGGCTGTTTTGAAGAACTTAATGAAACAATAAATGGCATAGTTTACTTTGCAGATAAGTCAAGTCTTAAACCAAAGGGAATGGGCAACATTCGGCTGAAGATGCCTGGATTCCCTGATTTCTTGTTGAAGAATGTTCTTTATCTTCCAGAGTTGCAGAGAATCCTGCTGTCCTTGGTACATATTCGACAGAAAGGCCATTCCATCCACATCTTTGATGGAATCATAGAAATAAGAAAGTCCTCTGACAACCAAGTCATCATGACTGGATACGAAGATGGGAAGCTGCTAAAGCTAAAGGGTTCATCTGCAAGGGTTCAGAACTATGCCTACCTCTCTCAGCATGGAGAAGGTAATTTGTCATCAAGTTTATTGTGGCATGCAAGATTTGTTCATTTGAATTATAACAGTCTTCGTTTGTTGAGAAAGAATGGTGTATTTGGTTTTCCCACCATTCCCAAAGAGAAGAGCAAATGTGATGCATGTATATTAGGGAAACATGGTAAGCTACCATTCCATGAATCTAATTTCAGAGCAAGTAGGAAATTAGAATTAGTGCATTCTGATTTATGTGGCCCAATGCCAACTCCTTCTACCAATGGGAATAAGTATTTTATGACCTTTGTTGATGACTACTCAAGAATGTGTTGGATTTACTCATTAAAGACAAAATCAGAAGCATTTCAAACATTCAAGGACTTTCATGCATTGATAGAAAAACAAGCACAATCTAAAATTGGTACACTTCGTATTGACAATGGGAAAGAATACACTTCAAATGCTTTTGAAGATTATCTTTGCCAACATGGAATTGCACATCAGACTACAGTTCCCTACAATCCTCAACAAAACGATGTAGCAGAAAGAATGAACAGAACCATAATGAATATGGTACGCTCAATGATGTTTTTAAGAATGTAAAACTAATGTTTTGGGGTGATGCAGTGAAATGTGCAGCCTATTTGAGAAACAGAAGTCCCTCAAATGCTCTTGATAACAAGACTCTACATGAAATGTGGTTTGGCCATCTCCCTTCAATCAGACATCTCAAAGTTTTTGGTTCCACCTGTTATGCCTTGATTCCAAAGGAGCAAAGAAACAAGCTTGGTGCTCGAAGCAGAAAATGCATTTTCCTGGGGTACGAAGAAAACTCCAAGGCATACCGTCTGTATGATGAGGTAAACAAGAAGTTTGTTATTTCTAGAGATGTCATTTTTCTTGAGACTAATAAAAATGACCAGTCCATTGAGAGACAGCTTGATCATTTGGAAAAATATCCTCATCCAAAGAAATATTCTGAAAATGAATATGAAATTCCAAACCTTGAAGGGGGGATTCCTATTCTGGATCAACCTTTGGAATTTCCATATGAAGCACCAACTCTCTCGCATGAAGAAGTTCCTGCTACTGAGATTCAACTGGATGATGTGATTGAGAGATTTGGAAGACTCAACCTTGAAGGAAATGAAGCACCACCAGCTGATCAACCAGGACCATCACGGAAGATTCCTAAATGGGCCACAAAGACACTTGAAAGTGTCCATCTGGATGAAGTTGGAAAGACGGGAACAAGAAGTTCAAAAAGACATGAAGATGGAGGAGAAGCAGATAATTTAGGTGATGACATGGATGTATCATTTGATTGTGAATTTAATTTATCTGCTAACTTTGAACCAACTTCCTTTGAAGAAGCTTCTACTCGAGTTGAGTGGAAAGAAGCTATGCAGAATGAGTATGATGCACTCATGAAGAATGGAACTTGGAAGCTGGTTGACCCTCCAGTTGGAACCAAACCAATTGGCTGCAAGTGGGTGTACAAGCACAAAGCGAGGATTGTAGCAAAAAGCTATGCACAAAAGGAAGGAATTGACTATGAAGAAATGTTTTCTCCTACAGCAAAATGGGCTACCATCCGTACCTTACTCTCTTTAGCTGCTCAGAATGGGTGGAAAGTTCATCAGATGGATGTGAAGACTGCTTTCTTGAATGGAGATTTGAAAGAGAATGTCTTCATGTCTCAGCCAGAAGGCTTTGTTGTGAAAGGAAAAGAACAAAAGATATGCAAGCTTGTCAAATCTTTGTATGGCCTAAAACAAGCGCCTCGCGCATGGTATGAAAAATTAACCGAGCATCTTTTGAAGTTAAATTTCGAACATTTTGATCTTAATGATGCAACACTGTTTATAAAGAAAGTTGGAAGATCTGTTGTGTATCTTGTGGTGTACGTAGATGATCTTTTGATGATAGGGAACAATGAGAGCTATATAGCATCCATAAAGAAAGATTTGAAAAAGATCTTTGAAATGACAGATATGGGACATCTCCACGATTACTTAGGAATTGAAGTCACTCAACATCCTAAGTACATATTCCTATCTCAGAAAAAATATGTTGGAGAACTACTAGACAAATTTTGCATGACAGAATGCAACCCTATCTCTACTCCAATGGAACAGAAAATGAAGCTCGCATCAAGTGAAGGAAAAGAATTTGAGGATGCGACCAAGTATCGACAACTTGTAGGAAGACTTATCTACCTTACAACAACTAGACCAGATATTTCTTATGTTGTTGGCATACTTTTAAGGTTCATGCATAAACCTTGTGAAGGACACTGGTCGGCTGCAAAAAGAGTTCTAAGATACTTGAAGGGGACTCAAGATGTTGGACTCAAGTACTCTAAGGTGGATGACTTCAAACTTATTAGGTACTCAGACTCGGATTTTGATGGCAATAAGGAGACAGGAGTATCAACTTCTGAATACACTATGAGTCTTGGATCAGCAGCTGTCTCATGGAGATCACGCAAACAGTCAGTTCCGGCAGATTCAACAACAGAAGCAGAATATGTGGCTGCAACTGAAGCAACGAAAGAAATAGTATGGCTCAGGAAGATACTTGAAGATTTGCAAGAAAAACAAGAGAACTCCACTCCATTATTGATCCCAAGAGTCACTGTAAATGTATAAATAAAGGCATTCTATGGAGAAATAAATAATTCGGGAGTTATTTCATCTGACAGACGGACCCCTCTACCCCAAAAACAATAAATCCATGAAAAAATGTGATGATGACATCATCATCACATTTTTCAGGTATTTCTTGTTTTTGTCATCATCACATTTTTTCAGGGATTTATTGTTTTTGGGGTAGCGAGGTCCATCAAAAGTATGCCATGTGGGTACTCGTTGGATGCGGAATCAAATTCTGCATCCAAAGAGCTCTCCCGATCAAAATTTGAGTAAAAATACAGGGAGATATGTCGAAAATATGAATACAAAAAGTATTTTTTTTCTTTTTTCCTCCAAAATTAATAAATATTATTTTTTTTATTTTAACTATTATTTTATTATTTCCCTTAGGATGCCCATTTCAGACCTCAAAATTCCTCTAATGATCGCGCTAGAAATTTCCAAATGAAATTTCGCAAGATGTTGCATATAGTGCACGGACTTTAGTTTCGGTGGTATAAGTTTCAGACCCAGAAGGTGAAATAGTGACACGTGGAATTCCGTACAAGTTCGCTATTATAAAAAGTCCTGAGATAAGTCACCTCGGAAAACTTTGTACACGTTCCACCTAGTGAATCCAATTCTTCTCTAACCTGTGGGGTTGGAAATAAGACATACTAGGATAACTCAATACAAAGTTTCAGATCTTTAGGAGCCAAAAATTCAGAGCTATAGCAGAAACAAGATCAGTCATTTATGTAGAAGAAACCAGAGAAAAACTAGGGATTCTTGTTCCGAGCACTTCCCTCCACCAATCAGTGGAAGAAGGAGGACCATCAAATTCTCCCTAGGAGGGCGCATCTCTCTACGTAAGAATTTTCTCATTTTGTGGACTTTCATTTTTTGACCTAACACTACTGCCAGAGAAAACTAGGGCATCGGATATTTTGTAGTTATGTCCATAGTTTTGGGTTAAATAAGTATGTTGCTCAGCTTTCCTTGAGGAGGCACTTCTGTCTATCCAATTAGATCTGAAAGACACCTAAGTTGAAAAATTAGGGTTTCTCTTAAAACCCTAGGTCCACCAGAAGCATACTATCAAAAGATCCTTCAAGCAAGCATCAAGTTGAAGCAATTTCACTGGTAAGTTCCATCCTCTCTATTTCCATTTGAGGTTCTCATTTTTATCATGATGAAAAATAGTGCCAAGCTTGAGGACAAGCTTGAAAGGGTCAAGAACTTCTAAGCATGGAATTATAGAGTGTTTATCATACTTGAAGAAGCATGCTATGAAGAACTATGTCAAAGAAGAGGCTACAGATCCAAACATAGATGAAGTCGAAGTAAAGAAGGACCTAGTCAAAACAAAGATGAGTATTTATGTCTCCATTGGATCTCACATGCATCATCTTTGAATACTCCCACGGATATGTTCGATGCAATGAACAACATGTACGAAGATGACCTTGAGAACTCAACTCAAGGAATTGAAGGTGCAAAGTCATAAAACATTCAATGATTACTTCACAAGAAGATATCATATCAAGGAGCAAATAGACGCCGTTGAAGACAATGTCAAAGAAGCATCCGCATAAATTACAATTTTTTAATGGTCTTCCAAATTCAGTCAAGAGATTTGTTCTAGTAGGAATATCACATATGGAGGAGTGCACGATTGATTGATGGAAAAAGAAGAAGAGATGGCAATCAATCCCTAACAACTCGTGCCAAGTAGAGAAGGAACAAGAAGGAATAACATTCCCACCAAGAATAGAAGGACATATCACAACTCAATAGTTCAATTATGATGGAAGGATGATATGCTCTAGAAGTACCAATTGATAATACAAAAATGACATTTGGATATGAGTTCAAGACATGAAGGGAATTTTTATGAAGTCTTTCATGTAGATCTACAAGATCAAGTATACCGCTAATCAAAGTATCAAAAGATTCAAAGCAAGGTTCGTGGTTTCTATCAAAAAGAGAGAGTTGACAAGACACTTCTCTAGGGGCTAGAGACGCCTCTTCAGTAGTAGATATTACACTAGACAGTTGGTGTAATCAAAGTAGAAGAATAGATTGAGCAACCTATATGGTTTGAGACTCTCTACAGAGAACCACCTATGCACAGAAGGATTGATATCTCAGTAGGAACCCATGGGACATAACATATAGTTACATAAGGAGTTTAAGGATAAGTTAAAGTGATGTAGATCCCAACCTTTACTACAAGGTTGAAGATAGAATCCTATAAAGGATGCAAATCACATAGACGGATACAAAGAATACTAGTAGTATAGGAGGATACCTATCACTCTAATGTCCTAATACAGATGTAGAGGGAGGACGGTGCTCCACTTCAGAGGGAGTGACTACGGTATATCTCAAAGCTCAAGAATCTTGACATGATTCTTAGGATTATAGGTATGATAAAATCCATAGGACATTTTACTTATCCAAGTAAAATATGCAAAGCTAATGGTGTGAAACGTAAAGGGTACTGCAGAGATATGATGACTTTATTTGATAGTGCTACGAACATAAATATGACTCCAACATATTGCAGGAAGCAGAGTGTTTCTCTCAATACAACCAAGGATAAATATATTGCAGCTGAGAAGAAATCAAGTAATGAGGAATATGATCCAGAAGAATTATACCGATGAAGATGAAGATTATACTGTTATCCATTTCATCATTGAATAAGAAGAGATGCACTGGTAGGACACATAGACATGGTCCTATGTGATATATGGTGTAAGAAGACTTGCTCAGTATTTCTGATCATCAGAAAGATAGGAACAGCTCGTCAGAATCAGACGATGAAGTTGAACACATTGGCAGAGACTCCAGTAATCCAAGAAAACAAAGATCAAGATGGATTCTACCAAACAAACAAATATAAGTATTTGAATTCCTATATATATAGTTGTTCAAGATGTGTACATAGACATGTTTCTAGATTTAGAAAATGTATTATGCATTTTAGAATCATTGTAGTTTAGTACTAATATGCAGGTGATGGATAAGTAGCTTATCATGTTCCATTGTTACTTATGAAACCTCCTTGTTGAAATGATGTCTTGGCAAGATGGAAGGTGTCAGAAAATTTACCGTATACGGGATATAGATGATTGTTGCATTAGCTACTTTTAAGGTGTTGAAAGTAGTTGCATGATTATATATATCTTTATGCATGAGAAGTTGTCAGTTTGAATATGTTACAAAATATTTCTATTCATACAACTGTATTTGACTTGTAGGAAGGATGGTATACAATCACCTACAAGAGAAGAAATGATGAAGTTACAGATGTACGATCCAATTGCGGATGTATAAGAGAAGAATGATCCATTTACATATGCACAAAAGAAGAATGATGCAAGTTGTAAATATACGATGAAGTTGCAGATGTACAAGAAGAGAATGTTAAAAAACAAGTTGCAAAATGGAGTTGTAAAGCTCAAGCATGTTCCTACAAAGGAACAAGTGGAAGATGTGCTGACTAATCATCTGGCTCGCGTAAAGTTTGAAGACTTATAAGACAAGCTTGATGTAGTTCGAAAGTACCTCCCTCAAAAGAGGGAGTGACAATAGATGAATGATGGATGCAGTGGTGAGTAGCTCAGTCTAGAGGAGGGTAAGTCTGGCTAGGCTTGTTTAGCCGGAAAGAGTTAGTAAGTCAGACGAGGCTTGTTGATCCTAGGGGGATTAGTATGTTTGGTTAGGGTTGTTTGGCCCAAAAGGGTCAGTAAGCCAGACAAGGATTGTTTGGTCCCCACGGATATCCATCTGTATAACTAGGCTTGTTTGACTCAAATGAGTTAGTAAGTTAGACAAAATGCCCAGATGGATATACCAAAGAACTCACTGTGATGCTGCTCCGATACGTTGAAGGGAAAGATGTATCCTCGGTGTTGCTATATTGTTGAGTGTTGATGATGGTTGTTGAGATGTTTTGGTTATTGTTGAGATGATTGTTTCAGTATTGTTATACCGATGTTTGCTTCAGTATTGATGATTGTTAAGATGATTGCTTCAGTATTGTTATACTGATGATTGCTGAGATGTTTGCTTCAGTATTGTTATAATGATGATTGTTGAGATGTATGCTTCAGTATTGTTATACTAATTGTTGAGATGTTTGCTTCAGTATTACTATACTAATGATTGTTGAGATGATTGTTGAGATAGTTCCAGTGGTGTTACACTGATGATTGATGATTGTTGATTGTTGAAGTTTGAGTGTTACTACATCGATGATTGGTGATTGTTGAATTGATTGTTGAGATAGTTTCAGATATTCCTATACTGATGTAGCGGGATCAGTATTTTCATGCAAATGTTGTTTAGATGATTGTTGAGACGGTTTCAGTATTCCAATACTTATATGACAGGTTCAGTATTTTTCATACTGATGTTGATGTGGCAAGATCAATATTTTCATGCTAATGTTGATATGGAAGGTTCAATATTTCTATACTGATGTTGATGAGGTAGTTTCAGTATCTCTATACTGATGTTGATAAGATAGTTTCAATATTTCTATACTGATGATGGTGAGGTAATTTCAGTATTTCTATACTGATGTTGATAATGATTTTGCTTCAGCATTTGTATGTTGATGCTGATGATGTGATTATGGTCCCAACACCTTGTGTTGATGATATTGATATGGTTGTGGTCCCAGCACCATGTGCTGATAATGTTAATATGGTTTAAGTCACAACACTTTGTGTTGATGATGATGATGTTGTCTCAACATTTTTATGTTGATGATGATGATGATGATATTCCAGCATCTCTATGCTGATATAGCATTTATTGATGATGTTTCTTTAGCATTATCATGCTAATGATTATGATGTTGTTGTTTCAGTATTTACATATTGATGATGCAAATAATGATGTTTCGGTATTTACAAACTGATGATGTTTCAGTATTTACATAATGATGATACAAATGATGATGTTTTCAGTATTTACATATTGATGTTATAGATGATGTTTCAGTATTCACATACCGATGCTGCAGAAGAATATTCAGTATTCACCTACTCATGTGGAAGAAGAAGATTTAGTACTCACATACTGATGTTACAGAAGAAGGTCCAGAAGATGATTCAGTATAGACATACTAGTGTTACAAAGGAAGGTTCAGTATTCAAAAGATGATTCAGTACCCACATACCGATGTTGCAGAAGATGATACAATATCTAGAAGATGATCCAGTGCTCACATAAGATGATTTAGTATCAACATACTAATGTTGCAAAAGATGATCCAATACTCATAGATGATTCAGTACTTACGTACTGAGGTTGCAAAAGATGATCCATTACTCATAGAAGGTGATTCAGTATTTATATATTAAGGTTGCAAAAGAAGATCCAGTATTCTCATATTGAGTTTGATGATGAAGATGCATGGTGTTGTTCCAAAACTTCCTATGACATATAGAGATTCACTAGCTAGTTGTGCAGTTGCGATGATGGTTGTTGTTGATGTAGAATACATTCCTAGTTAAGAGGGAGTGTTAAAGTATTGTAACTTCGAAAGATATTCTATTGTACTTTCGTTGTATTATCCTTCGGATATGTTATTCCTCCATTCAGATATGTCCTTGATGTATTGGGTCATGTGAAAGAATCAATGTAAACCTCCAGATGTAATTCAGGTCAATAGTACCCAAGTGTCAATATAATAAATGTTATTTGTGGTGTCCAGTTGGACAAGTGGGACCAGTCAGTTAGAGAAGTTGACCCTGTTAGGTTAGAGGTCAAGTCAACTAAAGAATATAAATAGGTGAGGCGCCTCTCTCATTCACACATATCTTACACTCAAGTATTGCACTGAGAAAAAGAGAGAGAAAGAGTCTACTTTGGAAGATGAACAACTATTCTTGTTGTTGGGGTTTTACACTGTACTTGGTCGAATTCTATACTGAGAAAGGTTTGCAGGGTTTTCTCACTTGTGGTTTCCCCAAGGAAAATCTTTGTGTTCTCTTGTGTTATTGCACTTGTCTTTCTTTCAGTGATCCATTACTTATGGTTATGATGTTATTATGCTAAAAAAAATTAGACCTTGTATAACCATTAAAAATCTAACATTGTGTACTTAGACATTGTGTAAGGAGGTTCCTCCCTCGAAGATTATTGCTAATTATATTTGTTTTTCATTGTTAAGGCGTGGATTACTCTTTTCTTGTCTATTTATGCTCTTTTTATGCTATTTTTGGGACTTGGTTGCATAGCGATTTTATTGAATCATCAATTGGTTAGAAGATTTATATCTTGTTTGATAAAATAGATCTAGAATATTTTCATAAAAAAAAAAACTATGAAAAAAAAGAATGTTTACTTTCTGTGTAATTTTGCATACAATTGGCTCGTCCTTCAATCCAACAATCAAGCTTTAAAGACCCTTCAACATGAATGCATTATAAATATTCATTTTCCCTTTTCTCCAAAACCTTAGTTTAGATTATTTCTTACTCAGTTGATTAATCAATGACTTTTTTTTCGTGTCACTTCTATTTGAACCAATTGATGTGGAATTCATACCCATTGTACCAAAATTATTGCCATCAACAATGTTATAAATGCATATAAAAACAACCAAAAACAAAGTGGAATAATAATGGAAAAGAGAGAGCGTTCAAATAAATTGTATTACATTTTAAAATAATGCATGATGAGAGTACAAGTTTTGGTGACTCTTTATCTATAAAAGTGGTTATTCGCATTTCACTTTAATTAAAATATAATCTAAAGTTATTTAAGTTAATTCTAATTTAAGATATAATAAGTATGTATTAGGTGTTAACATACACATTATTATATATGTTTCTGGAAGATATATTGTAATTGATTTATAGTCAATTTATTTATTTTTAAATAGAAATGGTTAATATTTTGTATTAAAATATTGAAGAGTAACTAAAAGATTACATATTGGTTGTATCCAGCTACAGCAGAGAGAAAAGCAGTGGCCCTTTCCAAAATTCCTCTGCGTCTAATTTCTTCAACTATTACAAAAATCCTAGTATTATATTGGCTAAGCAAAGAAACACAGCAAATGAACATAGACTAAATGCATGAAGACAAACTAAAACTAAACTTTGACCATCAAATTTTCATCAAGCATGCCTAAAGGAAAGGGCTTCAACGTGTTTCTAAATAAGATATTGAGTTGATTCCTCCTCTATTACTTGCACTTCCAAGGGCTATTTTTTCCTCATTTGACTCTCTTGATTCAAGTTTACTAGTCTATCCATATCAGTCAAGAGTCCCTCAATCTGACTGCCTTGCTCTCAGAAGTTGCTCTCAATATCTTCAATGTTGTTTTCCATCATGGATGTATAGTACGAAATTTATATATCTCTTGTTCAAACTCTCCTTCAAATATCCTCCTCTCTAAACTCCAAACATTCCTTCAAATATCTCTTGTTCAAACACCTCATGTTCAAACACTCCTTGTAGCTCACGTTCACATGGCATGGCTCAAGCTATACACCACCACAATCCTAAAACCTTTGCCATCCTCCCATATAAGTTATTTGTTTTACTTCGGGCACTTCTCTTTGTTAATATCTATGTGTCTCACCTCACCGCGTCAAAGCAAATCACTTTCCATCTCGTCATGTTAATGCAAAGGACATTACTTAATGCAAGTATTTGCAATTAATTAACTTTAAATTGTTTTATTCTATTAAAGTACATTTTTATTAGAAAATTAATAATAATCAAAATGAATATATATAGCAATGACTAACAAGATTTTAACATGGGAAAATATGCAGAAAATAGGCTGGGAAGGCCCAAGCTTGTGTGTTTTGTGTCAAACAAATAGTGAATTGTCTAAGCACTTATTTACTGAGTGCCCATATGCCTGAACCGTTTGGAGAAAGGATACCAGAGAACTGAGCAGACTGTACATTCCTATGGAGTCCTCTCTCACAAACTGCTATCAAAATTGGTGGGCCAATCACACGGTACGAAACTTTGATGCCTACCCTGCTCTGTTCATTTATGGAGTTTGGTGGGTAAGAAACATAGCCATTTTTTAGGATCGAAAAATACCAGCTGAGTTAACCATAGCAATGATTGTATAGTGGTCAAGGGAGTACAAGACAAAGGATAAACATAAAAGGACTTGAATCCTCAACAGCCCAAGCATTGATAAAAGAATCCCATGGGCCTTCTTCAATGGAGCTAGTTAAGGTGATCCCCTTCTGGGTGGATCTGGCACGGTTCTTCTTATTTTAGAAGATAAGCATATTAAAATCAAATATGGTCCAGGACAATGCACCAATAACAAGGCAGAACTAGCAACTCTATAGGCAGTCCTCAAAGCAACTTTAACTTGAAATCTCCTTCATCTTCAGATATTCGAAGATTCAAAAATGGTCATTGATTGGGCTAATAAATAGATACAGATAAAAGCTCCCTATCTGCAGCACTAGCTTGCGGAAATAAAAAGACAAATCGAAAGGTTCGCTTTTATTTCCTTCACACATGTATATCGGGAGTTAAATGAAGAAATTGATGCTCTGTCCAAGAGTGCACTACTTCTAGCTACAAGAACTACAATGGAGGAGGAACACAGAGGAAGATAAAATTTTCTTTAGTACAAAAGGAACTAATGGGCAATCTACAATTTTTGAACTTAGAAATGTTACGGAAATTTATGTAGCAACTAAAAAGAAATAGACATGAATGCTTCCGAAGAATATAGGACAGTAATGAAAGAATTCAACTCTTCAGCTCTAGTCATTCAAGGCTCTCTTGAGAGAAGGAAGTATGGTATAATTTTAGCTCCATGAGCTTTTTGTAAATCCTTCAATGACAATCTATTTTATTTTATTCTATATGAATAAAATAATTTTTCCTTGAAAGAAAAAGAATATATATATATAGCATGACAATTTGTGTTTTATCACAATGTTAACAATGTCTCGTGGCTTCAAATCATTTATGTATTTTAATAATAATTGCGACCAGTTATAAAAATACTAAAATGCTAATATTGTGGTAAGGCTTGGAAATTGGTATTTAAACACTCTTTGATTGAAAAATATTATTGAGATCATATTGGTTGAAATAGTTTTATTATATTCATGACTTCCATCTTGTGTAAAGCTAATAGAGTTTGGCCATTGGTATTTAAACCTTCTTTGAATGAAAAACATCACTGAGATACACATTGGTTGAAATAATTTTAAAATATTCACAATTTCAATCGTGTATAAAGATCATAAATGAGTACCCATTATGATTAAAGCATTTTATTATTGATATCTATTAATGAGAAAATAAATAATTAAATATAAAATATAATTATAAATACATTAATTAAATTATCTAATTAATATAAATATTAATAATAAAAAGTATATTTAATATTATTGATATTGATACCCATCAAAAGAACACTGGTTAGATGTATCTCCTATTAAGTTAATATTATAACATATTTGATAAATCTAAAGTTAAAATAATCTTATGATAATTTTACTTGCAAATTGTTTTATGTAGTTATTGAGGGATTGATCTAAATTTTAAAGTAAATGAAAACATAAATTTATATGATCTCAACGAAATATATTTCATGGTTTTAACTTAGCATACAAAGGTCTCAAATAACTCTACATATGTATTTCCTATATTTCTTTGTTTTAACATAATATAAAAGGTTCTAAAAAAATTATACATGTTTAAGATTTATATATCAAACTTTAGCATGCTTAAAGAAATTGGATTAGTTAAACTCGTGTGCATTATGATTCACAATCCCTATTTTGATCTCTCAACACTTTATTGTCTATTTCTCAATTGAAATAATAGGAAACAATTTTAATATAGAAATAATGTTTCTCTATCAATTTCTACAATTTTATTCAAAGTGTTACTATTTTACATACTTTTATTAGGAGACAAGCACTAAAACACTTTGCTCCTAATTCCACTTGTTAACTAAAGTACTTAAAGTAGGTATAACAATTACACATTTTCTCAACTCAACTTAATACTTTTGAGTTATTAATTGAAGAGTTGTATTCTTGAATTCTAAAAAACTTAAATTTTAAATTATAATACTTTAATATTTACCATGTATATTACTTAATATATTAAATTTTAATTATAAAATTCACATATATTAAAAGTGATAACTATTAAGTCCTGGGTTTTTTAATTCTTTCATGTGAGAAGCTACTTTCAAATAAAAATAATCCTTACACAAAACATCTATAAATAAAAATAAGAAAGTGTACTTATGTAAGTCTAACAAAACATCATTTTATTATCAATAAAATGATCGCTAGTACATGACAAACTACACGTAATTACCAATTATCCTTTCTAAGATGATTATTTTTTTGAATTTAGTTGTCACTTAATGACCACCTTTGGTCACTATTATAAAGTCTCTTAATGACATTAGGTAATTTAAGTCGAAATTAGGTATCTCTTATCATAATTTATAGATATTGTTTATCATTTTCAAAATATGAAAAATAAACTTTAGTCAATAATGTTGAAAATGATGCATTAGTTAACACATCATTCTTGATGTTTGTTTTGTTAAACTAATCTAGTATAATTGATTAGATTCCTCGACTTATACACATGAATGTGTGTGGACAAATGAAAACAATGTTAAAAAAAAAATTAAATACTTTTTCAATTCATTGTTGATGTAACTGACCTTATTATTAATATATTTAAGTATTCATGAGAACTCAAATAACCATACTGTTAAGGCAATAAATACTAAATAAAATAAATAAATATAAACTTGGTGATTTACAACATGAAGTTATATTTATACATGTGCAATGTAAGGGTTGTAGCCCTTCATAAAGATCCAACTCATGATAATGTGTGTTGAGGAAGGAACTACAAAATAAATTACCCTCCTTAGAAATGCTTTATTAATGAGATAATGAGTCTCAAATATCATTTAATCTCAAAAATATATTGATGTATTATAGACATGTTGATCCAACAAAGGTCAAACCTTTACTGGAGTTCTTTGCCAATAAAACTTCTAAATAACAATCTCCTTTTCACTTTAGGTATATCATCCATAAGAGCTCAAATTGAAACTTTGATTCTTGAAAGGGTAACTAGATCAATCCCTATGTTTAAAATGATTTGGATACTAATAGTGTTTAACAATAGGGCATTGAGAGCTAGATCAATTGGTCGGTGCTATCGTTTCCATTACATCACTTGTAATTCATCATATTGTGCAAATCTCTTATTTGATCCCCCAAGTTGAGACACAATGAGTCTATGCTACCCACTTTACAGTAGGTAGAATCCTCAGATCAAGGGGAAGTGCTTAGAAGTTTCTCAATAAGTTATTTCCTAGGGAAAAAATGATGTTCAACTAAAGGCATTCTCACAATTAGGAAAAAGGTAACTTTCATTTTCTAAGGCATTCTCACGATTAGGAAAAAGATAACTTTTATCTTCAAAGTGCTTGTATTTGCTCTTATATTCAAGATTGAGGCATTCCTATTTACTCTCAAGATGTTTATTAGTGCTTCAATTCATGTATTAATTAATAATGAAGTCATTGAATAAGCTTCAAATTTATTAATTAATAATGAAGTCGTTGATTAAGCTTCAAATATAATCGAATTGGTAAACATTTTTTTATTCACAAATTATACAAAACTTCCAAATAACTCTTTCCTCCTCTTAATTATTTAACTTCTAAGAATGAGATTCATGTTTGACTCCTCGAATGAGAAATTTCATTTTTATTTCATAACATTTTATCAACCTTCATTTTTACCTAAAATGATCTTAGTTTTTATCTTTCCATTATTGGCATTCATTATCACTTTGAATTCTAATATCTTAGTGGATTGGTGCTTAACACTTAGCATGCAATCTACAAATTTTATTCATTACAAGAAATAGATTTTTTTAATTTGTTCTCTTCACTATCCTTGTAGTTTATTTGAATTATTTCCTTCTATTTTAGGTTTCAATATATATATATATATTATAGTTGTTTCTTCACCATTTCATTGCTTAGTAAAATCACGATATTTTAGCAAACAACTATGTTTTAGCATTGAGACTATAGTAAAATCAAGATGTTTTAGTAATAAAAGTTGTTTGAGAGGACTTCTTTAATCATTTCCCTCTTGCTTTTTTGCTTTATATTTTAATATGTACGTTTTTACTTGAAAGATTAAATATAATATTAATATTCAATAGTAAAAATTATATGATTATGGAAAATATTTCTTACATGGTTTGGAAACCATTTGTTTGCCATATTCAAGGTTTATAATTATGGAGAATATTTCCTAAATGGTTTGGAAACCACTTGTTTGGCATATTCAATGCTATTAATTTGTTGGCATTTTATTGGAAACTACATTTTTATTCTCTTTAATATACAATGGATTATTCTCATGGTTATTTATAATGGAAGGAAACATTATTATTTTTTCAACTATTGTTTTTTCAATGATTTTTTCATATTTTTCAAGATACAGCCCATGCAATATTGATTAGCAACTATAATATTGTTTTTTACAGTATGACTCTTACAACCAACTATAAATATTCTTCATTACTTAGTAACGTCTTTCATAAAAGGCAATAAAGAAGTAACAAAATCTTTCACAAGAGACTAAAAGCCAAGCAACAACATAAACAATAAAGGATTTTAAATTTTCCGTGATTTACATTGGACAAAATAAATTTGAATTCTTCTACATTTCTTAACATTCTTTCTTGGATGTTGGACAAGTGATGATTGTAAATTACAATGTAACATTTTTTCACAATGACATTTTGTATATTTTTGTTTGGATGACAATCGAATGATTAGTTTTCCATACAACATGTTCAATATGTTGTGGTTGTAACAATAACCAACAAGTTTTTTACTAAAGTTTCAGATTCTTAATAAAAGGCAACCTTGTATCACAAAAATTGATAACAATAGGCCAAATAATGGAAGTAGAAATGCACATTAGCTACAAGGAGCAAACTTCACTTTGATAGCATTTATAACGAGCCTTACAATTGTTACATGAAAACTCAAATAACCATGCTAATAACAAAATAAATATTGAATAATTGGTAAACACATGTGAAGATGACTGAATTTGTTATATAGCATATAACTTGTATATATACATATATAAAGGAAGCCTAGGTACCCCTTGTAAAGGTACCCCATAAGATAATAAGCAAGCTATTAGAGGACAAATTTTACAAGATTTCCATGTCTAATAACAAAATAAATATTGAATAATTGGTAAACATATGTGAAGATGACTGAATTTGTTATATAGCATATAACTTGTATATATACGTATATAAAGGAAGCCTAGGTACCCCATTGTAAAGATACCCCATAAGATAATAAGCAAGGTATTAGAGGACAAATTTTATAAGATTTCCATGTACTCTCTATGAATGAAACATGGATAATTATATAAGCTTGAGGGTATCAAGATGGCCTTCAAATCATCAACAAAGCACAATGGTGGTCTAAATATGGGTACTAAATATTATTTCCAAACATAACACTACACCTTACACCCTTCAACAAAGCACAATGGTGGTCTACTAAAGAGAAACATCGATAAGTTGTGACATCTACATGATTGTACATGTTGGGCTCAATGAATTTTTTTTTTTTTAAGTTGAAGGCAATATCCATGATCTCAAAAATTGAGTATCGATTACAACATTGTAGATCATTACACCTGAGGCCTTGACTGGGAACTAGTCATACGTTGTGCAAACCAAGAGTATTTAAGGTTTCCAATACATAAACAAGAAGGGAGAATTGGTCAAAGTTTGAAATGGAATCAAAGATGTCTCTTCTTGGAGTGCATAGTGATGGCATGAGAGGATTTTGGTTGTACAATCTATAGACAATGTTTATATTTAGGTGTAGAGAAATGTTTCATGGAGGGCCAAAGGCGTAAAAGATGATGTTGGTGTTAATTAATAGTTGAGTCAATGAAGCATTGGTTGACTTGTGAATTAAAGTCCATAGAGTCTAGGCCAATTGTGGAATTGAATCAACGGGCAATGCAATAGATAAGGGTAAATTACTCATTATATTTAAGACTAGAGAGTCATACATGATGTTGAGAGAATATCTAGTTCTAGTAAGCAATTTATAGAAATAGAGGAAGTTATAAAGGGTGACAATACCATGTAAGCTCTAGTATGAAAAAGGTCAACAAGGGAGAAACATCCTCTAGATAGGTCGGTGTTTTATGCTTTGATGACCAACACTTGAGAACTAATGCGTCTTTGACCGTTCTCAAGAGCGAAGATGCATGTTTGTGTAAAATAAAAGCAATCAAATTTGAGTCCTTTACAAAGAATCACACATGTATTGAACCCATTCCTTGCAGGAAGAATTACTATGACTTATAAATGGGATTTGAAAACAAGTTACAAAGTTGATAGGTCTAACGAAAAATAAAGGCCATATTGGTCACAACTAGGTTAGAAGTATTTGTATACACTAAAGTAGTTATTCATGTGATGATACAAGAATATTGACTCTATTATGCTTCATAATGGCTTTGTTCATTACAATGTTGATTATTTCATATATTAGTCAATAAAATGATCAAATCATTATTGTGGATATGTGAATGAACTCGTATGAAAAACAATGACATAAAACTTATCAATGAAACTAAAAATGGTTGGATTTTGATTACAAAGATCTTAAGTTGAACCACTAGTTACTTATATATATATGATTATTCTATGCCAAAAGAAGTCCTTTAATAGTGTTCTCAAACAAATGGGGATGAAGACTTGCGAGCCATATTATATCAATGCACTTAGAATAGTGTCAAATTGTCCAAGAAGATAAGGTGAAACAGTAATGATGAGGTTGGCCTACAAGTATTAGGTTCCTTGTTAAAGTGCAGCTAAAAGTCTAATTGATACCATCATTTATAGAGAGCAAAACATTGCCAAGCAATGAGAGTGGTTAGCTAGAACTTATAAAATCACAAAATGAGTGCGGTGTCTATTTAGTTAGTTGTTATGTTATAACCATAGAATAACAATCCACACACCATTTAATTGGTTATAATCTTATAACCATTGGATGACAATTAAGGTATTTATACATGGTGCACAACATAAGGGATTGCACATAATAGACGTGATTACTTATTGTCATATTTGAACGAGCTATTCTTGGAGCTACAATATTAAGTTATTATTATGTTATAATATAAAGTTATTATAACTATGTGTGAGAGTGTGCATTGAAAATCTATGCATCTTGTGCATAGGTTAGTAAAGGAAAATATTGGTATTACTAGTATACTCTCTAAATATTAGTAAACGTATATTATCTTTCATAAAAGATAGACATTTAAATTCACATTAATATTAATAAAAAATTATATCAATTAATAATGTTTTCACACGTATAGTCGAAACAAATATTAATATATACATAAGTAATTATATATGTATATGTATATATATAATGGATCTTTAATTTAATTGGGGAGTTAGAACCCTTGTTAATGAAGTGGGAAGATTTAAAAGATGTTAAATAATCATATGTAACATCTAGGAGTAACAATGGTTCCATTTGTCCAACATAGAAAACCAAGGCAATCAAGAGCCTTGAAGCAAGGATGGTAGTGCAAATGGTGAGGTGGACTGAATTGATGACACTTCACCATGTGTCTCAGTTGTTTCTTAACAAGTGTTTATCATGCTACAAAAAAGGGAATGTCGATTGACCTCTCCCTTAGGAATTGAACCCTTTGGCCAATATACCCCGATAGAAAATGTTAGAGCCCCCGACAGACAAGGAACACACACCCACCTCAACCAATTGAAACAACAACACAAGTATGGGAATCGAATTTACATCAAAGACATGAAGGGCGGGTTAGGGGAAGGAAGACCTTGTCTCCATAATTATATTACAATCCTAGAGTGGAAATCGCTTGTTGTTATGACAAGGAGTTACAAAATCCAACGACACCTCCTCATTATACCTTGTGGGTTGTGTTTCACCTCTTGGTTGGAAAGATGGACATAGATACTTGGATCTTTTAGAGCTAAGGAAGATTACTTTCTTTTATGTATGAGCCCAACTCAAGATATGGTTGAAGTATGGATCCCCTAGACCATTTGGAAAACTTAACTATGGGCCCAAAGAAGAGCAAAGTCAGCCCAACCATACCTTCAATCATGAAATCCATGAGTAAAGAACAAGAATGGCTCAAGATAACAGTGTGGGTCAACAAACTCAAGCAACTAAAGTAGGTATTGTTATTACAACTCTTTTGACAAAGTGGAAGCTTATACATTGGCACAAAGGAAGTAATCCCTCCCAAGGGGCAACAAAAACTCTTGGTTTCATTACTCTAGGAAGGTTGATGCATATTATGCAATCCATGAGGCCGACCACCCACCCCATGTAAGCGCCAAGGTTAAGGACTTAAGGTGGAAGGGCATTAAAAATGATATTCAAGTGGAGATGAGAGTTCTAATGGACCTTATGTTTTCTTACTAAAAGTACCAACGAAAAACAAAGGCCAGAATTCACTCTTCAAAGGCCATCATGGACATGCATTGCATTGTGAAAGATATGATAGCAATAATGATGAAAGAGAATATGGAGAGCATAGGAGCCTTTAAAACAGGAATCCCACTCAAGCTCTCCAACAAGAGATTAATGTGGGTAATTCTCATTGGGATATGGTTATAAAGATGATCACCCATGTGTGGTTCACTAGTTAGCCAATAGCTTAACATGTCCTTTAAAAATTGGGATTTTTAAATAATAAAAAATAGGCATTATATTGTTTAATATCAAGGGGTGAAATGGGTAGTTTTTTAATTTACGTAAGGATAGAGGTCTTGGGGGGTTGGATGGAAGAAAATCCTTAGCCCAACACACACCCACAAAAGCTAGGGATAGAGGTCTTGGGGGTTGGATGGAGAACACAAGAGTTTTAAAAAACAGAATCCCACTCAAGCTATCCAATAGGAGAATAATGTGGGTAATTCACATTGGGATATGGTTATAAAGATGGTGACCCATGTGTGATTCACAAGTTAGCCAATAGCCTAACACGTCCTTTAAAATTTGAGATTTTTAAATAATAAAAAATAGACATTATATTGTTTAATATCAAGGGGTCAAGAGAATAGTTTTTAATTTACCTAGGGATAGAGGTATTGGGGGGTTGGATGGAAGAAAATCCTTACCCAACACACACCCACACACACATATAAAGGAATCAAAAGCCCTGGCATATATAGTACCGATGGCACATCTAGAGGAGAACCAGCTACAAAGGGAAGATGCACCCAACACACAAAGGAAACAAAGCAACTTGGTCAATTTCCACTTTAACATGATACAATTGTGATATGAAATCAAGGTCTCATTAGTGAACTTCTTAACCATATTTAGATATCACATTAGTTAACTTCCACCTTGAAAACACCAATATCGTTAGGCTAAATAATTTGTAACTTTATCTTTTATCCAATAGAACTTTTAATGTAGATAAATAGAATATTAACCTCTACAACAAATTTGTTGCAAAAACAGAAGTTATGATGTTGTTGCATAGATTTACAACAAGTTACAAAAACATGTTTTAAATTCCAACTAAAAACCTTTTAGATCCCTCTAGCCCATACTTCTTTTAGAAGTGTTCATCCTTTAGAGGGTCCATTCCCTTCCTTCCTTGATCTAATGCATATGGGGTCAAACAAGTGCACATTCTATGCAATATTTCATCTAAGCATTTGAAAAATGCTCTCCATTAGTGACCTCATTTTTTAGTTGAACAATATACAGGTCTTCTTCCAATAATGTGTGTATCACTACAAGCCCTTTTTTGCCCCTCCTTTCTATGCTTGTAGCATGCAGTGATTTACCCAACCCCATAAAAAACCTAAGAAATTTTTTATCACTACCCCCCACCAATGAATCCAAGTATTCCCTCCTTGGTATCAAGGTAGCAAACTCCAAAGCTTGGCCATCATTTGGCAACATTCCATTGAATCAAGGTGAGACACATTCACCTTAAAGGGCAAGGAAGATGGAAAGGTAGATGCCCAGTCTTCAAAGTAGACAATAGACATAGATGACCTATACTTGTATATTGTGGTAACATGCACATTGCTTGTCTACTACCAAAAGAACAAGAAATACGTTATTGGGAGAATAAATTCTATCTAGCTTGGCCTAAACTATATATAAAGCTCTTCTCCTATTAGACCAAGTAAGCCCTTTACCTTAGTCTAGGTTTTTTGTCTCCAGTTGAAATCGAAAACTTGAAAGTTAGTTGCACATTGCATCCAAGCGTCCTTCTTCGAGCCCCAAATCATAGAAGCCACCCTTGCTTTTTCCCCTTTCCATTCTACCATATTAAAATCATCAAGAAGATCCATTCCACTTCAAGTAAGGCATTAGAAAGCCGATGCCATTAATAAATCATGTCAAATGAGAGTCAACTCACATAGGAAAATTAATCTACCTGTCAAGACAAGAAATCCAAACATGGTGGTGGTCAAAGTTATGAAAACAAAGACAATAAATGACACTAGCCAAGGAGCAAGATCCAAAACTATACCCTTTTCCTTGATCATGATTAGTACTAATGGTCCATTCCAACAAGCATCCATCATCATTCGCAAATCAAACCCTAAAACCTTAACCTCTTAAAGACAAAGTACATCTACTCTCTAGTTTACTACCATATCTTTAACCATAAACATTTGAGGATAGTGTCAACCCCCTAACTTCCAAAATATCCTTTGACTAATGATGTTGTGGCAATGAGAATTCAATGTTAGTAGGTTGTCGCTTCTAAGTTTGGAACACTGAAATACATTTTCTTGGTCCTAAAATCATAAAAGAGTTGTGGGAAGATCTAGCCAAAATCAAGAAAGGAAAATCAGTATGGATGTATTTTCCTGGTGAATTGTTTAAGAAAACCTGGAAAGTGGTTGCAAGAATAATTTACACATGGAAATAAAGGCCTTTTGTAGAAGGAGAATGTGAAAATTGCATAATCAAGGATTGATAAATTTAAGCCATCCCCAAGAATGCAACAAGGGGCACCATTAGGTTGCAGCACCTAATCACTCTTCTCAATGTTTCATATAAGACTCTAGCTAAGGTTTTCACAATAAAAAGAATGGCAAGCTCATATTGTCAAACATAAATAGGGGAAATTTACTCAAAATAGATATATTCTATATATAGATTTCACAACATGGGAGAGTGATGTACGGGAAAAAGGTTCCATCCAATAAGGTTTGTTGGTAAAAATGACTATGATAAGGTTTAGAATGGGATGATTGAAATTTCATCAATAAGAGGCTTACCTAATTGGCATTTGGGAATTGATTTGTGCACATGATCAATGCGTTTTTTGTAATGCATTGGCATTTTTTGTCAACGAAGTGCTTTTAGATAAGATTGCATTGCATAAATCAATTTAACAAGGTTGTCATTTAGCTCCATATATTTATGTATTTGTTGTCAATGCCCTTAGAACAAAAAAGGCGGATCAAAGATATTTCACTTCAAAAGGAGGTGAGGTTATTACTAATTAGTTTATGGACGACTCCTTCCTTTCCATCCAAACTTTCTTAGTGCCTTGTTAAGAAAGGCATGGAATTATTGACATTTTTTTGCACAACAACTAAACCAATGGTTAGATGAGAAGGCCAATTTTCAACAATTGGTGCTCAAGAGAAATCATTTAACTCATCATTGGCGACATATGAGGGACAACAACATTGTTTGATACTAAGCCTTAGAGACATTGTTAAAGGGCTTCCTTTGGTCTAAGCTTGGGGGTGTTAAAGAAATTCCACTAATCTTGTGGGAAGTTTGTGTTCTACCCAAGGATTAAGGGGGGGGTTAAGATTTATTCATATCAAATTGTATGAATTAACGCTTTCAACAAAGTGGAGTGTGCATTATTTGTTTGGAGAATCTTGGGGATGTTCATTGCAATTCAATATCACATCTAGTCAACATTTTCACAAATTAAGAGTGCTTATCTCATTAACGATATCATCATGGCTCTGTGGGATTTCTAAATTGATGGTTTCCTTAATAGTGTAGAGAACATGGAAGGATTATAGGAGGGGAATTGATTTAGCCTGACGAGCAATGAAGGAGCAAATGTCTACTTTTATACATTCCCCAATATTACTTCCTAATAGTCTTGCAAAGAAAGAGATTACTCAATGGACTAGTCTATGGGCCAAATATTTTAGAACTTAGACAAGTTGGCTATAAGTGTCCAAAGAGTTTGCCTTTATTACACAAATCAATTTGCAATTCATGAGATTTGAGCAATAATTTTACAAGATGATCTTTAAGAACCTAACTCACATGAACTTGGAAAAGTTGACAATAAGTGTCCAAAGAGTTTAGCTTTATTACACTAATCAATTTGCAATTTAGGAACTTTGCACACTAATTTAACAAAATGATCTTTACAAACCTAACTCACATACTCCAAGACTCATTTGGAGGGATTGGATGTAGATATATGGTGAACCCATTTACATTGGTACCTAAATCGCTAATCAAACCTATCAAAGGCAAAGGATAAATGGGATTATCAACTTTGGACAATTTGGTCCTTCAAAGTATCATTCAAGGTAAGTTTTTTGTAGCCCATGGTTTTCTAGGAATTGCTCACTAAGGAAAGACTCCCAACTAGTATTTAACAAATGAAATTATGTGAATTATATTACTAACACAATGTTATTTGTCATCTTTTTTTGCACTATAAAGTTGCTTATCACTATTGTGAGCTTGTTTAAAATCCCTATCAATGTTAGCAATGTATTTTTCTTAGAAAAGTACAATAGAAAGTCATACATCTAAGGAATGATATGACCCAAGGGGGGTCACATCAAGTGATTAATTTCTTGTGCCATTATCTTCAAAGTATTTTGGCATTGCATCAAGTTGTCAATGTGTCACTATTTAAACTAACTGTCTCCTCTCCTATTGCTTTCATAAAGGGTTGATTGTATACACTAACATGGCAAATTCAAGATTTCAACATGCTTCAACATCATTGGGTGTTTAATTGAGGCATGCTCCAATCTAAAGGCTCTTTTAAAAGACTTCCAATAGTGTTGCTCACTTATGCTCTATTGGAATTTTTATTCATTTAGTTAATATAAGAAGCATTTTCCTGAAAATAAAAATTAAAGATTAAAAAAAAGATGTTTTGAAGTAGATGTTGGAGAGTCAAATCTCGCTAGCACAATTGGTTTCAATTGCCCTCGTCCTGCATGGCGACTCGAGTCCAAACCCCGCAAGGTTTTTAAAAAAAAAGACATTTTGAAGTAGATGTTGGAAAGTCAAATCTCGTTAGCACAATTGGTTTCAATTGCCCTCGTCCTACATGGCGACTCGAGTCCAAACCCCGCAAGGTAGTTGGAAGGAGACACTTAAAATCCAACCATGCTAAGGGTTGCTAAGGGTTGGTGTGGCCAAAGTCGAACATGATCTATGTGTGACAACTTTCGATGCCTTTGGGTCATAGTTTCTTAGACCATAGGCCAATCCTGCAAGTCATGGACAAACAAGCAAACAAAAAAAAAGTAGATGTTGAAAATACAATGACTAACAAGCAACATACTTCAGGTGTAAATAAAAAGGAAGGTGGAAAATGTCATTAAAAAGGGTAAACAATATATTTAGTGAAAATGGCATGTTTTTTACTTTAAAAAGTGTATTAATCAAAATATTCACCAAATAAAATTTTGGCAGATAGAAAAGAAAACAAAGATATTTTTTAAATTTTTATGAATGAAAATGTAATGGCATAAGAAAGGCGTATTAAGAAAAAGATTCATAAAAAAAAGTGAATCCTCCATGCAATTACCAATGTCAAAAGTTATGTGACATGGCTCTATTTCAACACAATGCCAAAAGGGGAAGCACTCTCCAATGAAACGACCACTAAATTTGTGAGCGTCACTTAATAGAACCTAGTTGATGTCGTCAGTGTCAACCAACATGTAAATGATGAGAAGCTTGTTACTCCCCTAATAAAGATTAAGAGTCAACTCAAGGCACTACTAACTACCAATTAGTAAATCTACCTCATGCATATAATGATGCATTTTATGGAGCATTGTTGCTAAAATTTATATGGACAACAACTTTGCATTGGAAGAGAGTTAGAACTCAAGGTTGTACTCTCCTTTGAAGCTACCTCTAACTTTGTGAGTCATCACTAAATAGAACCTAGCTAATGATGAGAACCAACATGTAAATGATGATGTCGTTAGTGTCAACCAACATGTAAATGATGAGAACCTTGTTATTCCCCTAATAAAGATTTAGGTGTCAACTCGAGGCACTACTAACCGTCAATTAGTAAATCTACCTCATGCATGTTATAGAGCATTGTTGCTAAGAATTTATATGGGCACCAACTTCACAAGGGGTTCTATGAAAGTTTATTGCTTCAAAGTCTAGTACAAATAGATAATCAAAGTAAAGTTTGAGAAAAATAATTTAGAACTAAGTTAAATAAAGCAAGGGGTTCTATGAAAGTTTATTGCTTCAAAGTCTAGTACAAATAGATAATCAAAGTAAAGTTCGAGAAAAATAATTTAGAACTAAGTTAAATAAAGCAAGTCTTAGTCAATTTAAAGTTCGACATGGTGTAGTGGTTGAGAGAAAGTGTCACCATGATAACCTTTGTCAAAACCCTAACAAGCATAGAGCCCTAGAAAAGAATTGATCAAACTTACGATTATAAGTTGACTAAACTTGACATTAGATTCACAAAAGAACACCTGATAAATCTAGCTAATACTAGGAAATTGCATATAAAAATATTTAATTTACCCAATATATATTTCAAATACTAGAAAATTGCATATAAAAATATTTAATTTTTCTAATATATATTTTTAATATATTTAAAAATTATTGAAATAAAAAATTCTAACATTATATAAAAACACATTATTTTAATGTTTATACACTATTTTATAATAAATTGTAAATTTTATACCATATTTTATAACAAAATAGTAAATTTTATTAAATAGCTTTAACAAAGAGACTTTTCATTACAAAGAAACATATGACACAAAGTTTTCACGAATAGATTCTTCGTCACGAATTTCTGATGGGTTTATTTCTTGATATTGGTGCCATCCCTCCTTTGATTTCAGGGTGGTTGTCATGGCCTGATCTTGCTGAACATGTACAATGTCTTTTGATTCTATGAATAACAAAGGCAGATTTTTTCCTTTTGAAAAAAAAAAAAAAAAAAGATTCTTCGTCACAAAGAAAAATGACACAAAATCTCTCATGAAATGACTCTTCATCACAAAGAACCAAAACATTTGGCACTAACTTACAACATTATACATCAATCAAAATTTCAAAAGATACTTAAAATATATATATATATAACACTAACTTACAACTTGGAAAAAATGGAATTATAAATTCATCAAAGTATAACTTAATTCAATTAACAACATTTTACATCAATCAAAATTTCAAAAGATACTTAAAATATATATAAACAAGAAAATAATATAAAATTATTTTAACAATAAATTTCTAATTATCAGGGATACATACTAAAAATAATATTTGGTTTATGAATCGAAAACTAATCCTCTTGGAGGGTCAAAATCAAATAATTCACATACCATTACCTCTCTCGACCACAACCTAAGTCTGGTTTATTTATTTAAACAAGTTGTTTTATTATTAATTAACATAGTAATTAGATTACAAGTAAAATCCACCCATTGCATTTCTGATATTAACAAAATTGACAAATGAAAAACAATACACAAAAAGAAAATGAAATAAAACATTATCCTACGTGTCACTGGTTTAAAGAAAAGACCTTTGTTCTTTTTACGGCGAGCCACGCGGGCCCTGATCTTCATCGTTAACGTTGCTGTTAGTATTGTTATTACCATTCCCCAAAGCAGACGACAGAAAATTACGCATCGATGCAAACATTCTGTTCGAAGCCCCGTTACCCTGACCGGAATCTCTCCCGTTTTCTCCCGCTGACGTGGACTCCTCCGTCTGGCTGCTACTGCCACAACCCGGCTCATCCTCCGTGGCAATCTGGAATCTGCAGACTGGACATGAGCTGTGTATCTTCAACCACGGTATTATGCAGTCGTGGTGGTAGAGATGCTTACATGGCAGCTGACGTGTCTCCTCCCCGACCTCGAAATCCTCCCTGCAGACCACGCACTCGGAAGAAGAATCATGACGGAGGTGCTCCTCTGAAATCGTCACCGCCGGCAAGGCTTCCACGGCAGCCTTCGAAGCCGGCGGGGTGCCGTAACGGTTGGGATCGTTCTCCGCCAGGCGCTGAATGAGCGCCTCCAGCCCAGGCCCTATGAAATAGTCCCCAAGCGCCGTCCCCGGAAGATTACCACCGCCCCCCGCCGCCGCTCCGCCACCGTGAAGTACCATCAGCGGCACCCCCGACGGATCCACCACCACAATCCCACCGCTACTGCCGCCGCTGCTTTCTTCCTGGCTCTCGCTCTCCTCTCCGCTTATCTCGATCCCCGAAATTGCAGACCCCAGGGCCTGTAAAAGCTCTATAACCGGCGGCCGCCCCACCACCAAAACCCTCGACCGTCCATTACCGCTTTCTTGATCCTCCTCTCTTCCCCTTCTGCCAGACCCCGGCGAGCTGCTGAGCAGCGCCACCAATCGCGACGGCTCTGCAAACGGCGAGGCGGCGGCCCTCTGTCGCCGCGGCGAGCCCTCGATCTGTTGCACGAATCCTTGATTACAGTGGGGGCACCGGATCTCATCTCCGGTGACCGGAAGAACGATCATTTGTTCGCACTGATAGCACCAGTAGTCGGGATCCATTGCCGGAAAGGAAAAATAAAACAAAAAGTTGCTGAAACCCTGTGCAACTAAATTAAACGAAAATCGAAAAAAATTTAAAATTTAAAAAAAAAAACAGTCCGTAAACCAGAGGCTACCGCTGGTTGTTGAGAGGTGAGTGGAGTACGAGTTACATATAATAGAGATGGACTCGAAATTATCGCGAAGATTCCGACACGTCTGAATCATTACTTATTGAAATAAATTCTGAATTTTGTAGAAAAGAAAATTCTCGAATTTTGGAATCCACCAATCAGAAATGGAGTAGGATCAGATATGGACAGGCATTGATGTCCGTATGGGCTCATTCATTTATTTATTTATTTATTTCCTTTATTTATTCGGAGCGTAATTTACCGTCCACATGTGCGGCTGATGACGTGGACAGTGGGGGCCATTTTTTATTTTTTATTTTTATTTTGTTTTCATTTGAATTAAATTTGTGGGTATGAGTCACCGACACCTTTGGCCCTTTCATGATCCAACAGCTATTCTACACCTTTATTTATCATACTTTTACCAACCAAATCCGACGTGGACGGTGGATCTGATTTTCTTTAACCAGTGAGCGGATTCTTTCTAATTCTGTGCTGCCAGAGCTTGGACTTGTGATAATGATGCGCCCATGTTCGGAACATGGTTTAGGGGTCCAGTTTTATGAGCTAATTTTAATGGCCACAAAAATATTTCATTTTATATTATTATTCAAACCCATGTGTGTACGCTATTCAATGCAAGTTGAGAATATTGTTGATAAAGTATTATGGGTTGGCAATGACTTATTTGTAATTTAATTTAATATTAATCACTAAACTTATCTATGGGACCTCTGAAAGGAGATACGCCACGTCTAAAGGATTTGAGAAAGATAAAGAGAAAAGAGATCAAATTTAGAAGCAAATTCCTTCCGTAGAGATAAACTTTACCCTCTCACCCTCGCATTGACATAACAACGATAACTTTTAACTTTTAGTATGGTTGATTTTTTTCAAATGGAAAGATCCACGGGAAACTCAGCAATACTTCTCCACATTTGTGGATGGTAGAGGTGGTAAACCACCGGCCATCCTAACAGAAGGCCTAACCCCAGAGGACTCAAGGCTCGAAGCCATGACCTCCCCCGAACCAAGAGAGTGTACGCACGTCTTACCAATTGAGCTAACCCTTGGGGCTTTTTAGTATGGTTGATTATCATACATAAGATTCATTTCAAACACTTCTTTAACGAGTACTTATCTCAATCTCTGTCGCGTTAGGTTTTTATCAACATTAAGTCATTTGTAAGACATACAAGTTTTAGATATTGAAGCCACTCCTCATCGATAAAGCTTGTTTTTGGTTCGACTAGGGATTTGTTCTTTTAGACATCACCAATTTGTAGAAGTCCATATAAAGGGATAACCATTCATTGAAATATATGGGTATCCAACTTCTATAATCGTTAATATAGTAGGAAGTCTTCCAGTAGTTACTTATTGGATCTCGGACTTGCTCGCCTGTATGACACATACTTAACACTTGGGTTGGACAGCACTTGGTTAGCACAGGACTTGGGAAATATGGGGGATTTAGCGTTGGGAGGGGGACTTGAATGTGTATCTGAGAAAGCCTTGTTAGTAGGAAATCCACATGAATCCACACGAATACAAATAGTAGGCTAGCCTCGGGAGCTAAAATCAACAAGCGAAAGAGCTTCTTCTTTTCCCGCCTTGCCAACATAAGCAAAATGCAAGAAACAACATAAAAAGAAAGCAAATTTGATGGACGCACTGCTGGTTTACATAAAAACACATACCCATTCTCATCTCACGATACCCAAAACATGGCTTAATCAACTTCTTGATGAACTCCCTTTGAATGTGCAATTAATTCCATTGATAATTCCAAGAATTAACTAGTGTAACAAATGCACCCACTCTTGGTTGACACCTATGTTTTGAGTCTTACCTCACTCTGACACACAAAACAACTTGTATATACAAGTTTTTAGTTTCATAACATCACACATATTCCACAATAGCATATGATCCACTCATGGAGCATTTGGCGAACACACAACCCACTCCTCTAAGTGTTAAAACTCCTTAATATGGGTGAACAAACTCCCCCTTCCAGGAAACATGATAGGCGATTTTAGGGTCTTGGCTCAACTATGCCATAAGGATGTGCATAAGTTGCCATCATGCTCAAGAAAGATTGAATGGCCAAAGCACAAGGATGCACATCTAACTATCTTAGTTAAGTTGAACTCACCTATTCATCATAAAGATCAAACCTTACAACTTGGACACACCATAAATGGGGCCATCCGGTTTTCGTCTCAAACACACCAAGGCATCCTCCATACACGCCAAACAAGTTATCAACTCGGCTTGGGCACACCAAACCATCTAATGCTCAACTCAAACACACCAAGCAAGCAATCAACTCGGACATACCAAGTAATCCTCATATCACTAGTATCACAACTAACGAATACTTTAACATTGTCATTCACTGTAACATATATACATTGTCATTCACTGTAACATATATATATATATATATGCATCATGCTCTATTTACCAATGCTTGACATACATAAGAGAAGAAATTAACATCGTATCTGTGTAGATCCAAGCCTTTTATGACACGAACAAAAGCTCAACATCCAGAGCAACAACATTGTGTTCCCTACTACAATTTTGATTCTCTCATCAAGTGGCACCTTATCCTTTATAACTCATTGGACCAATCTATCTTCCAATACATGGATCTCCAACACACAAAATTTACCTTGTTTTTACACCATCATTTGATCTCCAATATTGCTAGAGGCATTCTGACAAACATCTTCAAACCAAACTAAGAAAAAAAACTCTCTCATGTGTCCAAAACAATATATTTGTCCTTCTTGTTGTAATCTCATAATTCCATCTCTAAATCAACTTTGCCATCAATAGTTGACTTCTTCGACGAGAGTAATGGAACTTCATTGTATCTTGTGTCATGGTAAGCAACCAATGGTTATCCACCCAAGCAATTTCCTTCTAGCTCTAAATCAAGGTGTCCATGCTCCTCCATTCACTTATAGGAATGTCATCTCAAGCAATATACTGACTAAAAACCAATTGTACCTTTGGGTCGAACACTAGTACCAAACAGATTGATTGGGAAACTATTGTGCCCTAGGGTCTAACATCAACTTGATTGTAAAAATTGAGCAATTGGCCATCCTATGGACGTATTTCCATCTACTAACACACCTAGGTATCCATCCATAGTGCTCACTAATTCTCCAGGAAAATAATATGATGTATTGAAGTCAACCTTACATTATTTGCACTTGTCAATCTGAGGACTTATGGTGCAATATTCATCAAACAATCTTTCAAAAAGGAATAATTAGAGGAGACAAAACACATAGCTAGATTTCCCTTTGAATTACAACACACCTCATCAAGCAAATTGAGGAATGACATTTACATTTGATAGTATTGTCATGAAGGATTTACAAAAATCAACAAGAGATGGCATATATGAGAATAATACTTTCTTCCTCCTCTGCAATCACGCACATACTTGGTGTCTTCACCTACATATTTGATATCTTAGTTCAATCTTGATCTTGGATCTTTAATGCTCAATTGCCATTTGTTAGAGTTAAAAATTCTAACAAAATAACTTTATTCTCGTATTGAGGTCATGAAGTTCAATATGTGTATTAACTTTATTGAATCCAAGAATTATAAGTCACTAAGACAAAATCTCACCATTACCAAGGCTTCATATAATCCTTTATCAAAAGTAGTGCATGCACTCTGGTTATACAATGAACAATTCTTTGGCATTTGGTTCATCATCACTCTTGTCTAAGTTGTCCTCTTCGCAGTTGTCTTTCTTCACAATTTGTGCTAGTTGTTGGGTCTTTCTTACCTTGAACCACACTTCCCTATCTCTACTTCTCATAAGGTATTCCAAGATGCATTTTAATCACATCACATGAAACAATTTTCCAAATTCTTCTCCCATCTGAATTAAGTTGGTGGACACTAACACAACACATGCATTCAGTATATCATGCAACAACTCTTTGTTTGTCCTACTCAACCCCATGATCTTCATCACAATACTATAGAAAACAATGCATCAATGGGTTATAGGTAAATGCAACATATTCTACCTCATTCATATTTGATTTGTGCACTCTAATAACAACAAGTGGCTCCCTTTTCCAAGAGGACGTATACACAAACAAGGTAATTGTGAACACTAACCAAAAGAAGGGAAGTGTCCTCATCTATATAGGCCTAATTGATTATGCAATTTAAATTATTGAGAGCCTTATGAAGTAAATGTGTGCCATTGATCTAAGAGACCTAAAGAACAACACAAAGATCATGTGTTACTGGAGCACAAGCTTGATTGAGATAATCCCTTCCTACAACTATGAGGTCATTGACCACTTTGTTGTTCACTTGGACTCCATCAAGGTAAAACATTTATGCTTCCTCCAACTTCTCATTTATTACCAATTCATCATCACTGTCCGCCGACCTATCTTGGCCAATGGCCATTGCCATTCATGTTCCCTTTACTCATCCAAACAAATGTTTATATATATATCCACAAGCACTATAATATTGAATCATATAACCCTTGGAACCCTAATCCATGTAAACAAATTTGTGGAAGACCTCAACAAACTTGCATCTTTATACACTTGTAAGATGGGAAACATCGACACTTTTTTTTCTAGTCATTGCAGTGGTTAACTTATTAAGGATCTTATGCATCTCCTTGCTATCAACCCCCTTCCACGAGAACTATTATCATATCCTTGTGGCCATTTTTACACCAACACTTCTTCAACTACATAGTTCTTCATACAGTAATCGTTCCTCTTACCAAATTCCTTATTCAATATGGTTTCAAGCAACAAGAAGATAGGTCGATACCAATGCACTCAATCCCAATAGGTCAACCTCGACACTAAGTACATATTTACAATGGACAATCTCCACACTTTTTGTTCAAAGTATGAGACAACAAATTCTCATACAATCCATCCCCTTACTCAACCACAACATCACTAAAGAGACTAATCTATATAATTCTCACCTAGAGTGAACTTTATTTCCACTTTACATATAGGTTGGCACACCCATAGATTTGCACTCTTTTCAATGTAGTAATTGCAAATCAATTAGATTGACTTTATCTAGAGTGTCTACCGTCGACAATTATCAATTTGAGAGGGTTAAGGGGAATCATGCTCGCAATGACCAATAAATATATTAGCAATTGTGGATTGTCGAGTTTCTAATAAATTCTATATATGGCATGATTCACACAACCTATATCAACTACTAAATCATAACTTGTATTTCCAGGCATCTCTATGACACACACATAGAAGGAATCCAACAACCTTTCTACATTCACACGTGCAGATCCATTTTTTTACTTCAAGTAGTAACAATTACCATCAACGAGGTCTCTTTTACACTCTACACCCTTCAACTAAAAAGAATTATTTGTATCAAAACCACTAAATGCAATCACAACGTCCATCTCAAACTATAACAGGATAAATGAACGAACAATTTCACATTGAGAGGCGATCAAAGGTAGACTCAACTAGCAAATTGATTGGCCATATATTTCTCACAAGGCCATCAAAATCAATGTCAATAATGAGAACCAATGTACTAGCAAATTCATTGTCTCTCCTAGTGGATTAGATTGATCATGGCAATTGTCTTACATAGATCCTTTCCAAACATATCTCATGCACAAGCTTACATACTACCATGAGACAAACCATGGTCACACAAAAGTACAAACACTCCAGCAATCACTCTTAGCAAACAATTTACACTCACCTACATGAATCTACTCCTACAGTGGATGTGCTCTTCATAGGATTTCATTTTCTTGGGTACTCCCCCAAGGATTCAAGCTTAGCCTAGCTCCAATACTATGTAGTGAAATAAGAGAGTAGACATGGTTTCCACACACCAAAAACTATGTTGAGTGATATATTAACATCAAATAATGTTACATATGTATACATCAATCATTTCCTTAAGATGGACACACTATATTAGCATAGGAATAACTTGTTGAGAGAATATCTCAACCACACACCAAAATAGGAGCCAACTAGTTGGAGAGAATCTATCATATCCAGCTAGATCTAACAACCTCCTAAAACTTAGAAGCGAACTCTTCATCTAGATACAAACTCTACCTCACAATGACAAATAAAATAAAAACCACTACTTTCAGTATGATCAAGTATCACACAAAAGATAAGTAGGAGTTACTCATTCCAACAAAAAACCCTAGCAACATATTTTAGGTTTTTTGAATAAATCAAAGATCTCAAAGTGTGAGGATCTCTAAATAAGTAATAATATCTACCATGTATGGATCTCACAATAGGTTGAACATAAGAAGATGAAGTGTTCTTCTAATTCAAGATCTTTGTTACACATGGAGGGCTCACTAGTTATGCAATGCCCTACCTTGTTCATTCATATTGGGTTTTTTTTAATTAGTCAAAAGTAGGGCAATATATCGCTAGGAGATAAGGGGGTGAGAGGTTATTTTAATATGCCTATGTATATAGGTATTGGGAGGGTATGTTTTATTTTACCTATGGAAGTGGATATAGGGACTTTGAGAACTACAAATATTGATCCAATGTAAAAGTGCCTTGAGGTGTGGCTTGAGCAAGAAACATCAATGATGATTGTCGAAGGTCGACGAAGGAGAAAACATGATGATGATTAGTAGGGGAAGAGTAGATAATATATTGGGATATGAAAAATGTCACGAACAAAATGGTTACCTATGGTAACTAGTTAAATTAATAAAAAGTTCAACAAATGACTTTTGGGATATAGCAAACAAATTAGAGAAATTTTTTTTATCATCCAATGATCAAAGGTGCTATGCATAATGTTTACTAGGTGAACCCCTTAGTTATTTTACATAACCTATATATCACAATGTATGTTAGGCTCAATTTCCATCCTAACAAGTGAGAACCATCATGCACTATCCAATATAAAAGTAAAAGCTATGAAATAGACAAATAAAGAAATAGATAGATTTTATTAAATCATCCTTGATACCGAATGGACATATAGGACAACAAAGTTTAAATTCTATGCATATTTTCCAAGAGAATAAAACAAGAAAATGCAATAATTAGATATAGTGGTGCAATAGTAGGACCCAAATCATGGATTTGGTCTACTCTATTGACTCTAAAACCAACATTTTAGGGATATGAAAAATGTCATGAAAAAAATGGATGCCTTGGATATTTTGTTAAAATAGTTTTTTTTAATTGAAAATACATATGAGGAGAAGGTTCAAGAAAAATATTTTTGTGAGATAACAAATGAACTAGAGGTGTTTTTAATATCCCATGAATGAAGGTGCTATGCCATATGTTAACTAAGTGATTTTATATAACTATATAAAAGAACCCTTTGGTGCTTTTATATAGCCATTTATCTCAATGTATGTGATGCTTAGTGTCCATTGTAACAAGTGAGAACAATTGTCCATGATATTGAATGACCATATGGGACAACAAAGTTTACATTCTATGCACCTTTTTCAAGATAATAAAACAAGGAAATGTGACAATAAAATGTAGTGGTGTAACAGTAGGATCCAAATCATGGATTTGGTATACTCAACTAGATCTAGTCCTCCTCACTCTACATATCGAGATAGCTACCTAGTTGACCATACTCTCAAGTCTTTGCTTCTTTCCCATATCTTTTTTTTATCCAACCTTGTTTTCTCTCACGAGATCTTCCTAAAACGTTGATTCCTAGTGTCTAATATGTAAATTCTATATTTCCATGAGGATGGTTACACAACACAAGAAAAACTGTTGCTTAGATTCATCTCTCTTAAGCTCTAAGATTGGATAACTTGCAATGATGATAGAAAACTTTTTTATCTAAAAATAAACATATTGATTACATCAAAGGTGCATATTTAAGGTTTTTGTATTGAATGAGAAGAGGTGATTATAAATTTTTTATTAAATCATTTACAATATTGAAAGACTATATGGGACGATATTTCACATCATTTGTATCATTTTTCAAGAGAATAAAGCAAGAAATTATGGTAACTAGAGCCAATGGACAAGATCTAAATCATGGACTTGGCCCAGTCCATTGAGTTTGGCCCTCTTCACTTTGCATTGAGGGCTATCTATGTGATTAAATATATTCTTAACCCTCTACTTCTTGCTCACATATTTGATATGCTATATAACCATGTTGTACCTCCCACTAGATCCTCCTAAAACATTAATTTTTCAGTCTTTGATATGAAAATTTGACTTCTCCTCAACTTGTGAGTGTGTTATACAATGTAGGAAAAAGTGTTGCTTGGTTTCTACCTTCCTATTTCCACATAAATTGAGACGAACTTTAGCTAAAGTTTTAGAGGAAAAATCAGAAGCATGATTTCTATTATTATTTAAGGTTGAGAGTATAAGAGTAATATGCTCCAATAAAAATGTACTCTCACAAAACTTGAGTTATTGACCATGTAAGAGATTTGGCATTGAGTTCCCCTTTGAATGCCAAATAAGATTTATTTGACTCTTCAAATTTTCCTAAGTAATTGGGTAGTCAAACATGAAGTCCTTGATAGGGTTGATCTAAGGGTGTTTAATTCATTTTCTAGAACTCAATAATTTTTTTAAAGTACAACATGCTTTTGGTTTCCTTAATGAAATAAAGATCTCAAAATAAGTATTAGTATCTACCATGGATCTCACAACAAGTTGAACATGAAATTATGAAGTGTTATTTTTATTCAAAGTGTGAGGATCTCTAAATAAGTAACAATATCTACCATAGATATCACAGTAGGCTATACATGGGAAGATTAAGCATTCTTTTGATTTAGCACTACAAGGAAAACAACTTCTAGTAGAGGTTTTCGCAAAGGCTTTTAGTGATAAAAAATTGGGAAAAACTAGAAAAAAACCTCCACTAAAACCTTCATATGGTAATTGAGGTTTTAACAAATAAAACAAATTTTCACTATAACTTAAATTTTTTAGTGGCTAAAGGTTTTAATAGAGATTTTTTTTATTGATGCACTTAATAAAATAAGTCACACTAGTACTCAACTATTTAATACACAATTGTGTATGTTATACATTAGAAAGAACCAATGTAACAAGGACATAGGAGCATCAATGCTCCAAGACTAGCATCGATGCACCCATTCCTAAAAGAGAAGCACCAATGCACACATATCTTATAAAAGCATTGGGTGCCCATTTCCAAAAGAAAAGCTTCGATGAAAACATAGCTAACAGGAGCATTGGTGCACCCATGCCTAAAACATGATCACTAGTGCACCCACACCAAATTGAAGAACCTATGTCGATACTCCAAGATCGAAGAGGAACACTAATATTCCCAGATCAAAATGAAGCATCAATGTTGGTGCTCTAAGATTAAAAATGATCACTAGTGCTCCATTGATAAAATATAGCAATACTAATATCAAATAATAAATCAATTATTAGTTTGCTATAAAACAATTTATAGTTAATAATTCATTAATATTTTTAATCATTTTTACAACTATTTTGTTTTGTATTTAATAAATTTCATGACTACTAATATTGATCCATTGAATTTAATTAATAAAATGTAGTGATAGCATAACTTTTATTTTGAATATTTCAAGTATTAGTTATTATTTTTTTTAATAATAAATCTCTAATTTATTCTTTAAAAAATATGAAAATGCTTGTAAAATATTCTTTAAAAAATTATGATTTTTAATATTTAAAATAAAAAAGTCAAATCTCACTAGCACAGTTGGTTTTGACGGTCTCATTCTACATGGAGACTTGAGTTCAAACCCTACAAGGTAATCGAGACGAGACACTTAACAAACCCAATCATGTTAAGAGTTGGTGTGGCTCAGGTCGGGTGAGATGCCCAAGTGATGTTTAGGGCTTAGATGCCCCTATGTCACGGTTTCTTAGACCACAGGCTAGTCCCACAAGCCACAACCAAGCTAGCAAACAAGAAAACAAATTGTAGTTGGAAGCAAATGTAACAAGGCATCAGAAATAAATAGAAGAATAATATTATTAAATGTATAATAACTAATATTGAAATGCTAAGCATTACTATATAGTAATGGTATTGAAACCACCCATACAAAACCATAGTGGGTGTCAAACCACTCAAGCCACTTACTAAGTCGAATTATTGTAATTACAAAACCACTCAATTGTTACATGGAAAATGTTTAATGAAAACTCTCCAAAACCACTTATCTACTAGAAGTCATATGCCCAAAGTGTAGAATCGATGTTCTTAGAACAAAGAAAAGCACTAGTAGCTTTGGTGCTCTAAGACAAAAATGGAGCACTAAAACAATCCAGGTAGCATCAATTCTCTAAGGAAAACAAGAAGAACACAGTGTAGGTTGAAGAAACTCATGAACATCCAAAAAAGGGGAAGTGAAAACCTCTTTGGACATGCGCTCATGTTGCTAAAAAGTGTGTCACTTTCTTACTCAAGTTTGCACCTCGTTTTCTATTCATATTAATTGACGTAAAACACTAAAACAAATCCACCATTGATCCGCAAATAAAGGGAAAACCCTAAAAAACTAATAAATAAGGAATAATATTGATAAATTGAAAATGATACAAATAAAATCACTAATGTGGATACACAGCCATGCTGCACAAAAATGTACCCCTTTTTTTTAACTTGTCGTCATTTTCTATCCATATATGTTGATGTAAAACCCTAAAATTAATCCACCGTTAACTTGCAAAATAGAATCAAAACCCTCAAATCAATAAAAAAAACAAAATTAGCTAAAACATTAGGAACAATAGTGATATATAGAATAAAATAAAAATAAAATCAATAATAGAAAGAAATGAAATAATGAAGAGGGGGAAATGGTTACTTGGTTGTGGTGCTTATTATCTTTCCCTCCATTCATGTCTATTTGTATTGCATTCTCATATATAGATACTTCATCTTCCTCTTCTCTCATGTAGAGATACTTCATCTTCCTCTTCTCTCATGTGAACTAAAGAAATTAAACAAATCCTCACTTTTTACTCTTTTTAAGAGTCATCTTTAGGTTTTTTCCACTTTTTTTAATAATTAAAAAAAATACAAAATAATGTTCAGTGCGTTGGCATATTAGGAGCACTAATGTGCCCATACCTATAAAGGAGCACTAATGCACCCACACCTGATAAGAGAATTGGTGTGATAGGATCACTAATGTGATCACACTTTAAATAGGAACATCGATGTGCCCACACATTAAATAGGAGCATCAATGTACCCATACATGAGAGGAGCATCAATGCACCCATACACAAGAGGAGCATCAATGTTTCAATATCATTAGGAAAAACATTATGTCACATAGAGAAACCCCTATGGATATAATCATGTTGCACAAAATGGTATCATTTTCTCTATTAAACATGCCATTCACGCATTAGCTCTATATGCCAATGTAGAACCTACAAAATAGAGAAAAAAATCCTCAAACCAATAATTTTTTAAATAAAAAAATAGATAAGAAATTAAGAACAATCGTGAGAAATGGAAAATAATAGAAAGAAAATAAATACTTGGAAGAACTGAAATAATGAAGAGGGAAAAAAGGGTTACTTGGTAAAAATACCCTTTGTCTTTCCGCAAATTCATGGTTATTTGTATTGTATTCTATTGTAGAACCACCTTCTTCTTCTCTCTTGTAGAACCATGTGAAACAAATAAGTGAAACAACACCTCTATTTTTCCTCTTTTCAAGAACCATCTTTAGCTTTTTCCTACATCTTTCAATAAGTTAAAAGAAATATGAATTTTTGTTTGTTGCACTAATGTATTGAAGCACCGATGCATCCATACCTAAATAAAAGCAGCGGTGCACCCATACCTTATAGAAGCATTGGTGGACCCAAACCTCAAAGAGGAGCACAAATGCACCCATACAAAATATGAGCATTGGTGCACCCACACTTTAAGGAGAAGCACCAATGCACCCTTATTAAAGAGAATCACTGACCCGGCCTTACCAAAGAGGAGAATTGATATCTTTTTGGGATATTGGAACTCTAGTGCACATGGTTCATGGAACATCGATGCTCCTAAACCAATGTGAAGAACCTATGTGCTAAGACCACAGAGGAGCACTAATGTATTTTCGGGTTGTTGAAACTCCAGTGCACATTGGTATAAAAGCACCAATGCCCCTGGACCAATTTGGAGTACGAATGCATCTTGACCAAAGTGGAGCACCAATGTCTTTTTGCATGTTGTTAGTCTAGTGCGCTTGTAGCCATGGAGCACTAATTCTTCTGATATTAAATCAACTTGGTGTGCCATAATGGTTTATGCACGTCAACAAAAAACATTGGTGAAAACCTCCTATCACTCACCTTCACTAACAACCTCCACTATAAACAGAGAAGGTAGAATTCTTTTGGTGAGGTTTTGTAAAACCTTTGTTATAAGTTGTTTTCCATTCTAATGCAAGATCTATTTTACATGGTTTGTATATCTAAATGTATGTCATGATCAATGTATGTCCTTAACAATGAGAATCAAAAACATTGTGAACTATCTAATTTACAAGCAAAGACTCCAAGATAGATAGGCATACAAACATATAGATATATTTTATCTATAGATATACATACAAACATATTGATATATTTTATTAAATCGTGCATGACACTTAATGGCCACATGAGACATCAAATTTTGTGCGCATTTTCTAAGAAAATAAAATAACAACTTACCATAACTAGAGCTAGCAATGTAATGGTAGGACCCAAATCATGGATTTGGTCTCCTCGATTGGATCTAATCTCATTTACTTTGCATCACATGCTACCTATTATTGACTCTACTATCAACCATTTACCTCTTACTTTCATCATTTTCTCAACAATTCTTGTTATATCTCACTAAATCTTCCTTAAAAATGGATTCTTAGTGTCTAACATACAAATTCTATCTCTCCTTAATTTATGAGTGTGTTGGATAGTGTAATACAAAATCTGTCTCTCCTTAATTTATGAGCGTGTTGGATAGTGTAAGAAAAGAGTTTTCCAATTTCTACTTCCACTAAACCCAGATAATATAACTTGAAGTGATGATAGAAAACTTTTAAATATAAAAATACACGCATAATATTTTAAGGTATGTATTTAGGATGGTTGTATCGAGTTTAATTTTTTTTACTACATTTCAAATTCCCCTTAACATCATTCAAATCTATAAACCCACATCATCCAAAATTATTTATTTAGTTACAGTAGTTTCAGAGAGTGTGAAATTTTATATGTTTTATGTTTTTAACTCACATTTACACATTAACTCACTCAAGCTTGCTTCTATTCCTCTTCATTATAAGAGTGTTTTGTCTTATTTTCTGGTAGGTGACTAGACTATCATTCCTCGTCTTCATTTTTTCACAAGAAAATAGTTGCAATTTAAGTTGAAAAAGTATAAGTACATGTAGCTGGAAAATCAAGATCGTGGAAGACCTCAAAAGTAAGGAATTACTAACCAACAAAATATGAGACCATAAAACCTACACCAAAGAGCCAAATAACAAGAAGTGGATACAACCAGATCGCCAGACACACAAAGGTAGAACACTACAAAGTACAAAAGGCAAGGGCCTAGACACCAAACAAAAAACCAAAGGGGAAACTGAAAAAATAATCGGCCTCACTTGACCAAGCCAAGACAAAAGAAACACCAAAAAATGAGTAAACTAGATAATCCAACATCAATGGCAGAGATATATAGCCACAAGAAATATTACCCATGATTGTAAATAAGCAAACGATCAGAGGAAACAAGAAGGTCCTCTACCCAATATTCAAAATGGATGGAACCTTCCTTTGCCAAGATGTCATGAGTTGCTAAAGAATCTTCCTGACTATTGAAATACATGTAGCTGTGAACGATGGATAACCCTAGAAATCCTTCGAAAAGCTTCAAAATAGAAGACATCCAAAATTGGAGATGAATGGCATGCGAAGAGCATTTTTTATTTTCCTAGTTAATGACTAGCATAGAGCCCCCAACCACCTTCTCTAGGAAAATATGTTAGAAGTTGGAAAAACAAAGGACCATCCAAAATCTCACCTTTAGTATTTGTTCCTAGGCCACCATTTAACCATAGTTTATAAAAATGGGAATTGTCAAGAAAATTTATGGCCCCCGCAACACAAAATTGACTTGAAGTCTAAGAAGATCCATCAAACATTGCTCGAATACCATCCATAAAACCTGGAGGATTCCGTCTCACTAAAGACCTAGAGAATTGAACCCTGATCTCTTCACCAACAAATTTTGAAAAGTATGATATGGCCTTATTCATGACCCATTCAAATGGATAATTTTTGTTTTCAAATATCAAAAGGTTTCACATTTTCCAGATTTCCCAACATATGAACACTGCCAATTCGCCCCAATGATTTACAAAATTGAACCAATTTTTCAGACATGTTGGGAATGAATTATTAGACCAAACATCATTTATATTACAGACACGACAAGCAGAGAGACAAATATGTTTTACAAAGGGACATTGTATGAATAAATGAAAAATCGTTTCGCATTCCTACCACAAAGGTGGCAAATATTTGGTCCCATGTAACCCCTTCTTTGAAGATTATCCCATGTAAGTATCTTATTTTCCAATGCAATCCAGATAAATATTTTTATCTTATGCGAAATATTCCACCTCCAACAATCACTGTACCACCAACAGCTTTGCACCTGTAGGTCTGATAATATTGCATCATAAGTGAGTTGAGCAATGAGAAACCTGTTTTGGAGTTCCATGAACATTTGATGGAGTATGCTTCATTAGATATCTGAATATTTCCTCTATATAAACCGAGTGTGAAATTTGAAAACTCTTCATCCATACTTCCATATAAAGCCAAATTGGATGCACTAATCTATTTAATGGAGGAATTATGACCACTCTAAAGTTTCCACGCACTGATTTAGATAAAAGAAACCTTTGATCCTAAGGGTATGAAAAAGTTCAGTAGATAAAAGGAAATTTGATGGACCACTAATAATTGGGTCTTCCCCCACCAAAATAGAACGACCATTCCTTGTCTTCTAGGCAAGCCAATCACCCATAACTAAAAAATGTTGAAATTAAACCTACCTAGAAATTGGATACTCCCTTCACCGATTTGTTTTTAATATCAACCACTTGATAGTTGACTGCTTTTTAATGTATTTTTATTTTATTATAGAACTCCACAAATCTTGTCCAAATATTGCACACCATAAACTATTTGTTGAGAGAGATTTTTCAAATTGAAAAATGTTTTTTAATGACCAACCCCCGATATGTTTGGGATGAGCCAAGCTCTCCCAATCCACAAGATGAAATTTGTGCTTATCACTATCCCTTGACTAGATGAAATTAAACATTTTCCTACGAATACATGTAATAATTGCTTTAGGGATCTTACATAAGGATAACTAGTAGACAACAATATTTTCTAAAACTGCTTTAGCTAATGTTAGATTTCCACCCATCGAGAGCCATTTCCAGCACCAATGATGTATTCGTTTGTCAAATATTTTCACAAGCCAATGCTAGTCATTTATTTTGTAACCATTTGGCTTAATGTAGCATCCTAAGTACTTGGTTCATTCAACAATTTCTTTAATATGATATGGCATAACCTTTAGAATTTTTGTTGTAGCATTCGAGCCAATATTGTGTCTCAAGAAGGTTGATTTTGTAATACTGATCGTCATACTGGAAGACTCACAAAATTGGTTCAGGATGGAATTGTAATTACCCCATTATTTTGAAAAGCCTAAACCGAACAACATCACATCGTCGATGATTAATAGGTGAGTAAGTGAAATCAGCGCAAAGATTTTGACACCTTTAATTCGAGAATCCGCCTTTGCTTTACTGATTAGTCTGTTGAGTCCTTCAATTACTATAAGAAATAACAACGGAGATAGTGAGCACCCTTGCCGTAACCCCCTAGAACATGTGAAAAAGTTGGATGGGATTCCATTGATTAGGAAAGCATAATTAATTGAAATGACACGAGCCATAATCCATTTTAAGGCTTCCCAAGGCAGACCAATTTAAATGAGGGCCATTCTTAGGAAACCCAAATTGACGTTATCTTAATCTTTCAATAAATCGAGATGACAGACCATTGTTTTAATGTTTATTTATTTTATAGTATGAAAGGCCTCTTGAGCTATTCCAATTACATCCATAATATGTCAGTTTTCTAAGAAACTAAATTGCTCACATGCTATATGTTTAGAAAAAAATCGGTTTGATTCTTTGTGCAATAATTTTTGCAATGATTTTGTATATCAAATTGCATAATGAAATAGGTCTGTAATCCTAAAAGGAAGAGGAATTGGATGATTTCGAAATTAAAGCAACGAAGGTCGAATTCAGCACCAGAGAGACCATACCTAAACTTCTTAATTCTTCCACAACTTCCAGGATCTCTGCACCCATTATGTCAAAACAAATCCAGAAATACTTCTATAGTCTAGCCATCCAACCCATGAATTTTTTATTTGGAAAAACCTTTTAATACCGTGTGAAATTCATCCAGTGTAGCCTGCTTAATAACTGACGCTCCTTCATCCTTTGAGAAAAAATGAGGGTATCTTTAATGAATTTAATTTGGTTTATGACAAGAACTCCCCCAGGGACTTGATAATAATTCTGAAAGTGTTTTAGCGCTTATTTTTGTAAAGGGGTTGTATCCCCAATCCATCGACCTTCCTCATTCATTAGTGACTATATAGAGTTGTGAACCCTGCGACAATCTGCGTATTTATGGAAAAAATTATTATTTTGGTATACCAAAGAAACCCATATTGCCCTACTTTTGAGCCTCAAGATCTCTTCCTCCATTTTAAGGATTTTTTATTTTTCCTTTTCTAATTCAACCAATTTTTTGCATTATTTTGAGGAAAGAGTACCCCCTATGATAGACTTAGTTATTTGCTCAATTTTTTCTTAAATGGTCAACAATTCCTCTTTTTGACCTTTTTTTCCTTCTCACATTTTTTTGCTTCTTGTTTTAGATGTTTTAATTTATTGAGCATTCATATAGTTGTTGAACTTGCTTTCCCCACATCCCATGATCGCTATAATTCACACACCATTCCTTTAAAATCTTCATCTACCAACCAGGAATGATTAAATTTGAATGGGTAGTGGTTCTTTTTCCCATCAAATTCAAATTCCAAAAAATAGGGAAATAGTCAGATATAGTTGAAAAAACTATGCAAGATCTATATCTATGCATCTACTTTGGAATTTAGTCTTATACCATAAAAATGTCAATTATTTTTGCCAGAAAATCAAGACCCTCTTGGAAATTTTTCCATTTAGGGGAAATAGGTAAAGGTTCAATATCAGATAAGCATACCCGATAGAAGTAGTCCACAAAAAGGTTGTTTAGGTTATCCATCCAGGAAGAACGGTTTCCAAATCTCAGCATCTGACAGAGTTAAGTTTAAGTCCCCTACAATAATTAGATTATAAATATTCATACAACCTTCCTTTTCCGCTTGCTCCCAAAATTGTTTTATGTTGGAATATGGGCCATATCAATTTAATAAATTAGCTTCTCATGCAAAACCCAATATTATGACCACTTAGTATAATACCATAATCAGTGCTAAATGCCTTCAAATTGGCCTATTTTGGATCCCATGTTGCTAGCAAACCAGCTGGATGACTAACTGAATCAAGAGAAAAGACATCCCAATTATTTTTATTTTTGGGAAAAATAATCTTGCTCTCACCATTGAGACCATAGTTTCATGCAAAAAAACTATACCTGTATTTTCCTTTTCTACCAGTCTTTTGAGGGAAAGAGATTTATGGATCCCCCCACTCCCCTTATATTTAGAGAAAATAGGATCATCTCCTAACCCTTGCATGGGATTTAAGTTCTCTAAGGGCCCGAGATTTTAAGGGGGGAGAGATTTCCTTCACATCCAAAGAAGACTCTAGGATGGAACTTTGTCATTTGTTCCTTTTTGTTGTCCTTTCCTTAAACTCCTAGTTTTAATGGGAGGGATCATGTTTTAACTCCCTGCATCTGATACATTTATGTAAGATATTTTCAGGTATATTTCCGGTTCTATCCCCTTATTAGATAACATTTGTATGATCTCTTCTTGGAATATTACCAATATAGGATTCCAAGGGAGATTTCTTGACAAAATCACAATATGTAGGCATCATGTTTTTTATATTTGTGTGATCTAAAATAGTTTCCTCTTCATTATAATAGAGTTTTATCTTATTTTCTACTAGGTGACTAGACTATTCTACGAATGCTCTATCTTGTTTTATGGTAGGTGACTAGACTATTCTCCTACAAATGGTCTTATCCTCTATCATGTGAAGCACCGTTAGAAGTTTTACATAATTGGTCTCATTGGTATTTTATTTGGTGGTTTATTTAGTAGTGGTCTAATTTAGTAAGATCGCATCTAACCTTCCATGGCCCTCCTATTATGTGTCCATGCCACTTTGAAATTCTCAATTTTTAAATAGGTGAATGAGAATGCTTCAATAATTCGAGGGAGGTTTCTATATTAATATTTTTAATAAGAATCATAAAATTATCACAATAACAATTTTTATTTTAGAAATAGGTTTTACCATCTTGATGACGACATGTTATTGTGATTATATGATGATGATGATGATGTTGAATAAATTCTCATTGATGCCAAAAGGTGCGTCGGTGTGTCTTGGCGCCCCTTGAGGAGCCCCTGAGGGTTTAGTAGTTGTCAATTTCAAAGGAGACCTTTTGACCTTGTCCAATCCCAAGTCTGAAGCCCTTAGAGCCCTTGGGAAAATGGGAAAATCCATGTACACCCTTTAGAGTGTTTAAGTACCCCTAAGTTGTTTCTATGGTTCCTTAGTTGTTTCTTTGATTCCCCAGTACCACAACCTTTTCCCCAGTACCCTAGAAAGTGTCCTTGGTGGGTTGAAGAAGTGTAGAATCCAAATGACCCTTTTTTGTTTTAAGGAGGTCATGGTACCCCAAGAGAAGTCTAGGCACCCCCAATACCTAATGATATAATGGTCCTTGTACCCTTGAAGGAATGGCAAAAGTTTTATGGGTCTTTTATTTGTTGGTAAACTTAACATGGTCAAAGTGTCTTAGGAAGTCCTTGAACCCACACAAATTGATAGTCAAGGGGTCCTTGGTTCTTTGTTGCACCCTTGGTGGCATAGTTGACTCACTCCTACACATGGTGACTTTGAACCCTAAAAACCTTGTCAAATAACAAGTACATTAACAAAAGACACAAATTAAAATTAATGCTTACCTTTGCTACAACCTAGATCCATTGTATCCTTGAAAAGAAATTAGTTGAGTGTTAAATTAATTAAATAATTAATTGAAAATAATAATTTAAACCTCTTGAAGTTGGCCCCATATATTTAAAGTTTTTTTAATTGATCCTCAAACATATCAACCCCCTTTAAAAATTAAAGCCTTTCAATTATTAATAAAACTTTTAAATTTAATTTAAATTATTAAAATACCTGACCTTCTTGAAGTCACCCCCTAGTTGCTCTCTCTCAACTTGTATTTATACACAAAATATGTGCCATAACTTTATTATAAAAAATGCAATAACTGAGGAGATTGGAGTGAGGCCTTTTTCGCTGAACTGAGGATAACTTGAGCAGCAAAGGAGAGTTACATGAATTTTCCACAGAGATATTGTTTTGGGGGTTAAGAATAGACCAAGTTTAGATCATTTACTTCATCCGAGATTTGGTGAAGGATACTGCTACTTGCAATTGTGAATTCCTTGGGCGGTTGACTGATGAAATAGTCCAAGTTTTGGTTACTATTGCATTTGAAGTTTGAACAGTCGTACATTCTTCCTGAACAGTCCAAGTGTATTAGGTAATTGTCTACTGCCTTCTTCACTACCTAAACAGTCCCAAGCTTTGAAGGTTTATCTGAGTTTTGCACCATCTCTTTGGTTCTCAATTCTTGATCCAATTGATGTTGTTATTGCCTTCATTTTTCAAATCTTGGCCTTCTATTCCTTGGGAATAAGTACAATCTGTGTGTCAGAATTTTTGGGGTCTTCTACTAAGCCAATAATCTAGGTATGTATAAGGCGTGACATTAATATAAGTGTACAAGTGTATGTATAGTAAAGTGTACAAACATATGTATAGTGAAGTGTAGAAATATGTATCTACAGTGAATGTAAGTGTATACAATGGTTGTGTGAGCAATTTATACAGTATGTATGGTATTGTGAGAAGTGTATACAATATGTACAGTGTTGTGTGAGTAGTGTATACAATATGTACAGTGTTGTGTGAGAAGTGTATATAGTATGTATAATGTTGTCTGAGCAATGTATACAGTATGCATAGTGTTGTGTGAGTAGTGTACAAGTGTATGTACAATAGCGTACAAGTGTATGTACTAGTGTATAGTAAAGTGTGAAGTTGTGATCTATTCTATGATACATACATGATGATGTGATGCTATACACTCTATGATGATACATGCCTTGACATGATACACTCTATGATGACAATACAAGTGATGATGATGTGCACTCTATGATGTTTATGCACTCCTACACTATATGATACTTTATCATGATGCATTTATATGCCCTATGATGTACACTTAGTGACGACGATGATGATGATGCATACCCTATGATGACGATGCTATTTGAAGATACACTATGATGATGCATGTCTGATGTTCAGAGAATAATTACTTATTCAGTGAGTGTGGTGTACTTGATGTACTTAAACAATGTATGGCAGTGAAATGACTTATTGTTATACAGGGATGACTTGCAGTGATCAAAGAGCAGAGATTATCAGCAGCAGGTTCAGTGGTTGGCTTGATAGGTCCACAGGTTCAGTCGTTTTTTTCTTTAGGGTGGTAGGGTGGTGCCAGGGCTCACAACCTTATGAGTTAAGCTATTATAGCAGCTTATAAGTAGTAGTGGACGAATCCTAAGGGTTTGTATCCCCTTCCAGTTGTAGCTGGTAAATTTGGATTAAATGTTTTTACCCTAGTTGTTGGGTCAAATTTATTTTTAAGGCTTCTATGGTTTTACCCCCGGGAATTGGGTTTCCACGTCAAAAATCTTGTGTACTATACATATTTTTATTTTTGTGTACATTGGTGATATTCTATGATTGGTGATTAGCAAATTACTCTTGATTAAAAATGTTATAATCGTGCAATTACTGATTCACCCCCCTCTCAGTATTTCAGCAATTGGTATCAAAGAGGGTTCCTTCAAAACAGTCTAACCATTGGAAGGAATTCATGGGAAAGTTTGCTAAATAAAGCAAAAATGGAACACCCTTGTTTGATGGGAGCAACTATGCATTCTGGAGCGTAAGGATGAGAGCCTGCATAGAAGCTCAAGGAATATAAATATGTCAAAGTATTAAGAATGGGTACAACATACCAAAGACCATACCAACTGATGCAACTGAGTTGGATCAATACAACAACAACTCAGGCCAAAAATCACCTTCTAGGTGCTATAGATGAATTCATCTTTAACAAAGTGATGAACAGCCCCTCTACAAAGGAAATGTGGAACAAAATCCAAACCACATATGAAGGAGATAGTAAATTAAAGGAACCCAAACCTTAAGCGTACAGAGGACAATTTGAACAGCTAAGGATGAATTAGGATGAAGACTGTTGGAGACATTTACCCACCATGCACACTTAATTTGGTTAATTTGGCCTAGTTAAACCATTATCCTAAGTTTATTTACTTAATTGACATCAGAGGAGCACTATATGACATCAACATGAGCACACCCACGCCTACCTTCAATCAAGGAGGCCAAGTAATCCTTCTCCTTCATTCAGGGAGGCTAACTAGAGCACTCTGGGGGTGATCTGAGTGTCATAAATGCACTTAATTGTTAACTGATGGTTACAATCAGTTAAATCTGAGTGGTGAAGGAGCCTCCATCCATTATATTGATTATTTAATTATTATTTAATGAACTGGAGTCAACAAGGGCGCCTCCAACCACCTCTGATGGCCAATTTGAATTTAGTTAACCTCATCAGGGTTCATTGGAGTTATTGATGCGCTACCACTTGTTGGTTGGCATGCAGTGACATGTGTATAAGCTACTTTCAGTTAGACTCACTCATTCATTACACTCCGACTTTAGTTAGGACTCAGTTGAGTCAATTCGCACTTGATCAGTTGGTTAACTAGTGTGTTTACTGTGGCTTACAGTCAGTTAAACTACACCCATTCATTCAATTCGAATGACCTCCTTGGGAATTCAAATTTTCTTGGCATTCATGCATCTTGCATGATCATTGTATTGTATTATTCATTATTCATTGATTATATAGAGCTGGTACTTCCATTGCAGCACCATTTTGCCAATTTTATGCATATTTGTCTGTATTATTTGTGAGACAGTGTTTTTAGTTCCTAGACCACTATGACAAATTAATATGGTATTAGAGCTCACAGCGAGCTGAAGCTCAAATCTCTCAAAAACAAGGTTTTTGACAGATATTGCATGAAAAATTGAGCAAAAGCTCAAAATTCCAGCACTACACCAGAAGCCAAGGCTTACCACTTAATACCCCAAGTAAAGAAATTGTTGATCAAACTTGCTTAATCAACTAAGCTGGGTGTGATGAAAGCCTAAAATGTGCAAGTTGTATGACCTTACGGTGTCCCTTTTGTTGTGATTTGTAGGTTTTAACAGGTGAATGCATCTGCTCTAGCAGTTTCAGATGGCTTCTTCCATAAAACTCTTGACTTCGTTCATTTTCCATTCATGGAAAGGAGACATGGAGATCCAGCTACGTGCTAGAGGACTCTATAGGGTCACTATGGACACTGAAGAAGAGCCTACTTCTGTGACAGACAAAGCTAGATTCTTGAACAAGAAAGATGTTGCATTCAGATTCTTGTGCCTCTCTGTATCCCAGGATCTTCTTTTCCATCTCTTGGGATTGAAGACTCCAAAGGAAATCTGGGACAAATTGGAAACCATGTATGGAAAACAGGATGATTTGAGAGTATACCAGCTTGAAAATGACTTGATGTCTCTCCAGCCTTCCAATTTCGAGACCTTAAATGATTTTTTCACAAAGTTCAAGCACATTGTCTTACTGTTGAAGCAATGTAAGGTGGAGAAGGAGGATGATCAGCTCATCCTTGCCATACTCTCCAATCTTGGAGCTAATTATTTGGTGTTTGTCTCTACATTCTGTGCGGGGAATCTCACAACCCCTATAGGGAAGACGCCTTCACTCAATGCCTTCATTGAGTTCCTAACAAGTGAACATGATAAGCTTGTCCAGATGGGGATCATCAGATCCTCCCGTGCTCAAGCCCTCCATGTCTTAGGGCCCAAAGATTTGAAGGGTAAAGGAAAGCAACAAAAGAACCCAAAAACCAAATTCGAATCTCCTAAGCATAAAGTTGAAAACCAGCAGCATGAAGAGCCTTCCGGCTCAAAGAAGAATAAAGGAAAAGGGCATCATGGGAAGGAAAAAGTCAATTGTTCATACTGTGGGAAGGGCTTCCACCCTGAACATGCCTGCATGAAAAATAAACTTGATGAAGCTACTTCTCTTCTTGAGAAAAATCACATCAATCTTCCAGAAAGATTTCGAAGGAGAGATCAGCAAGATCGGGAACCACAGCATGAAAGAGGTCATGCCCTCATGGCAAGCACTTCAAAGTCCAAAGCACTCTTGATAGATTCTGGAGCTTCGAACCACATGATGGTTGAAAGAGACTCCTTCTTATCTTTGGAGACCGAAAAATCCATTCCCATCCACATGGGAGATGACTCCACAATCATATCCGAAGGACAAGGTACTGTAGATATTGAGCATGGTTATTTTTCCAATGTTCTGTATGTACCATCACTTGCATCAAACCTCCTAAGTGTTTATCAAATGACACATACGAGAGTGCTCAAGAGATTCTCCTTTAGCTTGGATGATGTAGAGATCACAGAACTTGCATCTGGAAAACTTGTAGCAAAAGGCCTTGCAAACCATCATGCAAAAGTCTACGAGTTCTCCCATTTTGCGGCAGATGCAAAGCCCACCACATTGCTGACTCATGGAAATGAAGTTAGTGGATTGTGGCATGAGAGGTTCGGCCATCTGAAATTCAAATACTTGCAGCAATTACAAAAGAGTTCTATGGTTGAAGGCCTCCCGGTCATCAAAGCTACCACTGGAATTTGCAAGGGTTGTGTTGTTGGAAAGCACCCTAAGCATAAGTTCAATCGGGGGAAGGCAAGCTGAGCATCATGCATCTTGGGACTGATACATTCTGATATTAGTGGTCCCATGCCTATAACATCCATGAATGGATCAAGGTACGTTCTAACTTTCATTGATGACTTTTCCATATACACATGGGTCTTTTTTTTATCAAAAAGAAGTCGGAAGTCTTGGAAAAATTCACTGAATTGAAGGCCTTGATTGAGAATGCATCTGGCCAAAAGATCAAGATATTGAGATCTAATAATGGTGGGGAGTATGTCAATAATAATTAACTGCATATATGTTCCCAAAGTGGTATTCAGGTCCAACATTCAGTTCCCTACACTCTCCAACAGAACGGTGTAGCGGAGAGGAAGAATCAGTCTCTCAAGGAGATGACCACCTGTATGTTGGAATCAAAGAAGTTGGCTGCAAATTTGTGGGATGAATCCATGCATGCTATAGCATATATTCATAACAGAGTACCACACTCATCCATGAAAGGGAAGACCCCTTTTGAAGCATACTTCAGACACAAGCCGAATGTGTCGAATCTGCGGGTGTTTGGGTCCACTGCATGGGCCTGAATTCCTCTTGATAAAAGGAGGGCTTTGCAACCACAAAGAATAGAATGTATGTTTATTGGATATCCTGATGAATAAAAAGGTTTCAATCTGCTAGATATCAAAACAAAATAGATCATCATTCAAAGGAGTGTCAAGTTCAATGAGCCTCTTCAGGAGGTAGAACTAGTGAAGGAGAGAATTTCCTTCCTATTCTACTGAATATTTGGATGATGTAATTGGGGGTGATGACCCTGATTTGGATCCTATGATTTCTGATATCAGTTTACAGTAAACATTAGATGCTGAATCAGAACTTGAAGTACAAAATCATCTCCCAACTTGGGCCCGACAGACACTCTCCTCTGCAGGAAATAACATTGGAAATCTGAATGATCCAAGGAGAACCCGGTCTGATTTCCAAAGAGCAGGTATTGCGATCTCTTGTCCTGATTATTTGCTATCTAAATATTGTTATTTGATGATAAGTTCAGACCCTAAGTCTTACTAGCATGCTCGGAAGGATCTGAGATGGCAAGTTGCCATGGATGAAGAGATGAATTCTCTTCAGAAAAACACCACTTGGGAGCTAGTTTCTCTTCCTCCGAGGAGGAAATTGGTTCAATGCAAGTGGGTGTTTCGGACTAAGGTTGATGCTGATGGAAGCACCTAAAAATATAAGGCAAGGCTGGTAGAAAAATGTTTCTCCCAGGTCCAAGGTGTGGACTACCATGAGACTTTTGCACCGGTTGCAAAAATGGACTCCATCAGCCTAGTTTTGGCAATTTCTGCATCTAAGCACTGGGAAGTGCATCATATGGATGTTAAGTCTCCTTTATACATGGATATATTCATGAGGAGATATACATGAAGCAGCATGAGGGCTACATTTCTGATCCATCTTTGGTTTGCAAGCTAAAGAAGTCACTATATGGGTTAAAACATGCCCCAAGAGAGTGGTATTCCAAGATGGATGCCTTCCTTCTCTCGCAAAACTTTCAAAGGTGTAAATCAGATCCAAATGTATATATAAAACAGTCTTATGGTCATTTGATTATTATTGTTTTATATGTTGATGAATTACTAATTACAGGTAGCACAGTTACTTCTATTTCAGTCATCAAAACTGCTCTCCACAATGCATTTGAAATGAGCGATTTGGGGCTCTTAAAGAAATTTCCGGGGCTCAAAATTGAGCAAAATTTTGATGGGATAATGGTCAATAATACAAATACATATCAGAACTATTAATCAAGTTTAACATGGCTGAATGTAAGGCTGCTCCATTCCCTTTCCTTTCAGGGATCAGCCTTGAAGAAGGAAAAAGCACACCTCCCATGGACTGCACTATTTATTGACAGCTGATAGGTAGCTTTTTCTACTTGACTCATTCTCGACCTGATATCTGTTATGCCATGAATTCTATGTCAAGATACATGCAGCATCCTCATGATCTTCATTGGAAGGAAACCAAGAGGATCCTCCAGTGTATTCAGGGAACCAGGACCTACGACATTCACTATGATGCAGACTCCGAGCTAGAGCTGGTTGGTTACATAGATTCCGATTGGGCAGGTGATTATATTGATCGAAAGTCTACTTCTGGATATGTCTTCATGTTTGGTGGTGGCCCCATTTTCTGGTCTAGAAAAAAGAAGGCCATCATAGCATTGTCTTCAACAGAGGTCGAGTACAGAGGAGCGATGAATGCTTGCATCCAAGCTGTTTGGTTGCAAGGCATTCTTTCAGAGTTTGATCTTGGTAGTACTTTGTCCACTGTCCTCTTTTGTGAAAATCAAAGTTCTATTAATATATCCACAGATCCAGTTACTAGGTAGAGGACCAAGCATGTGGACATACACATGCACTACATCAAAGAGTTAGTGCATGACAGGACCATCATTCTGCAATACTGCCCGACTGATGAGCAAATTGTAGACATCTTCACCAAGAGATTTTTAGAAAAGAATTTCACTTACCTCCATTCACTGTTGGGGGTGAGTTCATCAAGGTGATCAAACTACTTTCAGTGTTTAGCTTGAGGGGGGGGGTGTTTCCCACTGGTTTTTCCCTCTTTTCCTCACTTAGATTTATTTTTGAGCATTGTTTTTAGTTACATTATTGTACAGGGTGACCTATGGCCTTGTTTCTAGGGCCCTATAATTTTATGCACTTTATGTTTCTACTCCTCTGAGTATAGCTTAAGGGGGGGCATTGGAGACATTTACCCACCATGCACACTTAATTTGGTCAATTTGGCCTAGTTAAACCACTATCCTAAGTTTATTGACTTAATTGGCATCAAAGGAGCACTGTATGACATCAGCATGAGCACACCCACACCTACCTTCAGTCAAGGAGGCCAACTAAGCCTTCTCCTTCATTCGGTGAGGCTAACTGGACCACTCCGGGGGCGATCTGAGTGTCATAAATGCACTTAATTGTTAACTGATGGTTACAATTAGTTAAATCTAAGTGGTGAAGGAACCTCCATTCATTATATTTATTATTTAATTAATATTTAATGAACTGGATTCAATAGGGGTGCCTCTAACCACCTCTGATGGCCAGTTTGACTTCAGTTAACCTCATCGGGGTTCATTGGAGTTATTTATGCGCTACCACTTGTTGGTTGGCATGCAGTGACATGTGTCTGAGCTAATTTCAATTAGACTCAGTCATTCAGTCAATCGGCACTTGATCAGTTGGTTAACTAGTGTGTTTACTGTGGCTTACAGTCAGTTAAGCTACACCCATTCATTCAATTCGAATGACCTCCTTGGGAATTCGAATTGTCTTGGCATTCATGCATCTTGCATGATCATTGTATTGTATTATACATTATTCATTGATTATACAGAGCTGCTACTTCCATTGCAGCACCATTTTTCCAATTTTATGCATATTTGTCTATATTCTTAGTGAGACTGTGTTTTCAGTTCCTAGACCACTGTGACAAATTAATAAAGACATACCATCCTATATTATTTGAGTTGATCAACTTGTGAATACTATCATAGATTTGGGAGAAAAAGTTGAGGACATGTAAATTTTCCTTTAATATTCAAACTAGGGTTAACAATGCATGAAAAATATCTACTGATAACCACACATGAATATATTTTACAGTATGCAACGGAATATAAAACTGAGAAATAAATCACAACATCGCATCACAATATTGACACTATTATTTTGGATAAGGAAAGCCCCAGAAAAACCCAAGATGAGAAAATCGGTGCATCATTCAGATATAGATTTTATTATGAGAAAATATGGAGCATTTACAATACTGCAAATTCACCCAATCTTGGTGAATGCAGTTACACGGCAGAATCACTGGGAAAAACCCCAGCTAAACCTCAGCACCCTCCTACGTGAGTTTACGACCCAGTTGTACAAAGATCGATGATCCTGTTGCTTGCTCCTCTGTCTTCCTAGCTAAATCCTTTGTCTGACTTTCTCTCCCTGTATGTATCCTGTCTCTGTCGGAATACAAGTGTGTGTGTCCTCTCCACCAATTGATCTCTCTTTTATAACTTTAGGTAAAGTGAAAACCCTAATTTCACTTTCACTTTAACTAGTGGTAAAGAAGAAACCCTAATTTCACTCTCACTTTAACTAGTGTTTCACTAAAGTTAATTTAGATCACTTTCATTTATTTTCCAAAGTAAACTTAGGTAAATTAAATTAAATACAATTGTTTTCCTAATTTAAGTCTCTTGCATGCAAGAACACATGCATGTAGGAAGACCTTCCTTATTCCACTAGTTTAAAACTCCCTCTCAACGAGGAAGGGATTATGAAGTACTCTTCCGGTCCTCTACACATCCTACCCAGTTAGCATCTGTGAAACTTGTTAACTATACACTCCCTATGCGCTCATAAACTAATACATACTCCACTGTACCTCTGATGTAGTGAAGTATGTGCTTCAGAACTGTCCAATGCACTCTCTGAGGGTCCACCATGAACTGACTCAAGGAGTTAACTACAATGCTGATGTTTGGTCGATCCGATAAGCTGACGATACAAGGTAGGATCAAATCCATCTGACCCTGATGCATCAATCTTCCTCCATTTGGAAACTAGAGGTATGGCCATAGGCTTGCATTCCTCCATCTTGAATCTTTTTAGGATCTCTACTACATACTTCCCATGTTTGATGAAGAAGCATCCATCTCTCTTCCAAACCTCCAAGCCCAAAAAGTAATGGATCAGCCCAAGGTCCTTCATCTCAAACTCCACTGCAAGGTTGGACTTGCAGTCTCCAATCAACCTCTGATCTCCTGTAAAAAATATATCATCGACATACAGGACCAGTATTAGAGGCACCTCACCTGTCAAGAAGTATAGGTTGTGGTCAGCCTCACTCCGCTGAAATCCCATCTCCCATAGATAGTTTCCAATCCTCGAGTACCATGCTTGATGTGCCTGCTTGAGCCCGTAAAGAGATCGATGCGCTCTGCATACATGCGTCTCCCTATTCTCCACACCAAACCCCTTTAGCTGCTCAATATACACCTCCTCCTCTATCACTCCATTAAGGAAGGCAGTCTTCACATCCATCTAATGGACACTCCAACCCATCTCAGTTGCTAGTGAGATAATGGTCTAAATGGAAGAATACTTGGCAATAGGGGTGAAGGTATCTTCATAATCAATACCCTCCTTCTATGAAAACCCCTTTTCCACGAAGCGCACCTTGTACTTCTCCATGCTTCCGTCTACTGCATGCTTCACCTTGTAGATCCATCTAGATCCTACCACATATTTCCCTTATGGCCTCGGCACAACCTCCCATACATGTTTTTTCGTAATGGAGTCATACTCCTCAACCATAGCCTCCTGCCACACATCATGTTGTGCATCCTCCCCGAAGCTGGAAGGTTTGGGGTTGATCAACTCTATCATCAGTGCCATGTAACTAAGCCTCTCTGGTGGTACACTCCGTCTAAAATATCTTTGTGGAGGATCTACCTACCTGGAATCCTGCACTATGGACCTAAACCACTTAAGCCTTAGCCTAGTATCAACTTGTTGGAGTTGCTGGATATCCATGTCCTACTGCAGCTCATCCTTAAAGTCAATGACTGAAGGATCATGTCCACCTGACTCCCTTTGACCACCAGAACCTATGCTCTATGTCTGTACCGGTAATTGTACATCTGGCTCCACCAACTTGACCCCCGACTCTTGTGCTGGTTGTTGCTCTGCCGGTAAGTCCAAAGATCTCTACAAGGCCCTGTCCTCATTGAATTGGACATCTCTGCTCACAATGATCTTTCTACAAGCGTGGATGTAAACTCTATATGCCTTCGATATCTCGTTGTACCCAACAAGCAACCCCTTCTCTCCAGAAGGGTCCAACTTCTTCCTATTGTCGGCATGAACATGACAATAGCAGATGCTGTCCATTATGCGAATATGACTCACATATGGTTGAGATCTTGTGAAGACCTCCTCTGGTGTCTTCCTCCCTAAAGCTATGTGGGGACACCTGTTCTGAATGTATACTGCAGTCATGTATGCCTCGGTCTAGAGGAATAGTGGTAATCGCTGATCAAATAGCATGGACTTGGATGCTCCAACCATCGCCCTATTCTTCCGCTCTACAACTCCATTATGTTGTGGGATATGGGGCACAGTGTGCTCCTTCTTGATCCCCTTTGTTGAGCAATACTCCATGAACTCATTGGAGGTGTACTCACCCCCGTTGTCTGTTCTCAACACCTGAATATTCTTTCCTGTTTGGTTCTCCACAAGAGTCTTGAACTCTAGGAACCTCTCAAAGACCTCTGACTTGGCCTTTAGGAAATAGATCCAGGTTTTCCTGGAATAGTCATCAATGAAGGTTACGCAGTAACTATAACCATTGAATGAATGGACTCTCATGGGTCTGCATACATCAGAATGCACCAATTCTAAGGGCTCCTTAGACTTGTGCTCACTCTATGGGAAAGGATTCCTAATGTTCTTCCCCAAAGCACAACCCTTGCAGTGGTTATGTTTTTCCTCCTGTACTTGAGGAAATATAATGACTGCCTATCTCAAATGCTTCAGTGCTCCATGGTGTAAGTGTGCCATCCTCCTATGCCACAACTCACCCTGACTACTATTGTTGTTGACTAGAGCCTTTGCAGGCTCAAAGTGTAATCTGTACACTTTCCCACTCCTTCTGTCAATCACCCGATCCAAGATCCTATCTGACCCCTTGGGCCTGATATACACTCTATGTTCATGAAACTTCACCTGATACCCCTTGTCTTCCAGAGTGGAGACTAATATAATGTTCTTGGTCAGTCCTAGAACATATAACACATCAACAAAACTGAGGGGTTTTCTAGAATCCCTCTCAAATGAAACAGTGCCAACTCCCTGCACCTGATACTGCGCATCATCATCCAGCTCAACGTGGATCCCTGTTCCACCCTCTTGCAAGTATTTGAAGAATATCTTCTATCCAGTCATGTGACTAGATGCTCCATTGTCGATGTACCATATACTACTCCATGTGGTGCTTTCCATGCAAGCTATCAAGCAGAACTCCTCATCAAAGTTCCTGTTGAACTCCTCCACCTCTGCAGATCCAGCCATATGAGTGTTACTCTTCTTATTCATGTTTGGGCACTAGGAGGAAAAGTGTCCCTAATTTTGGCAGATAAAACACTTGACCTTTGACACATAAAGGTTCTTCTTACCATCCTTCTTCCTCTTTGCCTCCCCCTTGCTCTTCCTTGTAAGGGATAGAGCCTCCTCATACACAATCCGTGGGGAACTACTAGATGAGCTTGATCCTTGACCCATGCAGGTCTCCTTCCACACAAAGTCATCCCATAGTCTCTATCAATCATGGAGCTTCTCCCTAGCCACAACACCTTTGACAAAGGTGTCCCATGGCTTAAAGAAGCCATTGAGGGCTATCCGAACTAGCTCCTCATCCATTGTCTTAGAGCCAACAGCTCCAAGCTCATCCCTGATCTGTGTGGGCCCCATGAGATAAGGCACCACTCCTTCTCCCTTGGCCATCTTGGTGTTGTGCGTCCTCTCTTGTAACACCATCTTCTGGTTCTTGTTCTTTCTTTGGTACAGACTCTCCAAATCCATCCACATCTTTGCTGCGGTCTTATTACCAGAAAAGTGAGGAACTATATGGTCATTCACTCCATCCATGATAATCAACATGGCCCCGAAATCAATCTTCTTCCAAGTTGCTAGATCTTCCAGATCTGTGGGTGTAACCTTCATGGAGTCAATGTGCTCCTCTGCATCACTGACATCTAGGATCCTTGTGATCCTTTCTTTCCATGTAGGAAAGTTCTAAGCACCCTAGAGTCTATCCTCAACTGTCAACTGCACGACCATAGTGAAGTGTATATGTCAAACCCTAGATCTGAAAGTCTAGGTTTGTGTATTCCTATAGATCTGCCCTTGATCTATCACTGCTGCTGCAAATCTCTCAGTTTTAGCTCACTAGAGCTCTGACACCATGTAAATTTTCTTTTAATATTCAAACTAGGGTTAACAGTGCATGCAAAATATGTACTGATAACCACACATGAATATCTTTTATAGTTTGCAGCGGAATATAAAACTGAGAAATAAATCATAACATCACATCACAATATTGACACTATTAGTTTGGGTATGGAAACCCCCGGAAAACCCAAGATGGGAAAACCGGTGCAACAGTCAGATATAGATTTTATTATGAGAAAATATGGAGCATTTACAATACTGCAAATTCACCCAATCTTGGTGAATGCAGTTACACAACAGAATCACTGGGAAAAACCCCAGCTAAACCTCAGCACCCTCCTACGTGAGTGTACGACCTAGCTGTACAAAGATCGATGATCCTGTTGCTTGCTCCTCCATCTTCCTAGCTAAATCCTCTATCTGACTTTATCTCCCTGTATGTATCCTGTCTCTGTCAGAATACAAGTGTGTGTGTCCTCTCCACCAATTGATCTCTCTTTTATAACTTTAGGTAAAGCGAAAACCCTAATTTCACTTTCACTTTAACTAGTGGTAAAGCAAAAATCCTAATTTCACTTTCACTTTAACTAGTGTTTCACTAAAGTTAATTTAGATCACTTTAATTTATTTTCCAAAGTAAACTTACTAAAAGTAAATTAAATACAATTGGTTTCCTAATTTAAGTCTCCTACATGCAAGAACACATGTATGCAAGAAGACCTTCCTTGTTGCTACTAGTTTAACAGGACATAGTTGTTCAAAACGTTCTAAGGACTCTTCCCAAAAGGTTCAATCCTAAGATCTCTGTCGTAGAAGAAAGAACATATATGGAGACTATGACATTAGATAAACTACATGGGACTCTTGTGGCCTATGAAATGAGAAGTGAAAATGAAGACACGTCAAGAAAGGAAACAACATTCAAAGTCTCCTCCAAGCAAGCTAGGAAGAACAAATCAACAAAAGTAAATCCAACAAGTGATGATTTCGATGATGAGGAAATAGCTAACTTCGTACGAAGATTGAAGAGAGTTACTAGGAAACACAAAGGTAATTTACCTCCCAAATCTTTTTCATGTGGAAAGATAGGTCATTTTGCTTCTAAATTTCCATATGCAAAGAACTCAAATAGGGATGAAGATGGCAGCTTCAAACTCTACAAGAAATAAAATAATTACAAGAATAATAACATAGGTAAATTTGCAAAGAAGAAAAGTCTCTATACAAAAAGGGACAACAACTCATCAAGTGGTGACTCCGACAATGACAATGGCAGTGACTCTGACGATGAGAGTGAACCATAGAAGGTACTATTTATGGAAATAAACTCAAATGAGGCTCTTAATAGTGATGATGAATCTCAAAAAGAAGGTGAGGTATATCTTGAAGCATAACTTATAAGCACCTTGAAGGATCTGAAGAAATCCAGGAAGAGGCACAAGGGTTTGAGAAAATTATTGTTGATCTAAAGACCAAACTGGAAAAAGCCAAAAGAATCGACGACTCTCTTACTAAACAACTAATGGAAAATATGAAAGAAAAATAAAATCGTGAGGCTAAGATAGTATCTCTAAAGAACAAATTACAGACGAAATATATCGACAAGAGTTATGAAAACAACTCCAAGATTCTAGAACAAATCATCAACAATCAGAAGCCATTATTCAACAAGTCTGGTATAGGATACAAGCAAAATACCAATGAGGGCTCAAGCTCAATGACGACAGGTAATGAAGAGAAGCCAAGAAGTTATGCAGAAGTTGTCAAGGACTCCACAAATGAAGAAGAGATCGAATGCCAAATAGAACAAGCCATATCAAAAGGAGGGCAAGCAGAAAGACCAAATCTCAGAAGAACACCTCCTTCATCTATTCCCAGGTATGGACATTTCTTTTATGGGTATCGCTTTACATGTGGAATATTTGGACACAAAGCTATAAATTGTTTTCAAAGAATAAATTTTGAAACAAGGAATAACCCTATAAGCCTCAAATGGACACAATACAGTAACATATTTGGTCCCTTGAGATCATAAATAGAATGTTACAAGTGTAACAAATTTGGACATATAGCCAGAGATTGTAGAATGAAGATATCAATAGTAAGAAATGAAGAAAAGTACAACAATCAAAATGTATGGATCAAACGCAAGGACAACTTAAAGAACTATTAATGTGGAATTTCTCTTCAAGCTCAGAATAACAACTTTGGTGAATGGTATGTTCATAGCGGTTGCTCCAAGCATATGACAGGTAACAAAAATGCTTTTGTCAATATTGAAAAGGATAAAGGATTTGTCTCTTTCGGAAATAACAATTCAACAAAAGTATTGGGAAAAGGAACAGTAAATCTTGGAAGTAAAAAATCCCTAGTTGAAAATGTCTTGGTTGTAAACAACGTGAAGCATATTTTTCTAAGCGTAAGTCAAATGTGTGATTAGGGACATGACTCCTCTTCAACTCAAAAGGATGCATAATAAGGAAACGAGGATTAGGAAAATTAGTAGCCATAACCATTAGGACTCCCAACAACATATAGGTGTTGGATAAGATTGAGTAGGAGAAACGTCACTTGGGAAAAGAAGATGAAAGATGGATTTGGCAAAAAAGAATGGGGCATATACATTTTGACAATTTGCTCAAAATCTACAAAGACCAAGGAGTTTGGAATATGCCGGAAGTTAAAAATCCTGCTAAATCTGTATGTGAACAGTGTCAACATGGAAACAAACAACAGTACATTTCAAGACAAAAGAGCATTCTTCTACAAAACCTTTGGAGCTCATTCAGACTAACCTATGTGGACCAACAAAGAGAAAAGGACTGAATGGTGAACAATATTTTATGCTACTTATTGATGACTATACCAGGATGACATGGGTATGTATTCTCAACACGAAGTCAGAATCTTTTGGATGTTTCAAACTATTCAAGGAACTAGTCGAGAATGAAATAGGATCACAAATCAAGTGCCTCAGATCTGACAACGATGGAGAATTCATTTTAGATGAATTAAATAAGTATTGTGAAGAGCATGGAATAAAAGACAGTTTTTTTCAGTAGCTCGAACACCTCAGCAAAGTGGAGTTGTTGAAAGAAAGAATAGATCAGTAATGGAGATGGATAGAACCATGTTGAATGACAAATTTTGGGGACAAGTAGTTCATATAACAATACATATCATGAACATAGGATTACTCAAAAGCAAAAATGATAAAATTCCCTACGAGCTATGGAAAGGAAGAGCAGAAAATGTACGACACTTCAGAATATTTGGAAGTATTGGCTTATGCTTGCTCCAAAGACATCAACGTGTATTAGATGGACGTAAAATCATCCTTTTTGAATGGGGAATTGGAAGAAGAAGTCTACATTGAACAACCATAAGGGTTTCAGCTTTCCAAAAACGAGGACTATCCATGCAGACTCAAAAGGGATTTATATGGGCTAAAGCAAGCTCCTAGAGCTTGGTACTCCAAATTGGACAGGTACTTGCAACAATAAAACTTTAAGAGGGGAAGTGTAGACAACAATTTGTACATCAAACAGGACGATGACAACATATTCATCATTGAGGTATATGTTGATGATATCATCTTTGGAAGTGCTTATGATTCACTGAGTCAATAATTTGCTAAGGACATGCAGAAAGAGTTTGAAATGTCTTTGCTCAGTGAATTAACCTTCTTCTTGGGACTTCAGATATCTCAATGAACAGAAGGCATTTTTAATGCTCAGACACAATACATCAAGGAAATGTTAAAGAAATTCAAGATTGAAGATTGTAAACATGTGAGTACTCCTATGATCACCGGTTGTAAGCTGAGCAAGGAAGATGAATCCAAACAAGTTGATTAAAGAATTTATAGATCAATGATTGGTAGTCTGCTATATGTAACAACTTCAAGGCGATATGTGATGCAAGCCGTTGGACAAGTTACAAGGTTCAAAGTTTCTCCAAAGGAAACTCACATTATAGTAGTTAAAAGGATCTTCATCTCAAAGGAAGTATGGATTTTGGACTTTGGTATCCAAAAGGAAATGAGATAACATTGATAGCTTATTCAAATGCATATTGGACAGGATGTGTTGACGACAGAATAAGCACCAGTGGAACAACATTTTTCCTAGAAAATTGTCTATTATCTTGGTCAAGCAAAAAACAATCTTCAGTGTCCTTATCAGCCGTCGAAGCAGAATATATAACAATAACATCCTGTTGTATTCAAATTCCTTGGATGAATCAAACTTTGCGAGACATACACGTGACATGTGATGAGCCAATTCCAATTCTATGCGACAATACGAGTGCCATCAATATTTCCAAAAATCCAATCATGCACACCAAGACCAAGCACATTCCTATCAAGTTTTACTTTCTTCGAAATCAAGTTATATAAAAGAATATAAAAAAAACCTAAAATAAGTGTTTATAGTAAATAATAAAATATATAAATTATGTTTTAGGTAGTAAGGTTTTTGTTTTCCTTATTTCTTACCACCACCCATAACATCACAGTATAGTACTCGGACAAGCACATTTGATTTGAATAATTTTGCATTAATAAAACCTAACATAATAATAATGTGTTTCAAATGTGTAATAAATGGATATTATGAAAAGCATTATAAATTAAATACTTGACATCCTAAACAAACATAGCATAATAACATAATAAAATGTTTCAAACGCATAATAACATATAATAAAATGTTTCAAACGTGTAATAAATGGACATCACGAGAAACATTCTCAATGAATTACATGACGCATTATTAAAAAATATAGAGAAATGTCCATATTTAGTGGCGATTCACTCTTAGAACTTTGTCTTGCCCACTAAAAATCGTGTTGTATAGTTTTGTGTGTTTCATGAAGCAATATCCTTTAACCAAGTCAATAACTTTGAAATAAGACCAGCGTAAATCCAAATCTTAGACTCTATCAAGCGCCGAGAGGGATCAAATCTCTTCATAGGTATTCATTGATTTGATTCAAACCAAAAGACACATCTTTTTATTTAAGGTCCACATATAATATTTAATATTATTTATGGCCCACATATAATATTTATTATTATTTTTCCCCATACATGGTTTTAAAACCATATGCAAGGCCCTCCTACAACCATGGGTTGTTTAGGAGGCCTTGCACATGGTCTTAAAACCATTTACAAGGCCCTCCTAAACCATGTGCAAGGCCTCCTAAACAACCCATAGTTTTATTGTACATGGTTTAGGAGGAGGGCCTTGCACATGGTTTTAAAACCATAAACCATGTGCATGGTTTTAAAACCATGGTTTAAAACTACGTGCATAAAAACCATGTGCAAACCATGTGCACATGGTTTTAAAACCATGCACATGGTTTATGGTCTTAAAACCATGTGCAAGGCCAACATTCTTTATTATTTTCTTAAGTAAAAACATTACAACATCTCCTCCATATTGTGTTTTTTTCCTCACCCATATTTTTTTACGGATAATTAAATTTTTACTTTTTTATTGTTTTGTTAGGTAGGAAGATTACAACATCTCCCCCATACTAAGTTTTTTTTTGTGGCGGACATTTATTTTGGCTTATGATTAAAAAGATTATTTTTTATCAATAAAAATAGCGTTACGTAACGCTACATAACGTTACGTAACGTTACAAGATCTCCCCCATACTGGGCTGTAAAGCGCCTCTCGACGCAATCAATAACTCTGAAATAAGAAAAATAATCAAATTTTTAAATGAAGTTAAACCAGCGTAGATCCAAATCCTAGGCCCTATCAAGCGCCGAGAGGGATCAAATCTCTCTAGGTGCAAACCTATTCTTAGGTATTACACTCAATGAGCTATCAACTTTGGTGTGTCCTATATATACCATTGATTTGATTCAAACCAAAAGACACATATTTTTATTTAAGGTCAACATATAATATATTTATTGTTAATATTTAATATTATTTATGGCCAACATATAATATTTAATATTATTTTTTATTTTGTTAGGAACGAACATTACAACATCTCCCCATAAATGGTTTTAAAACCATATGCAAGGCCCTCCTAAAACCATGGGTTGTTTAGAAGGCCTTGCACATGGTCTTAAAACCATTTGCAAGGCCCTCCTAAACCATGTACAATAAAACCATGGGTTTTTTTAGGAGGCCTTGCACATGGTTTTAAAACCATGTGCCCGGTCCTCCTAAACCATATACAATAAAACCATGGGTTGTTTAAAAGGCCAACATTTTTTTGCAAATAATTCAAGTTTTTTTTTATTATTATTTTGGTAGGTAGGAACATTACAACATCTCCCCCATATTGTTTTTTTTTAATGATCCACATTTTTTTTGGGATAATTAAATTTTTACTTTTTTATTGTTTTGTTATTTTTTACTTTTTTATTGTTTTGTTAGGTAGGAAGATTACAACATCTCCCCCATATTAGGTTGTTTTTCTCACCGACATTTATTTTGTTTTATAATTAAAAAATCTATTTTTTTATTAATAAAAATAACGTTACAAGATCTCCCCCATACTGGACTGTAGAGAGCCTCTCGGCTCAATGATACAATGTGATGAGTTTTATATATAAAATTTTACAAATTTAATTGAAATTAAGAAATAAAAAAAATATTAATATTTTTGTGTGATTAAACATATTTTAATAAAAAATTGTAATTTATTTTATTGTATGAAGAGAAGTGAGGTGCTCTTAGCTTAATGCCAGAGAGATGTTGTGACATTACATTACCTTAACATTCCAAAATATAAAAAGTAATTAAAAAAAATCAAGTCGACTCATAACTCATCAAAAATATAATATATATATATAATTAAAAAAATGAGACTCAAAATAAAAAAATTTATTATTTCTACATATTAAGAACAAAAAATACACTCTCCTTTAGTAATGATATTAAGAGAATAAGAATTAACTATTTAATCATTAATTGCGCTGAGAGGCGCTCTACAGCCCAGTATGGGGGAGATCTTGTAACGTTACGTAACGTTATGTAACATTACGTAACATTATTTTTATTAATAAAAAAATATTTTTTTAAATTATAAGCCAAAATAATTGTCGGCCAAAAAACAACCTACTATGGGGGAGATGTTGTAATCTTCCTACCTAACAAAACAATAAAAAAGTAAAAATTTAATTATCCGTAAAAAAAATGTGGGTCACGAAAAAACACAATATGGGGGAGATGTTGTAATGTTCCTACCTAACAAAATAATAAAAAATAAAAATTTGAATTATCCTAAAAAAAATGTTGGCCTTGCACATGGTTTTAAAACCATGTGAAAGGTCTTCTAAACAACCCATGGTTTTATTGTACATGGTTTATGAGGGCCTTGCACATGGTTTTAAAACCATGTGCAAGGCCTCCTAAACAACCCATGGTTGTAGGAGGGCCTTGCATGTGGTTTTAAAACCATGTATGGGGAAATGTTGTAATGTTCGTTCCTAATCAAATAAAAAATAAATAAATATTATATGTCGGCCATAAATAATATTAAATATTAATAATAAAAATATTATATGTGGACCTTAAATAATAAGATGTGTCTTTTGGTTTGAATCAAATCAATGGATACCTAAGAAGAGATTTGATCCCTCTCGGCGCTTGATAGAGCCTAAGATTTGGATCTACGCTGGTTAATTTTACATAAATAGTCATAATCCACTCTCAAGAGTGTAAACAATTTTAATGATACAATTATTTTTTAATGATACTAATCATCTAATGTTTATTGCAGCGAGAGGATCCTGGTACTCTACAACCCAACATGAGGGAGATGTTGCCACTTAAAGAAATTCATGTTGACTCATAAGATAATAAATTATCAAAAGTAATTAAAAAAAATCCATATACACACATAAAATGAAAAATTAGGAAAATCAATTAAAAAATCAATGTCACCTTATAACATAAAAAATTAAAACTTAAATCCAATATATCAAACAAGATAGGGATGGAATTTCTTGAGTTTAATTTTTTTTTTAATTACATCTCAAAAATTTGGATCTCTCTCCATGCTTAACAAATCCAAATTCATTTAAGATAAACCTATACTAATAAATAAAACTTCACTAATTAAATCAATATTTATTGTTTTAACAAAAATAAAATAAAATGGAAGAAAATAAAAACTAATTATTTTTTATAAAACATTGTAACCATTACAACATCTTATATGATAAAAAAATATTTAAACTCTAATTTTATATCATTATAAACAAATCCACTTTAATATAAATATATTATTTATATATAATCTTATATGGATTTAAACCAGCCTAGATCCAAATCCTAGGCTCTATCAAGCGCCGAGAGGGATCAAATCTCCCGAGGTGCAAACCTCCTTTAGTGCAATACCCGAGAAGAGG
>LPNX011046989.1:578839-594109 GCA_001517045.1 Pseudotsuga menziesii
AGGATCTAATTCAACTCAACTCCAACTCTCACATGGTGCTTGTGAGAGTTGGAAAGTTCTTTAGCTGGTTGGAATTGACGTTAGGTTCGTTATCTTTGCATTAAGAACAGTGCTCCCGTTGCTCAACATGTAGCAAATTCATTTCCAAGGAAATGTAACAACGTTCTTCAGCGCCTAGATGAGTTTCAACATGGTAGCAGATATTGAAATGCTTTTCACCATTTTCACTTGATCCAAACATGGTTAGAAATTCGGTCATCCAGTGATAGAGACTTGAAAGTACATCTGTAATCTTTTTAGAAATTTTAAAGTATAATAATGAATTCAGAATTTATGCAAATCTTAATTTTGTTTCATTATGATTCATGGATGGATGGTACAATGCTCATGGAAAAACAGTCTTGGGAAATGAAAGTATTGATTAGTGTTTGAAATAATATATTTTTTGAAATTTTATAATTTATTTTAAGAGTAGTTTATTTTTTATTTTCCTTATTTTTAATGGAAATTTGGTAAAAAAAAATAATGAAATCTCCTTGAATGCAATTTACCATGGGTTCTTTAAGAAGCCTTGCATGGTTGTTTAGTAGGCCAACATATTTTTGCAAATAATTATATGGGTTTAAATTTTTTGCAGATAATTACATGGTGTGAAATTTTCCATTGATGTTACATGTGCCAAGGGATTATATCCATGTAAACTTACTATCTTTAGTTTCTTACTAGAATAATACCTCTTAAATAACTCGACACAATTAGCAATCTCTTAAATAGATAACATTATAATCAATTAAAATAATAAGCTACTATCATTAGAGGGATCAAATCCAATTAGGAATAAAATCCACTCAACAATTAGAGGAATTCATCTACCAATCATTATCAAAAGTGAAATGTGTAATTTTTTTTTCTTCAATGTGTGTGTAGGAATTAGAGGGATCATAGAGGGATTCGCCTACCAATCATTATCAAGACTAAAATGTGCAATTAATTTTTTCAATGTCTGTATAGTAATTAGAGAGTGAAATACCAATCATTCTCAAGAGTGAAATGTGCAATTAATTTTTTCAATGTCTATGTAGTAATTAGAGAGTGAAATGTGCAATTAATTTTTTCAATGTCTATGTAGTAATTAGAGAGTGAAATGTGCAATTAATTTTTTCAATGTATGTGTAGTAATTAGAGGGATTCGCCTACGGATGGAGTGTTCTACTTTTCATTTTCATGGCAAGCTTCTTCTCTTAGGTAATATTTAAAACAAACATATATTGAAATATATATTGATATTTATTTCTTTTAAAATTTAATTTAAAATTATATTTAAATTAAATTTATAGGAGATATAATTAACTATAATATTGAATATTTTAAATTTAGAAAAAAAAAATTAATATAAAACTTTATTTTAAATTTAATATAAATATTAATTTAAATTTAAAATATAAATTAAAGTTAAAATTACATTTTAATTTAATTTTAAATTAAAATATATATATATATATATATATATATATATATTAGTATATGTATTTGCTGCACTCAGCGGGGACATGAGGACGGTTTTCATTACTCGCTACTCAACAATTCTCTGCAAATCGCCAGCCAAAGAAAACAAAGAATTTGAGTTTGAGAATGGTTAAATACAATCACATCCATGGTGCATTTATTAATTTGAGATTTTAAATTATCTTTTTTTTTAAATTTGAGATAATTTAAAAAACACCAAATTCTTAACATGATAAATCACAAGTACACAGCCCTATTATCATTTTCAGTTTATTTTTCATGATTAGTTCAAATCAATAAAATCAACTTAAATAAAATCACAAGTATTTCATTTTTTACATAATTTATGTATCCAGAATGAATTCGATGACATAGAAATATAATTCTTACAATTTTTTAAGGAATGTCACAGAGACAGCCACAACCTTGAAAACCTTCGAAACCTCCTACAACTCAAAAACCGGGTTGGACTATTGCAACGCAAAATCGATGTCAAAAATCTATATTAGAGAATGTTGTTCTTTCCGCTACCAATCTCGCCGCATTTTGATTTGGATCAGACGACGGAAGCAAGGTATTCATGGAGCTCGCTACACTCTCACAACTGGCTCTTGAAGTGGTGGTGCAAGTGTTGGCCAAACTGATATCCGTGGGCAGATTGTTCCAGACGAACGCCGGCCTGAAAGGAGGTACGTATGGTGGTGGCATGGCCCGAGCCAGAACCTCAGTAACCTCCCTCATTGTTGGACGGGCCTCCGGATTTGGGTTGGAGCACGTTAGTCCCAATATCAGCAAACGCTTAACGTCGTCCTCGTTAATGTTGACGCTTCCAATTGCAAACTGAGCCTACAGGCGACTGTCGACAGCTTCCAAGATCTGGTTCTGGCGATACAAATTCCAAACCCAACCGATCAGATTAGGCTCTTCTGGGCTCCAGCTAGATGTGGGACGCCTTCCGCAAGTCACCTCAAGGGCTACGGTGCCGAAACTAAACACATCGGATTCTGCTGTGGTTCGCCTAGTGTGATAGCACTTGGGTGGCTGTAAAGGATCTTCGATCGTGTTCAATCAGACAGGCCAGGCCGCAGTCGCCGAGTCGGGCATTGTATTCGAAATCTAGCATGATGTTGCTGGCTTTCACGTGAGCAATATATATGCTCCATTAATTGTACATCACTAAGTCGAAATCATTTCTAGGATTTAGAATATTAATTTTAATGTGGTCAAACCCATAATATTCACTAATATTCACTTTCACTATTATTTTTGGCCGACATGTTAGTAACGTTACATCACGTTACAAGATCTCCCCCATAATATTCACTTTCACTATTATTTTTTGCCGACATGTTAGTAATGTTACATCACGTGACATCACGTGACAAGATCTCCCCCATACTGGGCTGTAGAGTGCCTCTTGGCGCAATGATATAATATTTTTATAAAATTATATTAAATTATATTAAATTAAAATAAATATTGTGTAAAAAGTTATGAACTTTACTAACAAATTTTATTTCATTGTGAAATTTTCTAAGTTGAGAAATTTTTTTCCATAGAAAAAAATCGTAAATTAATTTACATTCTTCAGATGGAGCATAAATATCCATTCTCACAAAGTATTCCAAAAATTCTCAAAACCAAAACTTATTACATAAGATCATAGTATACATCATAGATTCAAAAGAGATATATGTTCTTCTTATCACCACATCAATCCAAAATGAATTACTATGCAAACTAAAAATTCAAAATCACATAGGATTATATGTTCAAAATAACTGATGATATAAATCATCATATAAACATCAGCATCATCTCATCAAAACATGAACAACATCATCACCCTCATTAATGTCAAAAAATTATCAAAAGTATTATCATAACCATAATCATAACTCCATAAGAAAATGTTCCATATTTAGGCCCATTTAGAAAATCTGATAAGTTTCATAATTTGCAGCATCTCGAAACTCTTTTATATGCCAGAACCCTTCCAAAACCATCGCTCCATCCTTTGCTAAAATATCTGCAAGTGAGTTTCTTTCACGGTAGATGTGCTTTAGCTCCACCAGTTCAAACATGTTTGAAAGTTTGTGTACTTCATGAAGAAACTGAGATAGCTCTATATTATGCATTTTGAACTTACCATTGGCCCAATTTATGACTAGCTGGGAGTCACCAAAAATTTGAATTTTACCAATATAGTTCTTCCTAGCCAGTGTAAGTAGAAGCTTTAATGCACATAGTTCAGCATAGTTGTTAGTACCAGCCCCTAAACCAGCTTTAAAAGAAAAATAGTGTTCATAAAAAATGTAAAGCATACCTCCTGCTCCACAAATTTTAGGAACACTAGTTGCTGATCCATCAAAATAACCCCAAGGGTATGTTTTATAAATAGATTCTGCAAACACAGGTCTGATTTTCACAACATAATTGTCTTGTGGAAAAGATCTCAACAATCCCAGACTAAATGAGGATACCTGAGAAGGAAACTAAGTTTGGACTTCAAAGCAACTCTGATTTTGGGCTTTCCATATATACCACAGTACAATAATAGGTAAAGACCTAATATGCTTAACCTCCATGCTAAGACACCAAGTCTTTATACATGTTGTCACAGAATCCCCACTCCAAAGATCCCTGAAATTTAACTTATCTTCAAGATCTAGCCAAACACTCTTAGAAAAAGGGCAGTCCACACCTAGATGAAAATTAGATTCAACATCCAACTTACACAAATAACACCCACCAGGTCCTTCCTTACCTTTTCTAACAATGACATCCCATGTGAGAACCTTATCAGAAAATAAAAACCAGCAAAAGATTTTGGACTTCAGAGGACACTTAAGCTTCCATAGTACCTTCCACCACCAAGAGTATTCCATCTCATTCATGTCCTGCAACATTGCAAATATCCTTCTTTTGGAGAGTATTTTCCAGATTTAGACAAATTCCATACCAGTACATCAACATCATTTGTTAATCTCACATGACTAGCTTTGAGAATAACTAGAAAACCATTCTAGCATGAAACATCTTGGATGTCTGTTAACCCAAGATTATCTGCAGACAACCAACCCTGTTCCATAAAAAATGTCATTCCAGGACCTCCAATATCTTTAAGAACAAAGATACCAACAGAATGTAATTTGTCAATCAGTAAAGATGATAAGTGTTGTCTCCATTTGCATAACTTGAGAATGTAATTTGTCAATCAGTAAAGATGGTAACTTGAGAAACTTATATACATTAGGATCTATATAAATTTCATAAGTTTGTAACCGTATAAGTTCTTTGTAGAAGTTTATTGGTAGGTTATTCGATTTTGGATTCGGTTAGTAGTCTCTTTTAAAGTAGAACGTAATTTTTATCATTGTGAAAAAATAACAACTTTATATTTTTTTTAAAAAGGGTCGTGTTTTACATATTATAGATTTTTTAAAAAGGTTTTTCATAAATAACTTATTTTAGATTACTATATCTAACCATAATTCTAATTGTTTCTATAGTCTAAAAAAATGATCCTATCAACTTAACATTAAATTAGCATCATACTTCAACGGTTAAGACCATAATACTACAAAATATATGTTAAAAACTTGGAAATAAGAAAAAGTAATTCCTCTTCCAGCCTGGAAACTTTATGAATATCATAAGCTCTCCTCATATATAGCTCAATCTGCAGAGTGAGAAAGAAATTTGTTCCTCAAAACCTCAAAATGAATGTAACCATCCATTTCTCCAATCCTTTTCCTAGATAATCTATTTGCTGCAAAATTGAAATCTCTAAATATATGTTTGAAAGAGATGTCATTAAAATCCTCCATCAAATATATTACTTTCTCCATCCAAGGATTCAAAGTCAAAGATTGAAGATTCACAAAACCCCAATTGATCAAGACTTGTGAGTCACCAACAATCTGGATAGAAGTAATCCTCCAATATTTAGCAATAAAAGAAGGTCGCCCATAATGCCAAAATTTATTCCCTTGTATTCATCCCTCTACCCACTCCCATCTAACACTTTAAAACATAATGCATATTGAATTTGATGACCATACCAACCCAACATAATCCTCCCTATTCTGCCCCATCAAAGAAACCAATTGGAAAATCCATTTCCAATGATGGAAAGAAAGATTTCTAGGAGTCTTTACTAACTTTTCTTTGTACCATTCATGAAAATATCCAATAACCTTTATACTAATAGACACAACATCCATAAATAAATCTTGAAAAATGGCTCTATTACGAGCCTTCCAAACTTCCCTAATGATAAAAAAGAGAAGGGACCTATAGCTTTTTTTACACTTAAACCAATTTTTGAGATTATCCTCCAATGAAAGAGAATCCAAATTCACCAAAAAACAGAAATTGTTTTTCAATTCAAACCAAACCTCCTAAAAAAAGGACAACTTCCAAAAATATGAAACAACTTTCAATTCAAACCAAACCTCCTGAAAATATGAAGACAAATGAAACTTAACTAAATCCAATCTACCTGCCCATAAATATTGAAACATCCTTTTTCTAATAGCCGAGATCATTGAAACAAGAGCACTATATAAAGAAAACCATGAAACATGAACACTTTGTAAGACCAACGACACTAGGGTAAGTCTTCCTCCCAACGACAACCATCGAAAATACCAACAATTAATTTTCTTCTGAATCCACTTGATAAGCCAATCTAAGTCCCTATTTTGTATCCGTTTGGTTCGATATAAAAACCCTCATTTATCTCCACCATTTTATAAGGAAAGATATCATAGATTTGTTTTTTAATTTCCTCATCATCACAAGAATAAATGAAACAAGATTTGTTAACACTAACTTCTAACCCCAAAGCATCATAGAATATAGAAATAATATCCTGATAAAACTTCCATTCTACTACAAAACCCCATCCAAAGAGAAGAACATCATCTACAAATAAAAGTTCGGTGATGTATATTGAACCTGCAATTTTCATACCCCCAATATCCTTCTCTTCTTTAGCATTCTTAATGAGCAAGATAATCCCTTAATAGCACTTATAAACAAATAAGGATAAAGGGGACAACCTTGTCTAATTCCCCTCTTCCCTTTTAAAAAGAGAGCAGGGGTCCCATTAATTAGCACCACAAACCTTGCAGAAGTAATGCAATCCAAGAAGTAATCTCATATGACAGACCAATCTGTATAAGAATAAACCTTAGATATGATGAGTCAATGCGATCATATGCCTTGATTAGATCCATCGTGAGAATAAAAACCATTTGCTTACTCTTTTTAACACAATGAAGACATTTATGAGTGATGTCATCTGCATCCAGAATTTGCCTATTTAGTAAGAAACCAAATTGATTATCTGAAATAAACCTACCCAAAATAGGTTTCATTCTTTCATCTATAATTTTAGTAATAATCTTATACAAAAGATTACACAATGATATAGGTATATAGTCAATGAAGGTCTTAGGCTTGTCTTTCTTTGGAATGAGAGTAATGTAAGTAGAGTTTAATGACTCCAACACCATCCCCAGTCTTCTAGATTCACCCACAACTTTTGTAATCTCATTACCCATTGAATAAAAAAATTGCAGATAAAATTCCACCGTCCACCCATATGGGCCAGGACTCTTGTCATTGGTAAAATTAAAAAGAACATTCTTAACCTCCTCAATAGAAATATTCTCCCCAATTCTTGCACAATCTTCATCATTAAAATAATGAGGATATTTTTTATCATCTCCAACTAGTTCTCCAAATTGAAACTTTGTATCTTTAAGTAAATACCCCTGATTGAAAAATTGTGGCATTTTTAAGGCTTTATTATCATTGCATACTTCACCTTGATTATCCTTTAATTCTCAAATAGAATTCTTATGTCTCCTCTGATTAGAAAATCTATAAAAAAAAATTGTATTATTGTCCCCATCATGCAACCACACAGTCGGACTTTTATGTCTCCATGTTTCCTCTTTCTGCTTCATTAACTTCTTCTTTTTAATATTCATATTCAATAATCTTTCTTTTCTCTCAGTAGAAAAGAACTCATCATCCACTTCACTTGATAATATTTGGATTTCTCCATCATTTGATGCCATCTCCTTCTCCTTCTCAACTTTCCTATATTTCTCCCACTTACGCACCTCTATTTTCAACATATTTAATTTCTTAACATTTCTATTCATCAGAGACAAATTATTCTCAATTGACAAATTCCTGCAAGTTTCATGAACAAAAGTACAAAATACGTCCTCCTCCAGCCAACAAGGATTGAATTTGAAAGGATAATGTACCAACTATTTATCAAAATCCAGTTCTAAAATGATAGCTTTATGATCAGAAATTCCAGTAGAATAAGCCCATGTTCTATACCTTCCAAAATCATCACAAAGATCCTCTGCCATTAAGAACATGTCAAGACATTTAGCAATACTTGTTGCACCACACTGTCCATTTGACCAATTTGGTACAAGAACATTAGGAACAATATCAATGAGATTTGCTTCTTCAAATAAAGACAAAAAATAATTAGTTAGTGGATCCAAATTATTTCCCCACCCCAAGTTTCATCGGATGATAAAGTGAGATTTAAATACCCCACCAAGATAAGAGAAATATCCCTCATAGCACTAGGTTGAACCACTTGGACCCAGAATGACCTCCTATTTTGATAAGGAGCATAAATATTTATAATTCTAACCAAAATTTTAAACATTTTTAATCTACCTTCCACCATAACACCTACGACAGGAACAAATGCCTTCAAATCCGCCAAATTCGGGTTCCAGACCACCAAAGTATCCCTAGACATACCAACAGAATCCAATGCATAGAATATCTAATTAGGTTTTAATTTTAAGAAATAATCACAAGCAACACCGACCAACAACATGGTCTCTTCTAGCAACACAACACTAGGTCTCAATTTTTCAAGAATATTTTTTACGGCAGTTCGCTTAGGGCCACTACCAAACCCCCTGATATTTGAAGAGACCAAGTTCATTGAAAACCCTCACTAAGGGATGCATCCTCTCTTTGAGCCCGAGAATCCTTAGATCAACAGGGTTACGAGGTAAACCCTTTTCAAACAGTGAAGTAACCCTGGGGTTTCTAAAAGAAATATCGATATCATCTCCCAAAACTTCCTCTACAACAACCTTGTTGATCTTCCTCTTTTTGGGTTTTATGATAGAAACATTTGGATTACAAATAGACAATATTGGAAAAATATCAGGGTCATCAGAAGAAACATAGTAATTCTTTAAAGGTAACCCCCCCCATCTAAACTATTCAAAAGTGAATTTGGAATTGGCGAAAAAAGTAATGTTAAACCCCAAATTATTCTTCTCATTTCCTTCCAACGGGGGAAAATCGCTAAACTAAAAATTCAAGGTAGGAAGTTCAGACATCTTTTCAACTGCAGGAGGCAAAGATGGATTTTCATAATAAAAAAATTCCCTACTAGGACAATCATTTTCCAATAACCCCTCATTCTCAACCAAAGACTCCCCCATAATTTTTACATATACTTCACCCAAACCCTTATATGTATCATACAACATTGACACATACAAAGAACCCAAATTTTCTTCCACAGATAAAACTTTAATAACATAGGAACAATATTGGCAAACTTACCAACAAAATAATACACATATGACCAGTCTACAGGAATAATTTTTTTTTATTTCATTAGTCACATCATCCATAAGCTTATTGGGAAAATCCTCCACTTCCTTCGAAATTGAAGTCCCAAAGGAATCAAATTTACAATCAACCTTTTGATGACCTGTTCCTCTGCATTTATTACATCAAAAAGGAATATGCCAATAATCCAGCTTCTGTATAAAGGAACCTCCATCCCATACAACTTCCAGTTCCTTTGGAATCCCACCTTCAGGATCAATGTCAACCAACATATGCATAGCTTTTCTCTCTGAACCCAACAAGTGACCCTCTTCTATAAGAATAAATTTGCCAATTGAATTCACCACCACTGTAAAACCCTTGATATTCTAACAGTGTAAAGGAAAACCCGATAAAATAACCCACAAATGTATCTTTGCTACTTTTGATTTCCAAGGATCGAAATCCACATGCCAATGAGCTAACAATAAAGACCCCCTACCAATAACCCAAAACACTATTCAATAGCTTTCCTAACTTCCTTTGACATAAAATGAAATACAACCCATCCATTGACAAGCATCATAAACCATGGCATGTTAGTAATGTAGGGTTTCCATTTACATCGTATCTAGTCCAAAATCTCAAACCTAGTTAGTTTTATATACTCAAATTTTTCGACCAAATCCCTCTCTGATAAAGCTGCTGCCATCTCATAGGTCATGTCTCTTCCCAAAATACATAAAGGTCTTCCCTTGTTAACTCATTCAAATTTCAATTGCTTGCCCTTCTGATTGATCCCATGAACAACACCATCTGAAGCATTTTTTAACTGACTTCTAGGGTTTTTCAAAAACTCCTGAATAACAGTTACATTATCCCCTTCCTGCGAACTTCCATTTTTTCCATCACCCGAAAGAATCAACTGTTTATCCACATAGTCGAAATCCATAAATGAGGGTTTAGTCCTCTTTCCTAATGCCTCAACACGTGTAGGTGTAGGACTATCTTTTTTAAGTAGGGAGAATGTAACACATGTAAGTTAGTGTTTTGATTTCAATATAAATTCAATTTATGTTATATGATATTTAACAATTTATTAAATTGTTTTTTCAATTGAAAATAAATTTTAGAAATTTAAATTTTATTTTCTCTATTTTTTTATTGGCCAAAGAGGTTAGATGAGACAAAAATATTTGAGAATATGGCTTTATTTCTAAAACTAAAAAATATAAAAATTAGTAACATTTAATATGGAATTTGTTAAATGTGCCATGTGATAACTTTCACATGTTGTTGTTGACTTATAGTTACTAAAAAAGATTGTTGTGGCTTCCCATGTGATGGTTTAATTTTGATGTGACCCTAAGTTGTACTACAATGACATTGAATCCTTAAGATTTAACCCAATATATGCACACTAATGTTTTTTACTCTATTGAGCAATACAAATTTTGGTTTTGGTGACTTCAATTAAAATAAAGATTACAATTTCCATAAACCCACTTCTCATGATCATTTGGGATCGATTATTGGATTAAATCCCAACCTTGTATTTCAAATTTTAGATAACTAAGTTGTGCTTCAGTTTTCTATCATTGACTTAAGTTTAAGTTCAATTCTCAAAAAGATGATGCCTATGCCCTAAATTCCCGTAATGGGATAGGGGACTAGGAAAATAAGTCCCTATTCTATTGTCAAAGTTTAACATACATCTTCACAACATACTGAAAATTTAAATACATAAATGAAGAATTTCAAAACAATAACTCATGCAACAAATTATAAAGCATGATTCTAGTTTGAAATCCCAGAAGTATTCCTCAAGGTTTATCCTTGGCTTCTTTGTTGTTTCTGCTTGATAGCTCCCGTAGGGGCAAGTAAGGTTATCACTTATTATTTTATGATCAAGATGGAGACCTTTGATCTCGTTCTTGTCTTCTTCATGAGTTGCTCACTTGATCAAGATACGGGCATATGTGACATTGGTTTGAGGGATTTTCTTATTATTCCCTACCAATTTGTATCAGTAGTTCCTTCCAAACCATGTTCACGAGATTTATCTACAACTATAGTGGAAAGGAACATACCCATCTAGAAAAGGACAAGTTGTGACAGAAAAATTTAAATACATATTCAAAACAATAACTTATACAACTACTTAAAAAGCAAGATTCTAGTTTTAAATCCCATTGTAAATTTTTTTTCTATGAACTATGCCATCATTACCAAACGGATTGGGAGTGTGACTACCTAACTCTGTTAATTAGGTAGCCCAGTATATGCACACCGGTCCTTTATATTCTCTTGACCATTATATATTTTGGTTATGGTGATTTCACTTAAAAGAAAGATTATAGTTTTTGTAAATCCACTTCTCAGGTCCATTTAGGGACCAATTACTAGATTAAAGCCCATCCTTATATTTCAGATTTTAGTTAACTAAGTTGTGATTCCATTTTCTATCATTGACCTAAGTTTGATTCTAAAAAAGGTGGGGCATGTGCCCTAAATTCCAATAATGGGATAGGAGACTAGGGAAATAAGTCCCTACTCCATTCCATTGTCAAATTTTAACATATATCTTCAAAACATACTAGAAATTCAAATACATAAATCCAAAATTTTAAAACAATAACTTATACAACAACTTGAAAAGCACGATTCTAGTTTAAAACCCCATAAGCCTTCCACACATTTTATCCTTGTCTTCTATGGTGTTTCCCCTTTGCAACTCCCGTAGGGGCAAGTAAGGTTATCAATTCTTATTTCATGATCAAGATGGAGAACTTTGGTCTTATTCTTGTCTTCTTCGTGAGTTACTGGCTTGATCAAGATATGAGCATACATGAGAGGGGTTTGAGGGATTTCCTAACCATTCCCTACAGGTTTCTATAAGGAGTTGCTTCTAAACCTGTTCACAAGGTTTCTCTACAACTACGACGAGGAGGAACAAACCCATCCGGAAAGCGACAAGCTATGACATAAAAATTTAAATACATAAATCCATAATGTCAAAACAATACTTATACAACAATTTAAAAATCATTATTTTAGTTTAAAATACCACAGTAAACATTTTTCTATGGACATTCATTTCCTTATTTTGATTATTTAAAGGATGTAAAAAACATTAATTTTAGACCCAAAAAATTCTCTTTGACATTGATATGTAACTCTTGATGCGTTTTATGGTAAAGGGTTATCCATTTCCTTAATGCATATTTCATGAAATTTAGATATATCACATAAACTCTTTGTTTTAATGGAGATCATGTTCAATAAATTACCTAAAGCCATGGGAACCTACATGAGTTTAAACAGAGTTCCTGTTGAACCCGCTAAGTTCCTGTAAGTAGCTTGGAGAGATTAGTATTTCAAAACACTAGTTCTTTTGCTCAATTCCTACGGTTCTCGGTACTTTGCAAGTGCTTATTTATTTAGACCTCTCGCACAATATTCTCATTGGATTGATTCCTTATGAGCTCGAGAGTCTTAGACAACCATTTTTTGGTGTAGATCCTTTAGCGTTTGCAATTCCAGTGTATGAAAAGTGCCTTTTTGGGAAATCCTGAGTTGTGTATCATGAAGTCTCGTTCTGAAGATCCAGGTGAAAAAACTAAGCACTAGAAATGGTGTTGGCTGCTTCATTGCTTATTTGGATTGTCTCTCATTATTTTTCGTCGTTGGATTTGCATGGTATTTATAGAAAGTATTGAAGCTTTGTAAATGTAGAGATGACAAATTATGTATACAAATATTCGTGGATGATGACTTCATTTCACAAGTTGGGTTTTAGTGTATATGAGATTATGGATTGCTTGGACAAAGATAATTCCATTCGAAGTGGTGGAGATGGTAAGGTTTACAAGGCCACGATGAGAAATGGTGAATTAGTGGCCATTAAGCTTTGGAACAATAGTAAAAGCGGTGCTTCAAATGACAATGGTTTCAAAGGATATGTGGTGCCATTGTCAAAGGATATGTGGGCACCTTGGGGAAGATAAGGCATAAGAACATCGTGAAGCCATGGTGTTGTTATACTAAGAACGAATCCAATCTATTGGTCAATGAGTACATGCCTAATGGGAGGGTAGGCGATCTACTTCATGGGCCTAAGGTTGGTGTTCTTGATTGGCCCATAAGATACAAGATTACCCTTGAATTAGTTTAGGGGCTCACATATCTTCATTATCAATGTGAGCCATCCATTTTTCACAGAGACATGAAATCCAATAATATTTTGTTGGATGAGAATTATGGGGTTCTATGTTTGCAATTGTTGGGTCGTATGGCTACATAAATTTAGGTTTGTAGTGTTGCATACTATAAAAGAATTCTAAGTTTGTATTGTTGTATACTAAAAAGGAATTTTATATGGCATTTGAATTCCCTTCTAATCTCGACTTTTGATTCAGAATGATCTTGATTTGCTTTGGTTTGATCTTGAGCTTGTGAGTTGGTGATGATGGGCTTGTGTTTCTCTCAACATTTCTACAAAACTTGATGCAAATGACTTGCTACTTGTCCATGTGATTTTAATGTTGACCTTTGTGCATGGACTTAAGATATTCAACTTGTTTTCCCACTACGGGGATGATCTAATTATGACTTGGCAATGCTTCGTATATGTTTTAGATGTTTACCAACATTATAATTAGTATCATGCCCATTCTTAGCCCAGATAGTAGATCCATGATCATGCAAAGATCCATCTTTAACCTTGATTTGGTTATGTGCCATTAACTATCAAATTGCCATTACTTTAACCATCAAATTGTTATCACTTTGAGCTTGGTTTTGTCCTGTGCCAATCCATGATCATGTAAAGATCCATATTTAACCTTGGTTTTGTCCTGTGCCAATCCATGATCATGTAAAGATCCACATTTAACCTTGGTTTTGTTATGTGCAATTAACCATCAAATTGCTATCACTTTAACCTTGGTTTTGTCATGTGCCAATTACTATCAAATTCCTTGAGATAATAAGCATTAATGTTATTATTTTTAGTGACTCTACTCGTTCTCTATAACAATATACTTAGGATCTCATTTTTCAAGAGAATAGAACATGATCATCTTGTCGCTCTTATTAATATAAGAAATTCTATCATTATTTTATATTTTTATATATTTTTCTTCTACTTAGTCGATTTTTATATTTTTATATTTTATTATTTTGTGAAAACTAATCATATTCATTTATTTAACTAAAACTTTACACATATGTAAAATTAAACTTACAATACATCATAATCATAATAATAAACAAATAAACTAATCATAATCAAAGAACATTAGAGAAATACAATTTCAATAAATTAATCCATCCTTGCAAAAAATCCACCATTGTCCGTGACATAATACTCCATTATCTTAGATATGTTGAAAAATAAAAGTTTAACATAATTTCCAAGGCTCATGTTCACATTGTAAATATCCTTTAACTTCGTAAGAGTGTTTTTTACCTAATGGGTCTTCTTTGAGTGATGCATATGGACAAAGGTATGTAAGGCGATAAGAAACCCATGAAATGATTTCTCTAAAACGCATACATGCATAATTTGTCATTGTTTCAAACATTGACAATGAAAAAGATGAATGAACAAGGAAAGTTGCAAAGCAACTAAGTCCCTGCCTAAGGGATTGGTTTCTGCTGGATTGCCTCTATGAGCGTGGGTATACTTGTCGTCTCCCAACATGGAATGAGCGTGGGTATACTTGTCCTCTCTGAACATGGCTGGCTAGTTCCTATCAAGATATTACTATGTATTATACTGCATTGTCATTGTCAGATTTGGAGCTTGCTCTTGCAGTAAAATTATTATCAGTTCAATCTAAGCTAAAGGTCTACGACCAGCAGTCCCATAAGTACCAGTTCCAGCATAATTAGAACCAGTAGCACGAGCACAATAAGTCGTCCCAGCATCCCCACCATAAGCAGCAGTTCTAAGAGCAGTTCGATCAGCATCACCAGGATCATCATTTGCATATCAGTTGAACTGGCTTTTTCCCATGAGCAGCTCCATAACCACCAGTTCCAGTAGCATTCCCATTAGCGCTTGAACCAGCATTTCCATCAACAGTTGAAGGAGCATAGTTGAATAAGCCTTATCATTAGGAAGGAGCACCAGTATAGGGG
>LPNX011046989.1:596021-623586 GCA_001517045.1 Pseudotsuga menziesii
ATAGAAGTCCATAATAACAAGTGGCCAACATGCAATCACAACAGTAACATAATAATATTGAATGAAGCCTTACGAAAGCCTGCTATATCCAAACATTTAATGTTGTTGAGGTAATGTTAACCTTGGCGTTAACATTAATTCTCCATACCATGTCTCCTAAATTTTATAAATGAAACATTGGATTATAATGGTCTAGAATTTAGCTCTCGCCTCGTTATGAGGCCAAATAAGAAGTTAAAGTGGATGATTGGCGGAGAACGTGGCCAAGGTTACCTATTGGTACAAAAAGCGGCGACCTCATTAAAGCGATCAATGATATTCGGTGGAAAAAAGTTGTTTTAAATTCGTTTGAATGCAAAGTTAGAAAAACTGTTTCATTTTTGTTTTGTTTTGCGTGTCAACTAATTGAAAACGACGGCAAGGCCGTTCATAGAGTCCCTGCTAGCCGATGGCAGGGACTAATAACATATAAACAAGACCCTCAAAGTGACATAAGGTCCCTTAAAAGGCTTTCACAGTGATCACAAAGGGTCCCGTTCTACCATCATGATCACATTATTCTAATTATAATGTTCTATGTTGTTTGGTAGAGGACTTTAGTTTAGGGTGATTGTCAAATTTTCACAACAAACTATAGTCTAAATATAGGAAAGTAAATTTTATTTAAAAAATAATTTTTAAAATGACAATTTTTTGGTTTGTGATTGGTTATTTGAGGATGACGTTTGCCTTGTTAAATTCCTCCACGCGGCGGAAGGCAGACGTCATGGTTGTTTTAATAGCCATGAATAGAGGAGAGTCTGTTAGGTCTTGGGTAGAGGACAATCTGCCTGTGGGAATGAAGAGCCAAAGAAAAATAATTAAAAGACGAACAAATTCATCTACTATTGCACTAAACTCAAGGGAGAGGGGCTTCTTCTTCCCAAGACATCAACAACTAATATACATACACTTGTAGACCAATCACAAATGTAGATGAAGTGGTTCAATTGACAATTAATAACCTGCTGCTCGGTTTAATACTTGTATGCACTCGTTCTGCCACATTGCAAATTTGTAGAGTAGATATTTGAATGGACGTTTGAATGAGCTCGAGACTAGAGTCCAGCCTTAAAGGCTTTACCCGCGAGTCTAGCTCATCTAGATTCTTCCTGTGGTCTCTCACCCTCCACCTCCGGTAAAATGGTTGCCTCAAGTGGCATTGGCTCTACATACTTCTCCGGTGGCTCGCGTCCTAGCTCATCCAGCTCTACAACATCCACTCTCCATCTGGGACCATCTACCCTAGAACTCTCAACGGAAAATACTAACTCCTCTTCTTCCATAGCAGATCAGTAAGATGCAAAAAAAATATAGTATGCATGTCTATTGCCTCATTCTCGAAACGAGATGCTATGTAGCATAGGCAGAAAATCATCCCATAAAAAAAAAATCATAAAAGGTTTTAAAGGTTGGATTGAAAGGTGTAGCAGACTCATAGTGCCAGTCCTTTCTATTTTTATTTTCTAATGTTGGCTTTGCATAAGAAAAATTCCCTGTTTATCTGTTTTCCCGATCAATTTATTGGGAATTTCTGTGGTGTGAATTTTGAAATGCATGAAAAGTCTCAACTGTTTAAGGTTCATTATACTGTTTTTATTTGTTTCTGAAAATGTTTGACAGTGAGATGTCCGCGGCAACACACATGAAATTTCGACTGCTTATCTAATTGCTCCTTTTGTCTCCTTCCACCATGTGGAAGTTGTTAATCCTATATTTCCACAACATAATTCACTGGATGGTCTGAAACTTCTGATGAAGTCGATGCTGATAGATCCAAGTGGCTTTTTACAATAGTCAATATGTTATGATTGTAAGAGATGGATGACCTTTTCTATCTCAATGGACTATGTTGTCCAAGTTTTTCCACATATAATCCTTCCTCGAGAGCTTGAACATACTAAAAGCACATTTACAACTTGGAATAAATTGGATACTAGTTTCGAATTTGATTTTGATACTAGCCCACCTCAGATTATATCATGTAAAAAGTTGTTCCTTTTCTTTATAGAAGACATACAAAAATTAGGAAATACGACTGTGAGTACCTACATACGAGACATACAGATGGACAATCTGAAAATAGAGTCCTTTTGCTTTTCATGGGCTCTTCCTCCAGGTGAAGTGTGTGGAAATTGAACCCAAGAGATAGATCAATTACACTCACAAAATTGCTAATCAAACATGCAAAATTCACACAAAAGGAGATTGAAATTGGAGCATAACTTAATCCTGTATTGAATAAGTGTACATTAGCTGAACATATGAAGTAATAGCCTGCTCAAATATATAATTACATGAGAGATTTGAAAGCACTAGGTTGCTATTCGAATTGGTCAAAAAGCAGGCTTACTAAAACAAGTCAAATCCCCCATAGGTGCAAAAAGGACTTTCCAAATCCATGAATATCCTAACGAATTAGCTAAAGCAAGTGAGAAAGCTAATATGTGGTGGTGTAGCGTCCCCGACCCTCCGACTGATGAAGAGGATGCTACCATGGCCTTAACCATCCGGGAAACTAGCCCCATGAACATGTGCATGCATAAAATGTTGAAACAAAATGCTTTGAAGTAGAACATACACATATACAATTATTTATCATACACAACGGAAGCAACATACATTCATACAAGCATTCAACATGTTCACCATATTCATTAACAATAAAATGATTGTAGGAGTAAAATAGACAAGATTACTTATCTTATGAAGAACTTGCTCCATAACCAGCTACGTCGCTGCAAAGTTCCACCCAACCATAGGCCAGCGTGCTCCTTAATCTCTCAGCAACGCTGCCACCCCTGAGCTGGGCATGATTCCCTAAGGAGTAAGGAACAAGCAAGCTTACACATAGCCAAGGATACACAAAACACAACCAAGCCAACATAGTTGGGTTTATCAGGCCATCCAAGAGCTGGGAAAGGCTAAATGCTAAGCTGGTGATCCCATTACAGAGCTAGGAGCACCTACACTAGAACTAGCCTGACTTCTAATACACCCACACACACCCAACACAAGGAATCAGTCCCTTCTCTGGTACACAGTCCCTCAGGCCTTGAATTCCCTTTCAGTGCTATTCAAGGGTTGTGGAGAAGAAAGCCAACCCTCTAGCTCTGTCTATGTGGTTTCCAAACACACCAGGTTTATCAAGCAAACCAAGCTCCTATCCCTGCTCCCAACACAGTCTGAAGACCAACCATTGCACGCATGCAATGAATCAGCAGTTACAGCTTAAACAGGGAAAAACGATTCTTGAGTCGTTCTTGGCCGTATCGTGGCCAAAACGACTCCCAAGCAGCTTACAACAGTCTCCAAACATATCAACAACACAACTCACAACGTGGGGAAAACAACAGTCTCTCCTGGACAACGAAGCCACCAGGAAAAACTTACACAGACCACACTGGGGAAGAATATACAGACTCTCCACCTGTGCGTGAGGAAATTTACATCAGACCTCCGGAATTCAGATGGAAAACATACTAGATACCACTCTGTGGAAACGTGAGTGACATCTGAAATGGCTCCCTCCTCCTGGCTGAGTGAGACCACACCCAAAAAATAAGCTTGTGCGTGGGAAATTCCCAGACTACCGTCCCCGCGTGAGGATGAACAGACAAGGGAAAGAATGGCGTAGTGGAGTGAGTGGAATGAGGGGCGTAGTCATTCTTCTGCCCATCATGAGGTTCAATCTGCTGGTGGAGTGTGCGTGTGGGCAAGGACTGACAGTCCTGCCACACTCCACTCCTAGCCATAACTGCCTCAACTACTCAGCAAAACATTGAAGTGGTAGTTGGATAAGATAAGGAAAGATGGGCAAATCAAATAGGGTGGTGACACATGGGTTTTTCCCCCATAGCCCAGGGTTTGACATCCCCCACCCTTATCCTTATGAGAATCATGCCCCTTCTCAATTTAGTTGCCGCGAACATAGCTAGTTGGGGGTTCATTTTAATTAAAGATACATATTTACATGATGACAAAACTTGATGTGTATGCCGCATGCCCCGATATACCATCGGTGACAATTTCAACTCGAAACATAGCATAACCAATCGATGGTGGGGCCTTGGCCTTTAGCTCTGCAGCATGATTATTTACAATATATACATCATATACATCTAATGCAATGGGGTCAAAACTGGGGTGTTACATTCCCCTCCCCCTTCAATAGCACTATCCTCAGTGCTTTACAAAATTTGAACAAAATGCTACACGGGTATCGCCTCAGTGATCCACAGAATTGAACAAAAATGGATGTGCCAATCGCATGGCATCCTCCAGCTCCCATGTAGCCTCTTCAGGTCTGTAGTGCTCCCATTGCACCTTTACCTGACCTATGGCCCGGTTCTGGATCATTGTGACCTTCCTGTCGAGGATGCGCATTGGCTCGGTTTGGAACTCTCCCTCAGGTTCCACCTGAATCACATCCCAATTTATAACATGGTTAGGATCATGTACATATCTCTTAAGCAAAGAAACATGAAAACATTATGAGCCCTAGTGCTAGCAGGCAATGCAAGTCTATATGCAATTGGCCCTATTCTTTCAAGCACTTCAAATGGCCCACAGTATCTAGGTGACAGCTTGGCACAACTTCCAAGCTTCAAGGAACTCTTCCTTTCCCTCACTCTGAGGTAAGCATGATCCCCAACAATGAACTCCCTGTTCACCCTATGCTTATCTGCATAGCTTTTCTGTCTGTCCTGTGCTGCTTTCAGATTCTGCTTGATCTTTACAACCTCTTACTCCATTTCCTTGAGCAATTTTGGCCCAAGCACAACCCTGTTCACTAGATTATCCCAAGTCATTGGTGTCCTACACCTTCTTCCATACAAAGCTTCATATGGACTCATCCCCAAGGATGCCTGCTATCCATTGTTATAAGCAAACTCTACCAAGTGTAAGTAATCTTCCCACTTGGTTGGTTTGTCCATCACGTACATGCGAAGCATGTCTTCAAGCACCTGATTAACTCTCTCTGTCTGCCCATCCTTTTGAGGATGGTATGCAGTGCCGAAGTTTAGCTTTGTACCCAAATTTGCAAACAACCCCTTCCAAAAGTTGGAAGTGAACTTGACATCTCTGTCAGAGACTATTGCCTTCGGAAATCCATGCAATTTGAAAATCTCCTTCATGAAGATCTTTGCAATGTCATCTGTCTTATATGTAGACTTAACCGGTATAAAATGTGCTGCCTTTGTCAACTTGTCCACCACAACCATGATGGAATCGTGTTATCTCCAAGTCATCGGCAATCCTGTAATAAAAACCATGGAAATAACTTCTCATTTCCATTCCGGAACTGGCAAAGGCTGCAACAAACCTGCAGGGTGTTGATGCTCAACCTTTACCTGTTGACATTTCATACACCTCGAAATATACTCAGCCATATCCCTTTTCATTCCTGGCCAAAAGTACTGCTTTCTAGCTATAGCAATGGTCTTTTGGTATCTTGGGTGATCGGAATACCGAGCTTGATGGATTTCATCCATAACAACTGTCCTCAAATATGCTACATTCGGAATATAAATTCTACCTTTATAAGTGAGAATTCCATCTTCTTCCAATTTATATCCCTCATACCTCTTCTCAAGACTTTGCTATTGCAATTTGTCTTTTACCTGCTCATACAATTTATCTCCAGCAACATGATTAATAACCTGCTGCCTCAAATCCGATTGGCAAATACTAAGAGATGCCACATGCATTTCTTGCATCTTCCTGCTGAGTGCATCAACTACCTTGTTTTATTTTCCTTTTATGTGTTTGATTTCAAAATCAAACTCACATAAAAATTCCAGCCATCTTGCTTGCCTAGCATTCAGAGTAGGCTGATCAAATAGATACTTCAGTCTACAGTGATCTGTTTTGAGCTCAAATCTTCTACCCATCAAGTAATGTCTCCACATCTTGAGAGCATGTACTATGGCTGCAAGCTCTAGATCATGAGTGGCATAGTTCTTCTCATGTTCCTTCAGATTTCTTGACTCATAACATATCACGTGGTTGTCCTGCATAATGACTCCTCCAAGCCCTTGTTCTCATGCATCGGTACACACCACAAAGTCTTTCTCCAGATCTGCAACTTTCAATACTAGTGCACTGGTGAGAAGATTCTTCAACCTCTGGAAACTTTCTTCACACATCGATGTCCATTCGAACTTCATCCCCTTCTTTTACAAAGAAGTGATGGCATGTGCAACTCTAGAGAATCCCTCAATGAATCTCCTATAGTATCCTGCAAGTCCCATAAAGGATCTTACATCTGTCACATTTCTTGGAGTAGGCCAATTCATAATGGCTTCAATCTTTTTAGGGTCCACAGATATACCCTCCTCTGAGATAATGTGACCCAAATATTGAATTCTATCTCTATAGAAGTCACACTTGCTTAGTTTCACATACAGCTGATGCTCCCTGAGCACTTTCAATGTCAATCTCAAATGCTCTTCATGTTCTTCCTCATTCTTAGAATAAACAAGAATGTCATCAAGGAAGACAAGAACAAACTTATCCAGATATCTGTTGAAGACACTATTCATAAGGCACATAAATGTATTTGGTGCATTTGTGAGACCAAATGGTACCACTACAAACTCATAATGTCCATACCTTATTCTGAAGGCTGTCTTATGAATGTCTTCATCCTTGATTCTCACCTGATGGTAACCAGACCTCAAGTCAATCTTGGAAAATACCTTTGCTCCTCTCATTTGATCAAAGTGGTCATCAATCCTAGGCAAAGGATATTTATTCTTCACAGTAACCTTGTTCAGCTGTCTGTAATCAATACATAACCTGAGTGTACCATCTTTCTTCTTCACAAATAGAACTGGTGCTCCCCAAGGAGACACACTCGGTCGGATATACTTCTTTTCCAACAACTCTTGCAGTTGCATCTTCAACTCTAGCATCTCCGGTGTACTCATCTTGTAGGGTGCCTTGGACACTGGTGCTGCTCCTGGAACAAGTTCAATAGTGAAGTCAATATCCCTCTTTGGAGGAAGCCCTGGAATCTCATTAGGGAACACATCCTTGAATTCCTATAACACCTGATAGTCCTCCAACCTCGGAGTTTCATCTCCTGATTTCTTCAAAATATGAGCTACATACAACTGGCAACCCTTCCTATAGAACTTCTTTAACTGCATTGCTGAAACCCGTCGTACTGAAATCACCTTTGGAATACCTTTCACAACTACTAGGTTCCCTTCTTCATTCATGCATTCGAAAGTCTTATTGTAACAGTCAAGCTTCACCCTATGAGCTTCTAACCAATCCATTCCAATGAGAACATCATAGGAACCAAGCGGTAGAACATTCAAATCTACACAAGTGACCAATCCATCCATGACCAATGGAAATTTCTCTACCACTTCACTAACTTTTCTCTTAGTTCGAGTGGCTAGCTAAACTAACCAAGACTTCCTATTGTTTACTTTCTTAAAAGCACAAATCTCCACTACTCTAGGAGTAATGTAACTGTGCATAGAACCAGGGTCAATCAAAATAGAAGCAGATTGCTCAACAATCTTACCTGCAACTTCAACCACAGTTGACTGGTGATCTGCTTGGCAGTCCTCCAGTGCTGCATAAATCCTAGGGACTGCCCTTGCTACTTGACCCACTGTTTCTACTTCTTGAATGTTATAAGCCGGTATTGCACTCTCATTCTCGAGTGGACAATTTCTACGCATGTGGGGTCTTCCACATTTCCAACATTGAAGTGGTCCTCTATTTTGTTGTGGATCCTTAGGATTTTCTCCTATCACTCCAACTGGCTTACTCGCAGCTTGGGATTGTTGCTTCTGCTGATTCCTGAAGTTAGAAGGTTTGAAACCTTTCTTGCTTTGGTCAAACTTCTCATTCTTCTTGTCCTTCTATGCCTTATGGTAATCCGGCTTACCTTTGCTTTGCTCATAGCAATACTTAGCCTTCCTTATTGCTTCCTCAAGAGTTCTAGGTTCATAAAACTCGATTCTATCGTTGTAAGACTGCGGTAACCCACTCAGAAAATGCTGGACCTTCACTTTTTCATCTCTGATGTACCAGACATACCTCAACAACTCCAAAAACTTATTTGCATATTCTTCCATGGTCCCCTGTCCCAATCTCAGCTCATGGAACTCCTTAATATTGTCATCATAATACCAACCAGAGAGATATTTCTACTTGAAATACTTCTTGAACTGTTTCCACTTAAGTCTCTATTCACTGATCCTCTTTACTTGCTTGAAGTGTTTCCACCAAATTAATGCCTTTCCATTTAGATTGAATATGGCAACTCTTGCCTTCATGTTTCCTGAATAATCATGCACTTGAAAGTACTTCTTTATTCCAAGAAGCCAAGCTTCAACTTCTTGTCCAGTCTTTACCTCACCATCAAATGTAGGAGGTTTGGCTTTCCTAAATTCATCTCGAGAGCGATCCCTATGGTGCCTTCTTCTTTTCTTATGAGGAGATGAACTTGTATCCCCGCTGGATACTTCAGAATCAAATGATCCACTAGAAGTCCTTCTCCTTCTCCTAGTGCTGCTCTTACTGCCTTCTGGCCTTAATGTACCCTGTCTAGAATCTATCTTTCTTTGCAAGTCTGTCAAACTCTGTAACATTGCAGCATTCAACTGATGCTGCTCTTCCTGGGCTTTGATCAAGATTCTCATAGTGGCTGCAACATCTGACGGTGTCTCTTGGAATCTCCTCCCATTGGACTCAATGTCATCATTCCCATTAAGGACATTTTCTCCCATGGAATCTTTTGCTCGCTCGTAAGAAGCCCGAGCATCATACCCATCATGGGTCCTCATGACGGAACCACCTCTGGCTTTACCACACTGTTCTTTCTGGAGTACCACTCTTGGAAGTTATCTAAAGTTCTGCAAATGTGTTTGTATCAAACTGTTAGATGCATAATATTAATATAAATTAAAATTACTTACCTTTTCTTCTGGAAATCATAAAACGACAATTATGCTAAAACACATAATTTTCTCTATTTCATATTCAGCTTTGTGACCACGGACAGTCTGTTGAAATCTGCTAAAACAGTTAGAATTTGCTGAGAAAATTTCCACTTCGAGAAACCCAAAGTTTCCTTCTCTTCATCGGGTCTCTTCTGCACAAATTTTCTGGCGTTTCAGCAGGAAAATCACCAAACTTCTGATCTGCATTGGCGACGCGGAGGACTGTTCACCTATTTCCTTCCGTTGTATCAGATCCGCATTCAACTCTTCGAACCTAATCGGTGACGAAACCATCGTATGCGCTGCATCAACGGTTGGGTGTCTTGTGCATCGGGTGGCTAGTCATCTCGGCTTCCACGGCGGCCCATAAACCTTCTATGTCTTCCCACAAGCCTACATCAGTGATCCAAGGTACTATACTTCCTGTTATTGCGGCGATCCAAACAAAAAATTACCTCCTTTGTGTCGACGATCGGCTACGTTATTACGTCGGACGATTAGTCTTCTAGGCAGCCGCAACGGAGGAAAGCGATCTCACTTCAGTTTCTGCAGCAAACGTCTATACTTCTGATCGGTGAGTTACTCGTCTGGTTTCTTCCACCGCATCGGGCCTGCAATGGTCTATTATCCCGTGTCTATTCGACATTAGCATAACCTGTTAGTCGCCCAGATTTCCACAACGGCGACCAACAATCTCCTTAAGTCTTCCGCAGCCGTAAGTCTATCGGCGGTCGGAAGCACTAGTTGCTGCGGCATCGGAGGGCTAGTTGACTAAGCAGCCGCAATGGCGGGTCACCTTCATTGAAATTTTTCCGATCGGCGATATGATCCACTAACATTTCCCAATGGCTGATGATCTCATGCCTTAGAGAAAATTTGAATTTTCTTCTTGCCTTGTCTTCTGCGGCATCGGATCTTCCATATTCTATTCATTGGTTGTCGGAAGTACTAATCACTGCGGCATTGACGGTTGAAGCCTCTATCCATCGGAAGGATAGTTCACTAGCTAGCCACAACGGTGGACGTTCAATCCTCTAACTTCATTCGACGTAGCTCATCAGCAATTGAATTAACTAGGTGTCAGCGAAATAGTTCCATCAACAGCCGCAACGATGGTCCCCATCTTTGATCTTCTTCTGATCGGCGGCCAAATATACTAAGGCATAACCTGATCAGCATCGGCAACCTCTTCTCATCGAAAGGATATCACTCTAGGCTTCTGAAATGGCGTTGCATGAACCAATAACTTCCACCGATCCAAACAGCTAACCGTCGCCGATCACCGATGGCCTCAACACTTAGACAATTTTTGAAATTTTTTTCTTCTGTCAACGAAAACTTTCTCTATCTTCCACTTACTCTGTCGGCTCCATAATCCACTAACACCTAGGCATCGACGTGTGGAAGACTAAAGCATCAACGGGTTAGTTCGTTCAGCAGCTGCAATGGGGCTCATCATCTTTGATCCTTTCTCGATCAACGATCTACTCCGCTAATGTTTTTCGATCGACGAACTAATTTTTTACCGGCATCGGCAGTCGGAGCTTCTCCCCATCAGAAGACTAGTTCTCTAGGCTTTCACAACGGCGGATGCACGAAACACTATCTTCTTCCGATAGCCGACAATTTTGGGCCTTAGAAAATTTTTTAAACTTTCTTTACGGGGTCAGTGGTCGGAGGCTCTACCCATCGGACGCGTAGTTGTCTAGCCATCCGCAACGACGAGCGCTCAATCAACTATTTTTCGCCGACGTCCATCGGTGATCTAAACAACAAACCTTCTTCGGGCGCATCGACGCTCCAAACCACTACATCGAGCTGGTGTTTCGGCGGTCTTTGACTAATCTTCGCTAAAACTGCGGCTCCTGTATCCACTAAGTTCCGCCGACGGCCGACGAAAACTTAGAAAATTTTCCGCAATTTTCTTCCAACTGTGCTCCGTCGGGTGTGCTTCCGCCGAGCTCTCTGCTGCATTGGAAGTCCTTCCCACTAAGTGTTCCGATGAACCGATAGTTCAAACACTTAGACAAATTTTGTGAATTTTCCAGTCATTCACTGATTTCTTCTGGGCAGAAGATAACATGCCTTTGCGAACTGGTTAGTCATGGCCCATAGAGGCCCATGCTGCAACCTGGGAAGCTCTGATACCACACTGTAGCGTCCTCGACCCTCCGACCGACGAAGAGGATGATACCATGGCCTTAACCATCCGGGAAACCAACCCCATGAACATGTGCATGCATAAAATGTTGAAACAAAATGCATTGAAGTAGAACATACACAGATACAATTATTTATCATACACAACAGAAGCAACATACATTCATACAAGCATTCAACATGTTCACCATATTCATTAACAGTAAAATGATTGCAGGAGTAAAATAGACAAGATTACTTATCTTATGAAGAACTCGCTTCGCAACCAGCTACGTCGTTGCAACGTTCCACCCAACCATAGGCCAACGTGCTCCTTAATCTCTCAGCAACGCTGCCACCCCCGAGCTTGGCATGATTCCCCAAGGAGTAAGGAACAAGCAGGCTTACACATAGCCAAGGATACACAAAACATAGCCAAGCCAACACAGTTGGGTTTATCAGGCCATCCAAGAGCTGGGAAAGGCTAAATCCTAAGCTGGTGAGCCCATTATAGAGCTAGGAACACCTACACTAGAACTAGCCTGACTTCTAATACACCCACACACACCCAACACAAGGAATCAATCCCTTCTCTGCTAGACAGTCCCTCAGGCCCTGAATTCCCTTCCAGTGCTATTCAGGGGTTGTGGAGAAGAAATCCAGCCCTCTAGCTCTGTCTGTGTGGTTTCTAAACACACTAGGTTTATCAAGCAAACCAAGCACCCATTCCTGCTCCCAACACAATTTGAAGACCAACCATTGCATGCATGCAATCAATTAGCAGTTACAACTTAGACAGGGAAAAACCATTCCTGATTCGTTCTTAGCCCTATCATGGCCAAAATGACTCCCAAGCAACTTACAGCAGTCTCCAAATGTATCAACAACACAACTCACAAACGTGGGGAAAACAACAGTCCCTCCTAGACAACGAAGCCACCGGGAAAAATTTACACAGACCACACTAGGGAAGAAGATATAGACTCTCCACCTGTGCGTGAGGAAATTTACATCAGACCTCCGAAATTCGGATGGAAAACATACTAGATACCACTCTATGGAAATGTGAGTGACATCCGAAATGGTTCCCTCCTCTTGGCTATGTGAGACCACACCCGAAAAATAAGCTTGTGCGTGGGAAATTCCCAGACTACCATCCCCATGTGAGGATGAAAAGACAAGGGAAAGAATGGCATAGTGGAGTGAGTGGAATGAGGGGCGTAGTAATTCTTCTGCCCATCATGAGGTTCAATCCGCTGGTGGAGTGTGTGTGTGGGAAAGGATTGACAGTCCTGCCACACTCCACTCCCAGCCATAACTGCCTCAACTACTCAGCAAAACATTAAAGTGGTAGTTGGATAAGACAAGGAAAGATGGGCAAATCAAACAGGGTGGTGACACATGGGTTTTCCCCCCATAGCCCAAGGTTTGACATCCCCCACCCTTATCCTTATGAGAATCATGCCCCTTCTCAATTTAGTTGCCACGGCCATAGCTGGTTGGGGTTCATTTTAATTAAAGATGCATATTTACATGATGACAAAACTTGATGTGTATGCCACATGCCCCGATATACCATCGGTGACAATTTCAACTCGAAACATAGCATAACCAATTGATGGTGAGGCCCTGGCCTTTAGCTCCGCACGATGATTATTTAAAATATATACATCATATACATCTAATGAAACGGGGTCAAAACTGGGGTGTTACAGGTGGAAAGACAATTCATTGATGTTTTTTTATGGAGAAAAGGAAGGAGGTTGATGTGGTCAAAAAACAAGGCAAGTTCCCCTAGACTAGCTTTTCCTTTATGCCTTAAAACAAATGTAAAGCAAGGAAACTTTCAGAAAAAGAAGATATGAAATTTAAGGAACTAGGAATAAAGTAGACATGCTAAATATTTTTTCAGGATGATTCCAAAGTGCTCCATGACCCATTTTAGCAAGTATTGACTTCTAGGAACATGTATAAGTCAACTAGCATAGAGAGGGAATCCAGGATTCTAGGAATAAGACAAAAATGATTTAATTAATGTCAAATATGGGTAACTATGGGTTGATTATTCTAACACCCCCCCTTAATCCTGACTTTATGAGTAAATATCAGAAAATTATAGGGCCTAGCAACAAGGCTTAGTCACCCTTTTACATACTGCATGTCCATACAACCAAAGAAAGAGGCAAAAACTCAATGGGAAAATCATCCTTTAAACATGGACAGGAAAACAAAATTTTGGAAATCTTGTCATCAATCATTCTTCACCACATGATCAACAATCCCCAATAGTGATTTGAGATTACTGAAGGTCTTCTCACAGAACACTTTGGTGAAGATGTCTGCTACTTGTTTTGAAGATGCGTAGTAGAGTAGAGTAATGGTACCATCATGCACAAGCTCCCTGATATAGTGCATATGGATCTCAATGTGCTTGTTTGTTTGTCTTTGAAGTGGATCAGTGGAGATTTGAATGGTGCTTTGATTGTCACAATAGATGACTGTTGAAAACTCTGATTCGAAACCACATTCTCCAAGTATCCCCTGCAACCACAAACATTGAGTAGTTGCATTTACAATTCCTCTATACTCTGCCTCTGTAGATGAGAATTCTACGTCGCTCTGCTTCTTACTTGACTAGATGATTGGTCCTTTTGCAAGCATGAACACATATCCATAGGTAGACTTTTGATCTTTGTTGTCACCTGCCCAATCACTGTTAGTAAGTCCAACTAGCTCTAAGTCAGATTTTGCTTTGTAGAAAATCCCATGAGTCCTTGTTCCCTGAACAAAGTTTAGGATCCTCTTGGCTGCTCTCCAATGGATCTCATGAGGCTGATCCATGTATATTGAAGCCACACTAACTGCATAATATAATTCAGGTTAATTATGAGTAAGATAAAGCAAACACCCAATCAACTGCCTATACAGTGTATTATTTACCATAGGAGAAGAACCTGCTTCTTCAAGCTTAACTCCTGAAAGGAATGGAATCTTGCTTGGCTTCCAATATTTCATGCTGAACTTGGTGAGAAAATCTGAAGCATACTTTGACTGATGAACCTTGATTCCATGTTGAGATTGAGCAATTTCGAGACCCAAGAATTGGCTCAATAATCCCAAATCTGTCATAGAAAAGGCATGGTTCATTGCATCCTTCAAGGAGTAAATCTCTTTCTTTGAACTTCCTGTAATCAAAAGGTCATCCACATAGAGAAAAATAATCATTAAATAACCATGAATCAGCTTCAAATATACATTAGGATCAGAATTGCACCGAACAAAACCTAGTGACAACAGAAAGCCATCAATCTTGGCATACCAAGCCCTGGGGGCTTGCTTGAGCCCATACAATGATTTCTTCAACATGCACACTAAATATGGATTAGATACAAAACCTTCTAGTTGCTGCATATAAATATCTTCATTCATATCTCCATTCAGAAAGGCACACTTTACATCCATGTGATGTACCTCCCACTGCTTCGAAGCAGCAATGGCTATGGCAAGCCTTATGGAGTCCATCTTTGCCACTGGTGCAAAGGTCTCATTGTAGTGAATACCATGTACCTAGGAGTATACCTTGGCTATCAATATTGCCTTATATTTCAAATATGAACCATCAGCAACAAAATTAGTTTTGAAGACCCACTTACACTTCACTAGCTTTCTCCCTGGGGGGAGATCAACCAGTTCCAATGTGTTGTTCTTCTAGAGCGAGCTGAATTATTATTTCATGGATGTTTGCCATCTTGGATCATGTGGTACTTATTCATATGTATGTGGATCAAAATATATCATCAAATAACACTTCTCAGCAAAGAGTGGATCTTTCACACAAAGGGCACTCTCAAATTGAGATCTAGTCCTCCTAGTGTCATTAGGATTTCCGGCTAGTTCCCCAACCGCATGAATGGTCCTTGATTCCCACTTTGGTCTTGTAGGGATGTTAGGATCTGAAATTAATTCATCATTATCAAACATACCAGAATCAACAAACTCATTAGTCTCTTCACTTACAATCAATGGTTGTGGTGGTGAAGAGGACTCTCCAACTTCCACTGTTGCTAAAGGCTCTTCTTCAAACTAAACACTTCTTTTAAAGAAATATTTGTTAGTGCTCAAGTTTATCAGCTTGTACCCCTTTGAATCTTCAGAATACCAAAAAAATAGGCACTCTTGGCTTTGGGGTTGCAAAGGCTTCCTCTTCTTAGTTGGAATTCTAGCCCAAGCCTTTGAGCCAAAATTCTTGAAATGGGTCACATCTGGCTTGTTCCCACTCCAAGCTTCGAAAAAACTCATACCATCAAGACACTTATGTGGCACCATATTCTAGATATAGTATGCACAATTTATAGCTTTGGCCCAAAACTTTGGTGGCAAATTTTTAGCCTCCATCATACAAGTTGCCATCTCCTTCAGTGATTTGTTCTTTCTCTCAGCAACACCATTTTGTTGTGGTGTGTAAGGGATAGAATGTTGCATCTAGATACCTGCATCTTTGCAATACTGGATGAAATCAGAATTGACATACTCACCACCATTGTCAAATCTGAGGATCTTGATTTTCCTCCTAGACTGGTTTTCAACCAAGGCTCTAAAGACTTTGAAGAGGTCAAAAACTTCAAACTTATGCTTTAGGAATGAACCCAACAATACCTGTAAAAGTCATCTATGAAGGTGAGTGCATATTTGGATTGACTCATGGACATATGAGGAAATGGACTAGCAATGTCACTGTGGATCAAATCAAGATGTGCAAAGGTTCTCTCGTGACTATCTCTCTCATACTTGTGCTCTAGGTGTTTTCCTAGGACACAACCTTGACAGACTCCCTTAGAAAACTTGATCTTTGGTAACCCTATGACCATGTCTTTTTCACTCAAATCAGAAATATAATTGTATTTAAGATGGCCAAATATTTCATGCAAATGCTTGCTTGCTTCATTAGCATGAGTAAGAAGAGCAAAGGGGTTTGAGTAGGGTAGAAAATGGGAAAAATTGTATACCTTCGAAGTGTGATCAACAACACCTTTTTCTATGACTTTACCATTCGAAATCTCAGCGATTTCAACTTCATTGGGGGGAGAAGATGACTTTCTTTGGAGACCCAGTGTGATTCATATGATACACTGACAAGAGATTAGAGGCAAGACCTGGAACATACAACACATTATTGAAATTAACATGGTCAATATTAATCCTTCCCTTTCCCATACTGTCAATCAGAGAGTTATCTCCCAAAACTATTGGTGGACCCTTCGACATGTCAAGAGAAGAGAAGATCTCTTTTGTCAAAACCATATGTATGGAATCTCTAGAATCAATGACGAAACTAGGTGAGCTTGAGGTTCCAGCAACCAAGGCATGTACTCTCTCCTTGTCCTTTGAATTTGATCCTCCTTCCCTCTTCTTTAAGCAATCAGGAAGGGAGATGTTGTTCTTCTCCAGGAGTTGGGTCAACATGTCTATCTGCTTTTTCATACAAGATCTCTTAGGATGATAGCCCTTACTGCAGTATGCGCACTTGCTCATTTCTCCTTTGTTCTTCTTCTTCTGGGGCTTCTTCTTGGAGCCTGAGGACTCCTCTTGAGACTTTTCCTTGTCTCTCTTTTGCTCAGGTGGCTTTTTAGATTTTTTCTTGCTTTTTTAATCCACCTTTGAATCTCCAACACCCAAACCTTGGTCTTTGGAAGGTTTGATGGTGCCCATCATCACCAATTTATCTTGCCCCTGAGCGAGGGATTCCATGAACTCAACAAGCTTAGGCATCTTCTAGGTTTGAGCTATCAATTTAGTGGCATAGAAGGTTGAAACAAACACTGAATAGTCAGGACCAAGCTTTGAGAGAATGGTAAAAACTAGTTGCTCCTCCTTCTTTTCAATCCCACATTGTTTTAACTGGAAAACAAGGGCCTTAAACTTGGTAAAAGAGAGTTGCAATGATTCAAAGCTATTGGGATTCAAGGAGATCAATTCATTCTCAATTTGATGTCCTCTCATCTCATATATCCTTCCAAAAATATCTTCAATATTCTCCCACACCTCATTAGGAGATGTCAATGAATCAAGATGGAAGAGGAGGTCTCTTGAAATACTCATACACAAAAGACCATGGGCCTCATCCCTCCTATTGTGCCATTTGATTTTCACTGTAGCTGCATTGGGATCTGCCTCAGTAGCCATGGTAACCCTCTAGATACCTTTCGCTCTCAACAATATCTCTGTCTCAGCTTTCCATTCAAAGAAATTGAATGGAGTCAAGATGATCCTTTGATATTGGTCCATATCTCAACTCCTATTGCCTTCAGTCAGCAGAATTCGTGCCCAGTCAGTGATGTCGAACTTGCAATAACAATTTGGAAGGAGATAAATCGATCCACAAAGGCTCTGATACCATGTGGAAATTGAACCCAAGAGATAGATGAATTACACTCACAAAATTGCTAATCAAACATGCAAAATTCACACAAAAGGAGATTGAAATTGGAGCATAATTTAATCCTGTATTGAATAAGTGTACATTAGCCAACCATATGAAGTAATAGGGTGCTCAAATATATAATTACACGAGAGATTTAAAAGCACTAGGTTGCTATTCAAAGCACTCCATGACCCAGTTTAGCAAGTATTGACTTCTAGGAACATGTAGAAGTCAACTAGCATAGAGAGGGAATATATGATTCTAGGAATAAGACAACAATGATTTAATTAATGTCAAATATGGGTAACTATGGGTTGATTATTCTAAGAAAATGAAGAATAGACAATTTGTAAGCAGACCCATGAATGAGCGTTGGCATTTGGTATGGCTCTTATAATCAAGACTACTCTTTTATAGGACTTTGTATCAAAATAATTAATACTATTATTGTTTATAACATACATGATCCTTCAAGAAGAACTATTTACAATCTACTTTGATGTATCTAGTATCAGGTACCAAGAGGACAGTGCTTCCAAGTGACAAAAACAAAGAATAAGGTTCCCACGTGAGAAAGGAAGCATTAGCTCTGGTTCAGTAACTTTGTGAATTCAAATAAGCAGTATCATAAATGACTCAAAGAGACAAGCAGAGATTGAATTTCAATGAGAAGATTTATCCTTCTAAGAAATTATGGAGGCCCTCGTGCATTTGTAAGGAGCCCTACAATATTGGTTATTTCATGATTAGATAACATATGCAGATGTTATCACTTTGGGCATTGATGCTGGGCCATCTTTCTTTATCTGCATAATCGACGATAGGTGTTTGTTTCTTTGTATGATTTTATCCTTCTAGAGTGCACCATTTTGTGCTCAATCAATTATTTGCTTCATTTTTTTCCAGGGAGCAGTTAATGGTGCTGATTTACATTTTCTTCCTAGGTCTAATTCATATGCACAATCACTAATAAGCACAATTGTCCATCAAAATTGTACTATGGAATGGGTACATACATTAAGGTTAACACAAAAGGTTGTGACTATAATAGGTAAACTACCAAAAACCAAACTGTGTATAAGCTTCGAAAGTAGCATTCAATGGCCCATCCATCCAAACAAGCTCATCCAAAGTTCTAATTTGAGGTAAGTAAGTCAGGCATAGAGTGGTGAACACTACAGGTTGTAGTGGGTATAGGTCAACCAACTTCCATTAATCCAGTAGTATGAGGTAATAGGAATGGCCAAATTTCCCCTCTCCTTTTTTTCGAGTGGTTCAAGTTAAAACCTTTCTCAACAAAATCTATATCCTTCATACTAGATATGCCACAGTTTTCAACATATTAGCTTCAAGCTTTATCTTCAACATAAGTATGGCTTACAACTACTACTGTACTGAACTACTGTACTGAACTAAATAGATGCCCATTTTTTGACGTCTTTGTTTTAATATAAATAAGAGATTAAGTGCAAACCAGCTCATGCGGTGCAGGATGTAGTTTCCACTACCATATGTGTCTGGCTCTTTATCTATAAAAAACAGACAAGCCTCTATAGTTACATCTAGGAATTATAGGATGATTATAAGAGATTGATTATTGGCTGATGGAAACGGAATAACCTATCGACCCGACCATTTGCACCAATCCGATGCCTAGTAGAGCACTGTAGCAGCCTAAATAGAGCCCTGGTCGTCTGATTGGTGCAAATGGTAGGTCTGATAGGTTATTCCAACGTGATTTCTTTACATTTGAACCCACCATATGCAGTGGATAATCCTGCATTTTCCATTTAACAAAAAATACATATCCTAGTTTTTCATTTATGTGCTTACCATGGAATGTTGTAGCTTAAGTGCTCATATTCACCTCTTTTGTCAAGCTCTTAGTCTTTACGCTGCTTTTCAAATGTTATTACCTGAATTATAGTGTCCCATGAGTGGTGAATCTAAACAATATTTTTGCTAATAAATCATGATTTTTCCTTGTGCTCATGCAAACTTTGGGCTGGTTTTCCCTCTTATGGGTAATCTTGGCAACAGTATGATTTCAAGTGTATTGCAGCACGAATGTACAAGTTTTTGTTCTGGGGGCCCTAGTGGCTTCTTCCAATTACAATTTCTTGTATAATTGTCTTAGATTTAGTTCATATGCATGATGATCATCAACATACTTTTCAACATTTTCTCGGTCCATGTACATTTTGTGTTTTGTTTGTAACACGCCTTACAAATAGTGTTCCATCAATGGAATTTAATTCAGTGTTTATGACATACTTAGGATTTCAAAAGAATTCAATCCCTCATTTATGGATTTTATTTATTTTGAGTTGTTATTTGTTTACAACTCACTCATCACGAACTTATTTTATTTTCTTGCTTGCTTACTTCCAATTGGCTTTACCACTATTTACTTCCAATTGGCACAATTAAACAGCCCAAATCTTCCAGCTATTTGGTCACAGTCCAAAAAGCACCCAATTGAAAGAATTGTGTTGAATTTACTGCCACACAGTCTATTTTAAAGTGCATACCAAGTTTAAAATTTTGGAATACATGCCAATGAGTTATGAGTGTATTTTATGTATTATGTCCTTTGAATCAATAGTATATTATGACCTCTATTCCAAAATTGTACATGAAACATCGGTTTCATAGCTTTTTAACAGCCTCTTGGAAGGCAAAAGACCAAGTACCTTTCATATTTAGATATATGAAAACAAATTAATCAAAGTAATAAGATTTGAATATTTTTAAAATCGATCTCTACCTTCATTGCAAGATTTATATATTACAATAATGGTTTTCCAGGGATCCATCTTCTGTTAACTCTGTATTCCATCAATTACACGTGATTTGTTGCTATTAAGATAGAGAGGAGAGAGAGTGCATTACAGTCATAACTCTATATTCCATCAATTACAGTGTTTATATATAATTGTGTTTTGTTGACTCTGCATTCCATCAATTACTGAGATTATATATAATTGTGATTTGTTGCTATATTAAGAGATTGGGGGAAGAAACGATGCATTACAGTCATATCAGGATCACACCTAATATGGGTGCACTGTTTTTATTCTCATATATGTATATAAAAGAGACGAAAGACAATGATTTGTTTGCATCTATTTTTCTCCTTCATATATATATATAAAAGAAGTGCCCCATCTTATTGTACTGTTTTTTTTAATAGAAATATATGAGAAGAAAAACAATGCATATTTATATTAGGTGTGGTCCTAATATGATTGTACTGCACTGTAATAATAACAATGGCAACAATTTAGAATGAAGTTTGTTTTGTTGGTAATTTGTGTGATAGTTATGCAACTTAGTTTGTTTCAATCAATTATAGTATCTTGATAAGGTTAAACTAAAAAAGTATAGCTTGTCATAAAGCTAGTGGCAATGTCAAGGAAATTGCCACCAAGTGGCTCTTGTTTATTATGTATTGAATTTAACTCGATTGATAAAGTTATATATATATATACACACAAACGTAGACTTACATAACTGGAAATGATGTATAAGTTTGTTTATGTTATTAATTATGAGAGTTATGTGAGTTACTTCTAACATGCAAATTTAAAAGAAGATTTTGGTATGTGGATACCAATTTGAATTATATTTGAATGAATAAATGAGTGTCATGCACATCATAAATAAATTAGCTTGTTTATGTTGGAGACATTTACCACCATACGCACTTACTTAGGTCAATTTGGCCTAGTTAAACCACTATCCTAAGTTTTATTGACTTAATTGACATCAGAGGAGCATTGTATGACATCAGCATGAGCACACCCACACCTACCTTTAGTGAAGGAGGCCAACTAAGCCTTCTCCTTTATGTTCTGAATGTCATAAATGCACTTAATTGTTAACTGGTGGTTACAATCAGTTAAACAGAGCAGTGAAGGCGCCTCCTTTCATTAAATTGATTATTTAATTAATATTTAATGAACTGGAGTCAACAGGGGCGCCTCCAACCACCTTTGATGGCCAGTTAGACTTTAGTTAATCGAGGTTCATTGGGATGATTGATGCACTACCACTTGTGGGTTGGCATGCAGTGACATGTGTCTGAGCTACTTTCGGTTAGAATCAGTCATTTATTGCACTCCGACTTCAGTTAGGACTCGGTTGAGTTAATTAGGGTTTTGATCAGTGGTTAACTGTGTGTTCACTGTGGCTTATATTCAGTTAAGCTAGACTCACTCATTCAATTTGAATGACCTCCTTGGGAATTGTCTTGGAATTCATGCATCTTGCATGATCATTGTATTGATTATTCATTATTCATTGATTATACAGAGCTGCAACATTCTATTGCAACACCATTTTGCCAATTTTATGCATATTTGTCTGTATTCTTTGTGAGACTATGTTTTCAGTTCCTAGACCACAGTGAAAAATTAATATGGGATCAAAGCACACGGCAGGATGAAGCTCAGATCTCTCAAAAACAAGGTTTTTGACAGATCTTGCATGAAAAATTGAGCAAAAGCTCAAAATTCCAGCACTACACCAGAAGCCAAGGCTTACCACTTAATACCCCAAGTAAGGAAATTGTTGATCAAGCTTGCTTGATCAACTATGCTTGGTGTGATGAAAGCCTAAAATGTGCAGGCTGTACAACCTTACGGTGCCCCTCTTGTTGTGATTTGCATGTTTTTAATAGGTGAAAGCATTCGCTCCAGCAGTTTCAGATGGCTTCTTCCATAGAACTCTTGGCTCCGTTCAATTTCCACTCATGGAAAGGAGACACAGAGATCCAGCTACATGCCAGAGGACTCTATAGGGTCACTATGGACACTGAAGAAGAACCTGCTTCTGTGATAGAAAAAGCTAGATTCTTGAACAAGAAAGATGAAGCATTCGGATTCTTGTGTCTCTCTGTTTCCCAGGATCTTATTTTCCATCACTCAGGATTGAAGACTCCAAAGGAAATCTGGGACAAATTGGAAACCCTGTATGGAAAATAGGATAATTTGAGAGTATACCAGCTTGAGAATGAGTTGATGTCTCTCCAACCTTCCAATTTTGTGACCTTAAATTATTTTTTCACAAAGTTCAAGCACATTGTCTTACTGTTGAAGCAATGTAAGGTGGAGAAGGAGGATGATCAGCTCATCCTAGCCATTCTTTCCAAAATTGGAGCCAATTATTCGGTTTTTGTCTCTACATTCCATGCGGGGAAGCTCACAACCCCTAGATGGAATATTCCTTCACTCAATTCCTTCATTGAGTCCCTAACAAGTGAACACGATAAGCTTGTCCAGATGGGGATCATCAGATCCTCATGTGATCAAGCCCTCCATGTCTCGAGGCCCAAAAATCTGAAGGGTAAAGGAAAGCAGTAGAAGAACCCAAAAACCAAATTCAAAGCTCCTAAGCCCAAAGTTGAAAACCAACAGCATGAAGAGCCTTCCGGTGCAAAGAAGAACAAAGGAAAAGGGCATCATGGAAAGGAAAAAGTCAAGTGTTCATAGTGTGGGAAGGGATTCCACCTTGAACATGCCTATAGAAAAAGAAACTTGATGAAGCTACCTCTTTCCTTGAGAGAAATCACATCAATCTTCTGGAAAGCTTTCGGATGAGAGATCAAGAAGATCGGGAACCATAGCATGAAAGAGGTCATGCCCTCATGGCAAGCACTTCGAAGTCCAAAGCACTCGTGATAGATTTTGGAGCTTTGAACCACATGATGGCTGAAAGAGACTCCTTCTAATCCTTGGAGATCGACAAATCCATTCCAAGCCACATGGGAGATGACTCCACAATCATATCCGAAGGACAAGGTATGTATATCTTGAGCATGGTTATTTTTCCAATGTTATGTATGTACCATCTCTTGCATCAAACCTCCTAAGTGTTTATCAAATGACACATACGGGAGTGCCCAAGAGAGTCTCCTTTATCCCAGGTGATGTAGAGATCACAGAACTTGCATCCAAAAAAATTGTAGCAAAAGGCCTTGCAAACCATCATGCAAAAGCCTAGGAGTTCTCCCATTTTGTGGCGGATGCAAAGCCCACCGCATTGCTGACTCATGGAAATGAAGTTAGTAGATTGTGGCATGAGAGGTTTGGCCATCTGAACTTCAAATACTTGCAGAAATTACAGAAGAATTCTATGGTTGAATGCCTCCTGGTCATCAAAGCTATCACTGGAATTTGCAAGGGCTGTGTTGTTGGAAAGCACCCTGAGCATAAGTTCGATTAGGGGAAGGCAAGCTGAGCATCATGCATCTTGGGACTGATACATTTTGATATCAGTGGTCCCATGCCTATCACATCCATGAATAGATCAAGGTATGTTCTGACTTTCATAGATGACTTTTCCAGATACACATGGGTCTTTTTTATCAAAAAGAAGTCAGAAGTCTTGAAAAAATTCACTGAATTGAAGGACTTGATTGAGAATGAATTTGGACAAAAGATCAAGATATTGAGATCTGATAATGGTGGGGAGTATGTCAGTAATGAGTTATTGCATATATGCTCCCAAATTGGCATTCAAGTTCAGCATTCAGATCCCTACACTCCCCAGCGGAACGGTGTAGCGGAGAGGAAGAATCAGTCTCTCAAGGAGATGACCACCTGTATGTTGGAATCAAAGAAGTTGGTTGCAAATTTGTGGGCTAAAGCCATGCATGCTATAGAATATATTTAGAATAGAGTGCCACACTCATCCATGAAAGGTAAGACCCCTTTCGAAGCATACTTCGGACATAAGTCGGATGTGTCGAATCTGCGGGTGTTTGGGTCCACTGCATGGGCCCGAATTCCACTTGATAAAAAGAGGGATTTGCAACCGAAAAGCATAGAATGTCTGATTATTGGATATACTGATGAATCAAAAGGTTTCAAGCTGCTAGATATCAAAACAAAATAGATCATCATTGAAAGGAGTTTAAATTTTGATGAGCCTCTTCAGGAGCTAGAACTAGTGAAGGAGAAAACTGTTGAATTTTCTTCCTATTCTACTGAATATTTGGATGATGTAATTGGGGGTGATGACCCTGATTTGGATCCTCCAATTTCTAATATCAGTGTACAAAAAACATCAGATGTTGAATCAGAACCTTAATTACAAATTCATCTCCCAACTTGGGCTCGACAGACACTCTCCTTCGCAGGAGATAACATTGGAAATCCGGATGATCCAAGGAGAACCCGGTCCGATTTCCAAAGAGAAGGTATTACGCTCTCTTGTCCAAATTATTTTTTGTCTGAATCTTGTTATTTGATGATAGGTTCAGACCCAAATTCCTACTACCATGCTTGGAAGGATCTGAGATGGCAAGTTGCCATGGACGAAGAGATGAATTCTCTTCAGAAAAACACTACTTGGGAGCTAGTTTCTCTTCCTTCGAGGAGAAAATTGGTTCAATGCAAGTGGGTGTTTCAGACTAAGGTTGTTGTTGATGGTAGAACATGCAAATATAAGGCAATTCTGGTAGAAAAAGGTTTCTCCTAGGTCCAAGGTGTGGACTACCATGAGACTTTTGCACTGGTTTCAAAAATGGACTCCATCCGCTTAGTTTTGGAAATTTCAGCATCTAAGCACTAAGAAGTGCATCATATGGATGTTAAGTCAACCTTTCTGCATGGATATATTCATGAGGAGATATACATGAAGCATCCCGAGGGCTACATTTATGATCCATCTTTGTTTTTCAAGTTAAAGAAGTCACTATACAGGTTAAAATAGGTCCCAAGAAAGTGGTATTCCAAGATGGATTCCTTCCTTCTCTCGCAAAACTTCCAAAGGTGTAAATCAGATCCAAATGTTTGTATACAACAGTTTGATGGTCATTTTATTATTATTGTTTTGTATTTTGATGACTTACTTATCATAGGTAGCACATTTGCTTCTATTTCAGTCATCAAAACTGCTCTCCAAAATGCATTTGAAATGAGCGATTTGGGGCTCTTAAAACAATTTTTGGGGCACGAAATTGAGCAAAATTCTGACCGGATAATGGTCACTTAGTCCAAATAAATATCAAACATGTTAGTCAAGTTTAACATGGCTAAATGTATATATGCTCCATTCCCTTTCCTTTTATGGATCAACCTTGAAGAAGGAAAAAGCACACCTCCCATGGACTGCACTATTTATCGACAGCTGATTGGTAGCTTGTTGTACTTGAATCATTCTCGGCCTGATATATATTATGCCATGAATGTTGTATCAAGATACATGTAGCAGCCCCATGATCTTCATTGGAAGGAAGCCAAGAGGGTCCTCTAGTATATTCAGGGAACTAGGACCTATGGCATTCACTATGCTGCAGACTCCGAGCTAGAGCTAGTTGGGTAGACAGATTTCGATTGGGTGGGTGATTCTATTGATCGGAAGTCTACTTTTGGATATGTCTTCATGTTTGGTGGTGGCCCCATTTGCTGGTCTAGAAAAAAGTAGGCCACCATAGCATTGTCTTCAGCAGAGGTCGAGTATCAAGGAGCGGTGAATGCTTGCATCCAAGCTATTTGGTTACAAGGCATTCTTTCAGAGTTTGATCTTGGTAGTACTTTGTCCACTGTCCTCTTTTGTGACAATCAAAGTACTGTTAAGATATCCACAAATCTAGTTACCAGGCAGATGACCAAGCATGTGGATATACACATGCACTACATCAGAGAGTTAGTGCATGACAGGACCATCATTATGCAATACTGCCTGACTGATGAGTAGATTGCAGACATCTTCACTAATAGATTTTTAGAAAAGAATTCCACTTACCTCCGTTCACTGTTGGGGGTGATTTCATCAAGGTGATCCAACTACTTTCAGTGTTCAGCTTCAGAGGGGGGGGGGTTCCCACTGGGTTTTCCCTCTTTTCCTCACTTAGTTAGTTTTGAGCATTGTTTGAGTTTTAGTTTTGTACAGGGCGACCTATGGCCTTTGTTGTCGGGGCCCTAGCATTCTTATGCACTTTATGTTTTCTATGTTAGGATATTTAGACACTTAGGAGTTAGTTAAGATCAACTTGTGTAATATATCCGTTAGGTAAAAGTGTGTTTCTTTAGTATGAATTAGTATGCATTTGTAAATATTCTAATCCGACGGTTCAACTTCTCTTAGATCATACCTACCATTGATCCGTGACTTAACACTCGATTGGTCTATGATCTCTATTTAAAAAGCATAGAGGGTCCTTGGCTAGTTGATTGATTATGAGAAGCTTATGTAATTTTCTTTATTTTGCATAATAAATTGCTCCAAGTAGCTATTTGGCTGGGGCCGTGGACTGTTTCTCCTTTGAGGGTTTTAACCATGTGACAAACATTGGTGTATTGATCTATGATCTATTTGTGTGAAGCGATTGCTCTTGGTGTTCGGTCCTTTGGGAGTACCCTGTGTACCCTAATATGGTATCAAAGCTTTTATGAAGAGCCGCTTTCGGTTTTGATCAAGATCTGGAACTGGTGTTGCCGAAACTTTGAAAGGGTTTCTGGTTTTGGATTTCCTGTGCATTTGTGGCCTATGGGAGCTATTCCATTGCGTACGGAGTGTCGTTTCCATTTGGAAACAGTTTTCATTTCACCGAAAAACCGTTTCCGTTTGCTCCAAAAACACCCATTTCAGCAAATCTGAAGGTATAATGTTACAGTGACGGATTTGTTTATTTTAATCTCTCATATTTTATCAGTTTATTATTGGATCTTTTATGTTTTAGTCTCGGACTGTTGTTTTCCCTGATTCTGTATGCTCTTTGCCGTGCACCTTGCGTGATTGCGGCGAATCAGAAACAGCAAGGGAAATTTTTTTTTCTTGTCTTCTCGGCTACGTATGCTCTTTGCCGTGCACAAGCACGGAAAACTAGAGAGAAGAGTAAAAAAAAAAACCCTTCCTCTTTCCATAGTTTTACGTACCTTTTAAATTTAGCTCACTTGGTCCAAAGTTGCTTTACACCTTGATAAGCCTTGAGTTCAAGTCTTATCAAGCTACTTTTTAATGCATGCAATTTCTATTTTCAAGTTACTTTATT
>LPNX011046989.1:629965-648149 GCA_001517045.1 Pseudotsuga menziesii
AAAATTCTATGAAAATTCATTGAAAATGGTTTCAAATGTCTTTATTTTCTGGAATGATTTACAATTTTGTCAATAAAAATGCCTTATTTTGTACATAAAAATGTCTTATTTTATAGAAAAAATCGTAAAATGTATATGTTTTTCATTATAAATTGCTTAAAAATGTATGTTATTTTGTTAAATTTCAAAAAACACACTTGAAAATAGAAATTAAAAATATTTTACAACAAAGATAATTCAAAGGCCCCAAAAAATGTCTGAAAATGAAAATGTGTGATACTGGCATCAACCATTTTTGAAACGGGGGTAAAAATAGCTACTAAAATTAGGAGAGAGAAAAATGAGAACTGTGTCGAGTTCTCGTTTCATAGTATAAGTGGTTAGGAGCACTGTATGACATCAGCATGAGCACACCCACGCCTACCTTCAGTTAAGGAGGCCAACTAAGCCTTCTCCTTCATTCGGGGAGGCTAACTGGAGCACTCCGGGGGTGATTTGAATGTCATAAATGAACTTAATTGCTAACGGATGGTTACAATCAGTTAAACAGAGTAGTGAAGGCTCCTCCTTTCATTAAATTGATTATTTAATTAATATTTAATGAACTGGAGTCAACAGGGGCGCCTCCAACCACCTTTGATGGCCAGTTAGACTTTAGTTAACCTCATTGGGGTTCATTGGGGTGATTGATGCACTACCACTTATGGGTTGGCATGCAGTGACATGTGTCTGAGCTACTTTCAGTTAGAATTAGTCATTTATTGCACTCTGACTTCAGTTAGGAATCAATTGAGTCAATTAGGGTTTTGATCAGTGGTTAACTGTGTGTTCATTGTGGCTTACATTCAACTAAGCTAGACTCACTCATTCAATTCGAATGACCTCCTTGGGAATTCGAATTGTCTTGGCATTCATGCATATTGCATAATAATTGTATTTATTATTGATTATTCATTGATTATACAAAGCTACAACATTCTATTGCAGCACCATTTTTCCAATTTTATGCATATTTGTCTGTTTTCTTTGTGAGACTGTGTTTTTAGTTCCTAGACAATTGTGAAAAATTAATAGTTTACATATTTTATTAGTTGGTAACTTGGTAATCACTTAAAAACAATCATATGGTTATGCATAATCTTGTGTTTTGATATTCTAACCTACATGTTACCTCTTTCTTGCAATCACTCACCATCTAGACTTTAGCATCCCCTTTCCCACTAAACAGTCCCTCAGATGATCCATCATTTTCCAAGGATTTCTTGCACAGGAAGAGTGCAAATTTATAGATTCTTACTACCAGGGTATCCCCCTAGAAACCTCTAATATGACAAATAACTCACAGCAATCAAGGCATGTCATAGAGTTCCATTGTCATTACAGTGGAATCCTTTCATTTTTGCTTGCAAGCTTTCAACAATCATCATCTATCCTCGCTAGATAGATTCATCATCTAAATTGTACTATACACATACATATATTATTGTTAGAATTTAATAGATGCAAAACCAATATCACTATAAGAATATCAAATCACAAACATAATGTGTGGAGCTAGTTTAACCACGATGATCAAAGATCATCTCCCAACCATAGACAAATTAATGTCACCCCCGATCTTTCCCTTCCAATAGACAATAATCATTTAGAGATAGATGTACATCCAGAAGATAGTAGAATTAACCCAAGAAATCAAAGAGAAACCTCTCCAATATTGGAGAACCCCAAAAATCAGAATTCTCCTAGTTGTAGCGAACTTATCTCCTCACTTGAGCGAACTTGCTTGAGTTGCTTGATGTGAAAATGAAGTGAGGCACCTTCTATTTATACAATAAGTTGCCATTAATTCAATTTTTCATTGGGGACAACTTATCCTTTTCACTAGAGCCGACTTGAATTGATTTGTCTCTTTTATGGGATAACTTGTGATCTCTTTCAGGGTCGATTTGTGAGGATGAGACTCATGTAGCTACCACAACAACACTCCCTATTATCTAGGGAGGCATCATCATCATCAACTAGAACACACCTAGAACACATCTAGACATCAACAATACATGACAACTATCTCAAACATCTCTATCTAAGGAAGGACCACCAACCTACATCAGCTCCAACTGGAGTTCACACAAAACTCGGTTCAAGAAGAACTAATATTGTGATTATTACTCCATCCAAAAGATGATTCTGGGATAGTCACGCATAGACCTCGGAGACCTTGAATAATACCCCATTTCTAAGATGAGTCTTTGATAGTACTCATAGGTCTTGACTATGCACATAGTCATTGGAGACCTTGACTATTACTCCATTCCCATTATGACTCTCAGATAGTCATAGGAGGTCTTGACTATGTCTCTACTCATGTGGGAATACAGATTCATGAACCATGAATTACTGGCATTGGAGCTATGCATAGCATAAATTACCAGTGTCAGAGCCAGGTATTTCAGCATGACTTACGCAATGAGATGTAGAGCCATGTACCATGACTTAATGGAATTAGAGCTATGTCTAACATAACTTACTAGTCTTAGAGATAGTTATCACTACATGGCTCACATGTGTCCACGCAGAATTCGGGAGTTCAGACATAATCATCATCATAGTTCACAGGTGTCCACATCAAATTCTTCCCCACAAATTTTTACCTAGAACTCAGGTGTTCACACAAAATCACTGTCATAGTTCATAGGTGCAAAATCACTTGTCCCTGGATGCGTACCTAGAACTCATGTATTCAGAGAATCACCATCACTCTTCATAGGTGTTCACATTAGGACCACATACATATTCTAGCAGAGCCAACCCTATTTCATGCTAGATATGAAGACAAGTTCATACATAACTCATCCTTCCCTCTCACTGAGGGATGTAATCTCCACTACACCAAGTCGTTCATGAAAGTATGCAAAATTTATCTTGGGAAGCATATTGGTAAGGATATCGTCAATTTGGTCATCCATATAAATATAATGTAACTCGATTGCACCTCTCTACACCATATATCATATGTAGTAGTATTGAATCTCGATATGCTTCGACTTGTCATGGAATATTGGATTCATTTATAATTGTACACAACTCTGGTTGCCATAATGAATTAATGTTAGCTCTAGAGTCTTCCCAAACAATCTTGCAAGGAATTTCTGTAACCACACAAATCCTCGAGTTGCAATAGTTACGACAATATACTTGCCCTCTACAAAATGAGTGTTACTGAGGTTTATTTCCTCATGCATCATGAAATCACAATAGATACCATATTGAAGCAACACTTGGAGGTTCTCTTCATATACACAACACTCCCAGCCCAATCAGAATCAGAAAATCCCTGCAATCTCAATTCACCTCCTGAAGCTTATCGTAGGCCATGTCCTATAGTGGCACGCAAGTATCTTAATATGTGTTTTGTAGCAACCCACCATATTTTTATTGGCTCACTCATTAACTGGATGAGGGAATTCATTGCAAAACATCAGAGATCCAATTAGTTGATGATACATAGTTGGATCAATCAGATCTAAATCGGGAAAAAAATCTCTCATCTTCTTTAGATTCACGTCCATCGACGTGGACTTGGACTTGCAGTCCATCAAGCTAAAAATCCTCACTATGTTGATGGTGTATTTTCATTAGCTTAGGAAAATATCGTCACGATTCTGCCATACTTCTAATCCTAAGAAGTAATGCATCAATACAAGATCTTTCATTTCAAACTTAGAGGCTAGCTTCTCCTTACACCATCCAATAAGTTTCTAATTTCCTATGAGAAACAAGTCATCGACATAGATAACCAAAATCAATTCCTCACCATCCACAACCTTGTAGTAAAGGTTGGGATCTACATTACTCTTGGTGAATCTTAAACTCATCAAGTATCTGTCTATCTGAATGTACCAAGCACATAATGATTGCTTGAGTCCATATAAGGCCTTTTTTATCCTACATACACGAGGATCCTTTCCATGGATAACAAATCCCCGTGGCTACTCGATATACACCTCTTCCTCAATCACACCATTAAGGAAGGAAGTCTTAACGTCCATTTGATGCAACTTCCATCCCATAGTTGAGGAAATAACAATAATAATCCTGATGGAAGTGTATCAATCCACAGGAGAAAATGTCTCGTCGTAATCAATTCTCTCTTTTTGGGATAATCCTCTAGCCATGAATCTAGACCTGTGTTTCTCAACACTTCCATCTCTCCATGCTTGATTTTGTCTATCCATTCAATGAGGCAACCGTCATGGGTTCACACAATTCGAAATGTATTATATCCAAAATCCCTTTGGATCTTCTCTTGCTTCCCAAAAAAGATACATTGGCATTCTTTCCAAGTGCACATACTCTAAAAACACCATCACAATCTACATTTAGTACCAGTAGTCTCGTCACCATCATCCTCAAAGATGGAAGAGCTATATAGTGTAAATGAGCGATTCTTTGATGCCATATCTCTCCCAAACTGGTAGAATCGTGTAACAATGCTTGAATTGGTTGTGTGCTCAACTTGTATAAGCTCATTTGACGAACACCAATCATACATGTTAAATCCATACTGGATGGCTTGTTCCATGCAAGCACCTTCCCATCAAAGAATATGACTTTATAACCCTTGTCTTTCAAAGTTGATATGGATACAAGATTTTTTTTCATCCCAGGTACATATAATACATCATTCATATGTGGTGTATCACTAGACTCTCACTGTAGGGAGGTAGATTTTGATCCCTTCATGAAATATCTTCCATCATCTCCAGTTACCACTAGAAGATGAGATTCGTGATTGATCAAGTCTAGAAGATTCTCCTTGTAACCTATCATATGTCTTGATGCACCACTATCTATCAGCCAAGTGTCACTAGTGGTGGGAATCATACCTGAGAGAGACGAGATCAAAATAAGTTATGTAGATTCTTCAATATTTTTCATGGGAAACTTAGACTTGGAAAACCTATCAAGTCTAAGTTCACTCTTCATGTTGAAATTCTGACTGCAACTTTAAGAACTACTTCAAAAACCCTAACAAGAGCTAGGTCACAGATGAAGTATGGAGAATTACACAACTGAAACCATAGATTAATGCGCTCTATTGAAGCAATATGGAGCAATGTAAGATCAAACCAATTATGTGGATTGAAGGGATAGATCCAAGAATCCCTAGGTTTTGGACCGACGATGTTAGCTCGAAAAATGAAGTTCCACCAAACTGAGTTTGGATTCCACATAAATATGTGCCCTAGGAGGGTGAGTTTCTCTATGCTCCTTCTAGGATCGTTTGAGGTGGAAAACACTCCAAAACATGGATCCCTATTTTTCGGCAATGGCTTCTTCTAGCACTATTTTGATACCATGCTAGAATTTAATAGTTTCAAAACCAAGACCACTAGAAGAATTTCAAAGCAAAAAAATAATGTGTGGAACTCATGTAACCACGATGATCAAATAACATCTCACAACCATAGACAAAATAATGTCACCCTTGAGCTCGCCCTTCCAATAGATAAGAATCGTTTAGAAATAGATGTGCATCTAGAAGATAGTAGCATAAATCCAATAAAGCAAAGATAAATATCTCCAATATTGGAGAACCCTGAAAATCCATCTTCTTCTAGCTTGAGAAATATCACTTGAGATAACTTGCTTGATGTGAAAATCAAGTGATGCGCCTTCTATTTATACACTTAATTACCAGTAATTTAATTTTCCAGTAGGGATGACTTGTCCTTTTCACTAGGGCCGACTTGACTTAATTTGTCCCTTTTCTAGGCTGGCTTGTGATCTTTTAAACTAAAACCTAACAACCCAACAAACCAAAACAAAAAGGAAATCTAAGAAAAATAAACTCAAAAAATTACAAACCCAAAAATACCCAAAACAAAAGAAAAACCAGCAATGGATTCCTCGGTTCTGTTAAGAGGAATAAATCCCCAACAATTGTTTGGGTTTAGTTGTTATAGTGAAACACCCATAAATAAACTTAGATTCAATAAAGCAAACAATTGATATTCTTTTCAAGAAATAATAAACCCTAAGTATACAAAATTCAAGAAGTACATATCCAGTTCCAATCACTTGGTGTCGAATCCGTTGGGTCTTGATATTTTCTCCTTTTCTCCAATCTCTTACAACAGTTCTGAAATGAAGGCAAAGAAAGTAAAATGATTACAGTTGCCACAGAGAAACTATGAAATAACTTGTAGAATCATAACTTTCCTATTCAAAGCAAACGATCATTTAGATAAAGAAAATATACTCAAATGAACACCATATATTTGATGGGAAAGAGAGAGTTCATTTATCTATAAAAAATGACAACAACATACATGGAAATAGCTAATTTGATCATGTTGTTGCACTGTTCTAGAACCAAGTCTCGGGTCCTTTCTCCCAAGTCACTTTAGCACTCCAGCTACACGCAAAACTTTCCAATACAATATATGCTCTATAAAATATGAGGATTCTATAGCATAATAGACTTGTAATGAGAAGGATTGAAAATAGGAATTCCATATAAGGAGTGAGAGATGTTGGAGATAGGGGGTATGGGTTGCGCAATTTGATCACAAAGAGGGCTTCTTCTCCCAGAAGAGTTTCTCCAGGCAAAAGTTGGGGTAATTGGTGTGTAACCCCATTTTTTCTCTATGATGCTCTTTTATGGTTTGTAAGGAGTAATTAGGGAGTTAGGAGTAGTTATTCACAGGATTTGGGAGTTGGGAAACGGTCTCAACTAAAAAATAAATTTGTGAAATATTTTTATTTTATTTTTTACCCTCATATAGACATATACACAAGTTAGCCATGTGTAGGTCACATTTACATGAGCTATACAAGCATAGGGTGTGTACATATTGATATATAAGGTTTTTTAAGAGGGAATTCTCAAGATACATAATTTTCCACACTAGAACAAGGGAAAAGGGATGTATGCAACTAGGAAAAGGGATAAGATTGACTATCATAATGTCTTGGGAAAAACTTTGGCAAAAGACGCTATAACACTTAGATGGAGATATTATCCTCTTATCCAAGGGTGAATATTCTAGAGTTGAGGGTAGAGGTTTAATTTATTTAAGATCATATCTTTAACACCAATTTCTTGAATATTTTGAGTTTAGACTCTATGCTCAAACCCAAAAAACAACATGAAGATAATTTTATGCACAAAGAATGGTCTAGTGTTTTTAACTATGTGCACTGATTTGTTTTACTAAAGATATGAAATTTGCATAGGATATTAAGGAACCAATTTTACTAATGCTCACCGTTTCAATAATATATGACACCACACAGGTGTCCAAACACTACATGCGGTAATCTCCAAGCCTTATTTATGCGTTGACATAAAATCAATATTTTGAATGGTATGTTCTCATAACTTGGAATTAAGGTATAAAATTTGGATAACATATCAAGGGAGTGCATGCACACATACACACTCTCTCACACAGACACACATATTCTCACAAAATTTAAGAAAGAGATGATACCGTGCAAGTGTCCAAACATTGTGCATGGTAAATTTTACCTCGTAATTTTGCGCCAACATAGGACCAATGTTTTGGTTAGTGCACACTCATTCTTTAGAGTTAAGGTTTGAAATTTGGATATGTTGTACATGAAATAAGTGTCTACATTCATTAAAAAAATATTGAGTTTAACTACCCTAACCAAGCAATACATTGTCTATAGAATGCGCACATAAATTTTCCAGAAACAAGGGTTTGGTCTTTGGTCTTGCGTACAATCACTACTTGGAGTGAAGCTCTAGATTTTTACACGAGTTAGAGGAAATCCTACTCTATATAACCTCCAAAATTATTAAAAATATTCTGAGTTTAGTGGTTCCAAATAATTAAATTACATAGCATAGCTGAAAATTGAACCAAAGGCTAAAAAAATGCAAGAAAATATAGACATGCATCTACAAGAAAAATTCTAGGTTTTCAATCATTTCAAAGGACACCTCTTAAAAAATCATTATATAGTCCCATATAAAACATATGAATCATAAATTTCATGATATTAGTCTTAGATGGATAGAGGAATCACCCTCTTACTCGACACTTTCGTCAAACAATTAACATGCAAGAATATCCAAATCATTTCCATACATATTTTGCAAATTAATTATTGCACACATGCCAATAATTGATGAATGATCATTATCTACATTATTTTCATAAAAATAGTAATCATAATAGATAATGAATTCATCGCACTCATTAATCCACAATATTTAATTCATAAACAAGAAGTGACATAGTACACTTATCTTTTCAAGATATAGCTCCAAGGAAACTAACTATGGGGGAACATATTTCCACCCAAACATAGGCTATTTCACTATAGAATTCCATCCCCATGTTACCCTATGAGACCAATAAGGTGAAAAATATTTTCAACATTTCCCAATCCACTCTTCATTTTGCTAAAAGCTTCCAAGACACCAACAAAGCTAATCACTACTAGTTCTTTGTTCAATCTCTTAGCTAGCACAACTCTTGGAACTCATCACTTGCTTCATACAACACGAGAAATCATAATTTATTTTTTATTTATTCCCTCACGCATACCCTTCCTCTATGTGCTCTTTATTATGTCCAATGAGAGCCTAAGACATTTCCTACTTCCAAATGTCTTTAGTAACATTGTGAAGCTTCTCAGACAAAGATTTTATGGTTCTTTGGACAACTTAACAAGAGAATAACCTTCAAGTATTTGAAATGGTATCTAGTTTCTGTCTAATGGTGTCTAATATCACCCAAAAAAAATTCTCTTATCTTTACATCGTTCATATGAAAAATTGGTTGACTTTTCTCTTCCCAAACCCTTCTTTTCTCTCAAAGAACCGTTTTTTTCCCAACTCCTCTTTCCCCATTCAAATTTGCAAGAATCAAGTAACTACTCCAAAGGAGGAGTCTTTCTTCCACTTCTTTCTTAGTTCCCCAAATATAGGAGGTAGTTATACCAAAATAGGAGATAGGAACTTTTGACATAGGATTCCTAAGTTCTCATATTCATATTTCTCTTGTCACTTAATTTGGCTTTGAATTCAAGTTTAGCATAAACTTAAGGATAAAGGTAAATAAGGAAACCAAATAAAGGAATTTTATGGGTAGGAAAATGCATAATCATAAAGCATATGCTATTCTACCATTGGACGTCTTTACCTTTCCCTTTGGTGGACTCATAGGCATATCAATGTCCTCCCATGAGTCAATCTTGGAACATTTTCAACAATATTACAACGATCATGTTTGTTAGTGTTCATAATCACCATGGCATATACCTCATAGTGGAAAGTGACACATAATAAATAAAAACATAATTACAATATAACCAATATCAATTTCAAAGGGTCGAGACCCGGGTATTACATTGATGGTGACACATGCATGGAGGGATAGGAAACCTACACATTTCCTAGACATAGGAAAATGTATAGGATGCTAATTTTCTAGGGGGATTAATTCATGTTTAGTAACACTTCGTTGATTCAACAACTTACTAAGGAGTTGGACTGCTAAGCGACTGATTGCTAGAACATATAGTTTTTAGAGATATTTAACTATCTCTTGCTTGTATTAAGTTCTTTTAATTAAATTGTTGAAATTATTACAATTTGTTATGTTGCAGATGAATTTCTAATTATAATTTTTGTGATAAGTCGAGAGAAACATAAATAAAACTATGAAAATTGTACTTAAAAACTAAGGATACATGATGTTAGAAAAAAAAAATTATATATAGAATAATCAAATCATAAACAATAATAGAGCAATAATTAGTTAATTAGTTATATCATCATAGTTAATAACAACTATTAAACAATAGGGTGTTACAATAATAAAATTTTGTAATGAAAGTCACTTAATAGGTGGATAAATTCAATTTTTTTATCAATGACTTCGTTCTTTTGGAAAAGTAAATTTCCACCATGATTTATTCATTTTTTTTAATACAAAAAGTCCATTTTAAAAGGGGCAAAAAAAACCATACCATGGTCAAAGTCTCTATAAAACTATTTCGAAAAAAGAGACATAGATTTATCAAGCTCTTAACTTATTCCAATTGTAATTACAAACATCACGTATCATTGCGCTGAGAGGTGCTCTACAGCTCAGTATGAGGGAGATCTTGTAACGTTATGTAACGTTATGTAACCTTATTTTTGTTAATAAAAATAAAATTTTAATTATAGGCCAAATAAATGTCGCCAAAAAAACATCCCAATATGGGGGAGATGTTGTAATCTTCCTACCTAACAAAACAATAAAAAAAGTAAAAATTTAATTATCCGCCAAAAAAATGTGGGTGAGAAAAAAAACACAATATGGGGGAGATGTTGTAATGTTCCTACCTAACAAAATAATAAAAAATAAAAAATTGAATTATCCGCAAAAAAATATTGTTTACAACCATGTGCAAGGCCTTCTAAACAACCTATGGTTTTATTGTACATGGTTTAGGAGGGCCTTGCACATGGTTTTAAAACCATGTGCAAGGCCTTCTAAACAACCTATGGTTTTATTGTACATGGTTTAGGAGGGCCTTGCACATGGTTTTAAAACCATGTGCAAGGCCTCGTAAACAACCCATGGTTTTATTGTACATGGTTTAGGAGGGCTTTGCAAATGGTTTTAAGACCATGTGAAAGGCCTCCTAAACAACCCATGGTTGTAGGAGGGCTTTGCATATGCTTTTAAAACCATGTCACAGGGAAATGTTGTAATGTTCATTTCTAACAAAATGAAAAATAATAATAAATATTATATGTCGACCTTAAATAATATTAAATATTAATAATAAAAATATTATATGTGGACCTTAAAAAAAAAGATGTGTCTTTTGGTTTGAATCAAATCAATGGCTATATATAGGACACACCAAAGTTGATAGTTCATTGAGTGCAATACCTAAGAAGAGGTTTGCACCTCGAGAGATTTGATCCTGCTCGGGGCTTGATAGAGCCTAGGATTTGGAACTACGTTGGTAAAAATAACAAACACAGCCGAGAGATACTCCATATTAAAAATGTAACCAAATTTTATTCAAATAGAATAATCTATTATGATTAAAGATTAAATAATAATAAAATTCGAATAAGGAAATACCTCATAAATTTGAGAGCTTGACAATATGCTTACATTGTGTCTAATGATTTACCAATGAATATTGGTAACAATGGGTGGACGATTCCTAAACCTAAATATTTGTCATGAAATCTAATGACGAAAATGCTTCCATGATCATTTTGATGAGATTTATTGGAACTCTATGCATGCTAGCTTCCAACCCAAAATAAGAAAGTGAACTAGCATATAGTTACCAACAATGTGGCAACATTGAGGGTTTACTAGTAGGGTCATGATTAAATGGAATCATTTCTAGTTATCCAACAATTTTAAAGCTCCCTAAGGATTCACCCATCTCGTCATTGAATGTAAGAAGGGAGAAAAATCATGAGGAGAATAAGAAAGTGGCGAGGGATGGTGGTCTTGGGTTCGAAGCATAGGGACTTAGAAATGGAAATTTGTAGGTTATCATACAACATTATAAAACATACCAAATCAAAATTCACTAATGATAAGGAAATTAGACAATGTTGCTTGTACTCATTGAACACTAAATTATTTTTGTAAAACCCACCAATTCTTTGAAGATTTTCTTGTTGGAACATAATTCCATCTAGACACTAGGATCTACATCATTATTTGTTTTCCTAGTGTTTAGTCAAGTATTTCCATTTGTTTAGGATTCCTAGTGCATATTCTAGTGTCTTGGACCATAATTTGTCCTCATTTGACCATCTTAGACTATTGTAGTGCCCTCATTCCTTCTGTTTCTCTTGCTTTCCTAGCTATGCACACTTTCTACTTTATTCCTTCTTTTGTCTAGCTTTTCTAAGTTAAAGACAACTTTATACTGCTTTTATGTTGGATTAGGATGAGCTAGGTGTGCCAGGATGATTTGGGAAAACTTGCCACTTTTTTTCCTCAACCATTTCCAATTTTTTCTCCTAAAAGCCACTCACTAGCTGATTTTTAGTCACTCGTGGCCTACCAAGGCTCACCTTGCCCATTTGTGACCTCTAGCTATGATTTGGAGTTAACACTTGTCTAGATTTGGGGAATTAGTAACACCTAATTCTGCTTTATTGCGAGCCACTCGAATTCCTCCTAAGGATCTTTAATTTTTCCTGTGGGATGTATTATATATTGTATTCATATTGTTGAATAATATGAAGACCCAATTTGCACCAATTGAGTTCTATCTCTTATGTTTTTGCTTTAATAGTTATTTTTATTTTTTCTAATCTCTATATAAATTATTGGTGAGGATTACTTTGTTTCGATCTTGACTTGTATAATTCTTGCATGGTGTTGAAGCTATTTAGATAATTCTACATAGTATTAGATCTTAGGGAGATTAGTTGAGAATAGATGCTTGCAGTAACACACTGTAAGTAGTGGAGTTACCACAAAAATATTGGGGAAATTTCCTTGAATCCATTGGTTTATCCATTGGAGTTTACCTAGGTGTGATGCACTCCCAAATGTGCCTACTGACTAAAGCAAAGATCATAGCTTAGATCAAATAGTCTTCTGGTATATGTCTTTCCGGATTATTTTTTTGCAGGTACACCAGCTTCTACATGGATTTGAAAGTTCCTCCAATTACTCCATTCAATTATGCTGAGAGGAAGCCAAAGATTTGCACATATCTCAAGAGACAATGTCTCTTAAAAGTGTCTATTGGTGTTGTGAGAGATCCCAAGTCCTCTAAAGATAAAAATGTTTGGTTAAATGACTATGACATATCATTAAGAGTTAATTGGTCAACCATTTATTCAAATATGTACTACCTGATTGGTTCTATAGACTATCCATTTGAGCTATGGTCCAACTTGGACAAGGCTCTTGATAAGAAAAATATTGTTGCATGGAGTGAGCCTATGGACACCTCAATATGGTCTATCTCTCCAAATGTATCAGCCTTAAATGTCTTTGATGAAGCTGTTCATGAATATCAAATGACATAAATATCGACACAAGTTCCTGTTAATGCAAATCTCTTTGATTTGTATCCTTCCTCTGCATGTCATGAAATGGAATTTGAAGGGACATATTCTCTTCTTGCAGAAGATGATGATACTAATGTTGAATATACAACAAATGGAGTTGCCTTTGTTGAAAATGAACTCACATCCTTCCATCTTCCATCTTTGTTCTCCTCTCATACTTCAGATACTGAGGATCTTATGCAAATCATTTTGGAAGATCCATCTCCTTCCATTGAGCTCACTAGTGTGTAAAATGGTGATCTAATGGTCATTGGGAATTCTAATATGTAGTGTGAAGCTGCACTCTCACTTCCACTATCGAGGTTCTTGCAAGTTCGTAGATGGTTGCTAGCACGTTTCCTTAAGAAGTTGGAGACGTACATTCGCTTGGGATTGATTCTCAAGCTCACTAAGACTCATTTGTATTTGTTTTATTCGTGTTTGGTATGATGATCAAGTCCAAAGAGAACTTGTTTGTTCTTTCATTCACAATTTCAAAGATCAAGCGCCTTTTTAGCACCATTTTTGGTTAGCAGTTGGATGGGGTAGACCTAAGGAGAAATAAGGTATGTTATAGAAATTTTGATGATATGACCAAAGGTGTGTTTAAAAAGTGCTTAAAGGATGGTTAAAGGGTCTAATTTTGAAATCAAAACCAGTATTTCTTAGAAAATCATGGGTTAAAGCCTTGGAAATGGGTGTAAAAATGAAAATGTATGCATGTGGTATAGAATGAAAAGTTTGGACGGTTCATATATTCAGATAGGGAGATCAACGGTTGATATTTGATCTACCACCAAGAGATGCAAGGTAAAAATAAATTTGCTGACCAGCATAAAGGTTTAAATGGTAACCTAGATATACGATTATGAAAAAAGTGGAAGAGATATCTAGGACTATAAATGATTCCGCTGAGGAGACTTGCGCGAAGAAACAAACATTTCCAATCAACGAAAAAGATTATGGCCTACAGAAATCTACGGTGGGGATTTAAGGATGAAAATGATCTACGATGCATAAGGATTCCGAAGGGGAAACAAGCACGAAGAAAAATAAGTTAAGAATCAACAGAATTATTAAAACCCAACACAGATCAATAATGCGGATTAAATTTTGGTAATATCAATGATGGAAGATGATTCTCCTGATGAGGAACCATGGATCCTAGGTCACAGGTGCATAGGGAAAGCAAAGCCCCACTATATAGAATTCTATTTAGACAGCGAAGGGGATGAATCAGAACAAGAAACAACTGAGGAATTTATGGCAGTAGAGGAGGAGTCACTTCAAGGAGAATCACCAAGGGGAGTCATACTCTCATGGTCAATGGAGTAGTACAGGACCATAGGGTAGGAGTGTTAATTGATGGGGGGGAACCCACAAATTCATTGATGCAGCATGGGTGGCTAAGTGGGGTATTCATACAAAGAAATTTGATGGATTCTGTTGGAATATAATCCGTCGGGATTATACAATATGTAAATATTTTTTGAATGTGAATAGTCATGTAGGAATATGAATAGGTTGGTTGGAAGTTGAATCACAATCGACATATGAATTGTATAAATAAAGGCATTTCCCAAAGAATAAGATGAATCAGGAGTTATTTTACCCAACAGTGGTATCAGAGCCACCTGCCATAACTCCTGCCTGTGTTTCAATCCTGACATTCTGCCTGCCAGACCTTCGTTCTGCCAAATTCATTTCAGGCTGCCTGCTTCGTCAGTCGACCAGTTGCATGCATTCTCTTTTCCAGCATGTGCGCATTCATTGTATGCGTTATGGTCCCAGGCCTGTGTTTGATTTTGTTGAATGTTTGCAATTTCCAGAACGACTAAATTCTTGTTCTCATGTTTTCCATATATCTAACCCTAATTCTGCATAGCGTGCTCTTACTCTGTTGTTGCATGTATATTCATGTCTTAAAATGAAATTTTTGAGCGCATTTCAATTGAAATAGATACGTGTCAATCCTATCACATCACTGCGACATCAAGGCTCCATCCTCCATTTCCTATTATTCCTATAAGTCTATGTTTTTGTGATAGTCTCCTTTCAAATCTGGTTTTTCTGATCTTGGTTAAGCCGGATGAGTGTATTCTTGCTTCTCCCATGTGCGTGGGAACTTTACAACTTGCAATCTAATCCTGATATCTCTTGTGTAAACTGTGTAATGGATGCTGCGATTTGAGACTGTCAATATAATTTTTGCTTGGAAGAGATCATTTTTTTGCACAATAAATATTGAAGCCATGATGAGTCCTGCTATTTTGTTGCTGCAAGTTTGTTGAAGGCCAGTGATTAAATATTCACGCCATTAAGTGGAGACCGTGAAGACTGTATTGACAAGAAGCTGTGATATGCTGTTGATTGAAGCTGCGTGAAGCGTGAAGCGTGACTGTGTTGATTTAAGCTGTGATATTCTTGCTGTTCCTTTGAACATTAGTGACTGAAGAATGATGGTAAAATACATGCCCTTTCTCAAGTGCATGGAGGTAAAATCTTGGTGTTGTATGCACTTGTGACCGTTGGGAATACAAAAAAAACCCTAAATTTACCCTAGGTATTTGCGTGAAGTTTGAAGTGAAATATTTTCATGTATATGCATCTTGTATGAGTTCGTGTTTGCTGCAAACTGAAGCTGCTTATATCCACTCAAAATCCTGAAGTTTCATTTTGGATATGAGACCATCAAGGACTGCGTACGTTGAGAAGACGTTATGTTGATGAGCGAACACGGTGGAAACTCATGCTCTCATACATTTGCGTGGAGCTGTGCTTTGAGCATGAAGTTGTGACCACTGCATGAGAAGATTGTTGATTGAGACACAACCTTTATCAAATCACACGACTGTAAGAGGTATGCTGAAGATTGCCGCATTGTTGCAAATGCGTTGATGTGAAGATTGAGTTGAAGAAAGAAGACTACTGCATTGAAGAATAGGACTGAGAATTGAGGTGTTGAGGCTTGCCCTCCTCATTCTTGTTCTGTTACAAGTTATCCTGTCCGGTTAGGGTTGAGGTCTCTCTACTGCGACCTCAAGAGTTCCAGACAATTGCTGCTGACTGAAGCCTGGGTTGAAGACTGCTATTGAAACACGTGAAGACTGAGCCTGAGCTAAGTTTTCAGTTGTTTGGACCATTGCTGTGACTGCAGTTGAAGACTGCCAGAAGAGTGTAAAAGTGTTGAGAACCCATTTATCTTGGGTGCTGCTACAACTCTGCTACAATACATTGTATTAATATGTCATTGCATTTTTTCATAAGATGTTTTGAGTTGTTCATGTAATGTCACTCTAAAACATATGATATAGAGCTATTGAATTATTTTGATAAGCTGCAAAATTATTTGTATGACAATAACAGAGACATTGACATTGTTGTAAAGCTTGAGGAAGGTGGCAGAGGCTTAGACCTGCACCTTTACTCTTTCTTTTTTTTCTCCTATTGTTTTAGTTGCAAGATTCAATCACAAAAGATGCAGTTTAGAGAATCACCTTGCTTTTCTAAAAAGCAAAGAACCACACCAAAGATCAATCCAAAGATCATCCCAAAGGAGAAAGCAGCAAGAGAGGCAGAGGAAGAAGAAACTTCAGAGGTAGAGGAGGAAAAAACAACTCCAACAAATTTGAAGTGCAAGCATTGTGGAAAGATTGGACACACAACAAATCAGTGTTGGGCTTCGTGGGACTCCATCAAAGACAGACATAACTAGAAGAAAGATGACAATAAGAACCAAGATGCTAGTAAATCTTCAGATTCTGCTCATTGTATTGTTGCACATTGTAATCTTGGTATTAATGAAATGACTTCACTTTCATCTTACAAAGAATGTTGGCTGCTTGATATTGGTGCAACATCACACATGACTTTTAGAAAAGATTGTTTTGAAGAACTTAATGAAACAATAAATGGCATAGTTTACTTTGCAGATAAGTCAAGTCTTAAACCAAAGGGAATGGGAACCATTCGACTGAAGATGTCTGGATTCCCTGATTTCTTGTTGAAGAATGTTCTTTATCTTCCAGAGTTGTAGAGAAGCCTGTTGTCCTTGGTGGATATTCGACAGCAAGTCCATTCCATCCACATGTTTGATGGAATCATAGAAATAAGAAAGTCCTCTGACAACCAAGTCATCATGACTGGATATGAAGATGGGAAGCTGCTGAAGCTAAAGGGTTCATCTACAAGGGTTCAGAACTATGCCTACCTCTCTCAGCATGGAGAAGGTAATTTTTCATCAAGTTTATTGTGGCATGCAAGATTTGGTCATTTGAATTATAACAGTCTTCGTTTGTTGAGAAAGAATGGTGTATTTGGTTTTCCCACCATTCCCAAAGAGAAGAGCAAATGTGATGCATGTATATTAGGGAATCACAGTAAGCTGCCATTCCATGAATCTAATTTCAGAGCAAGTAGGAAATTAGAATTAGTGCATTCTGATTTATGTGGCCCAATGCCAACTCCTTCTGTCAATGGGAATAAGTATTTTATGACCTTTGTTGATGACTACTCAAGAATGTGCTGGATTTATGCATTAAAGACAAAATCAGAAGCATTTCAAACATTCAAGGACTTTCATGCATTGATAGAAAAACAAGCACAATCTAAAATTGGTACACTATGTACTGACAATGGGAAAGAATACACTTCAAATGATTTTGAAGATTATCTGCACCAACATGGAATTGCACATCAGACTACAGTTCCCTACAATCCTCAACAAAACGGTGTAGCAGAAAGAATGAACAGAACCATAATGAATATGGTACGCTCAATGATGTTTTTTAAGAATGTAAAACTAATGTTTTGGGGTGATGCAGTGAAATGTGCAGTCTATTTGAGAAACAGAAGTCCCTCAAATGCTCTTGATAACAAGATTCCACATGAAATGTGGTTTGGCCATCTCCCTTCAGTCAGGCATCTCAAAGTTTTTGGTTCCACCTGTTATGCCTTGATTCCAAAGGAGCAAAGAAACAAGCTTGGTGCTCGAAGCAAAAAATGCATTTTACTGGGGTACGAAGAAAACTCCAAGGCATATCGTCTGTATGATGAGGTAAACAAGAAGTTTGTTATTTCCAGAGATGTCATTTTTCTTGAGACTAATAAAAA
>LPNX011046989.1:649004-734366 GCA_001517045.1 Pseudotsuga menziesii
AGCATAAAGCGAGGCTTGTAGCAAAAGTCTTTTTACAGAAGGAAGGAATTGACTATGAAGAAATGTTTTCTCCTACAACAAAATGGGCTACCATCCGTACCTTACTCTCTTTAGCTGCTCAGAATGGGTGGAAAGTTCATCAGATGGATGTGAAGACTGCTTTCTTGAATGGAGACTTGAAAGAGAATGTCTTCATGTCTCAGCCAGAAGGATTTGTTGTGAAAGGAAAAGAACAAAAGGTATGCAAGCTTGTCAAATCCTTGTATGGCCTAAAACAAGCGCCTCGCGCATGGTATGAAAAAATAACCGAGCATATTTTGAAGTTAAATTTCAAACATTTTGATCTTGATGATGCAACACTGTTTATAAAGAAAGTTGGAAGATCTGTTGTGTATCTTGTGGTGTACGTAGATGATCTTTTGATGACAGGGAACAAGGAGAGCTATATAGCATCCATAAAGAAAGATTTGAAAAAGATCTTTGAAATGATAGATATGGGACATCTCCACTATTACTTAGGAATTAAAGTCACTCAACATCCTAAGTACATATTCCTATCTCAGAAAAATTATGTTGGAGAACTACTAGACAAATTTTGCATGACAGAATGCAACCCTATCTCTACTCCAATGGAACATAAAATGAAGCTCTCATCAAGCGAAGGAAAAGAATTTGAAGATGCGATTAAGTATCGACAACATCTAGGAAGACTTATCTACCTTACAACAACTAGACCAGATATTTCTTATGTTGTTGGCATACTTTCAAGGTTCATGCATAAACCTTGTGAAGGACACTGGTCAGCTGCAAAAAGAGATCTAAGATACTTGAAGGGGACTCAAGACATTCGACTCAAGTACTCTAAGGTGGATGGCTTCAAACTTATTGGGTACTTAGACTCAGATTTTGATGGTGATAAGGAGACAAGAGTATCAACTTCTGGATACACTATGAGTCTTGGATCAGCAGCTGTCTCATGGAGATCACACAAACAGTCAATTCCGGCAGATTCAACAACAGAAGCAGAATATGTGGCTGCAGCTGAAGCAACGAAAGAAATAGTATGGCTTAGGAAGATACTTGAAGATTTGCAAGAAAAACAAGAGATCTCCACTCCATTATTGATCGAAAATACTTCTGCAATCAAGCTGGCTAAGAATCCTAGATTCCATGATCGAACCAAACACATCAACATAAAGTATCATTTGATTCGACATCATGTAGAGGCCAAGACAGTCCATCTTCGACATTGTTCCACAAATGATCAAGTTGCAGACATCTTCACCAAAGCGCTTGGACGAGAAAAGTTTGAAAGATTCAGAAACATGCTCGGACTTACTAACACCCCTTCAGATTAAAGGGGGGATTGTTGGAATATAATCCATCGGGATTATACAATATGTAAATATTTTCTGAATGTTAATAGTCATGTAGGAATATGAATAGGTTGGTTGGAATTTGAATCACAACCGACATATGAATTGTATAAATAAAGGCATTTCCCAAGGAATAAGATGAATCGGGAGTTATTTTACCCAACAGATTCAACGTAACGATAGTAGGTAATAATAGCATGGAATGCAACTATTGTATTCCCAAACTAAATGTCACACTAGGGAATTACAGTATGACCGAATCATTTTATGTGGTGAATGTAGCTGATACAAATGTAGTATTAGGGGTTCAATGGATTTACTTTATAGGGAAATATACTATGGAGTATAGGGAAATGAAAATGGAATTCCAGGGATGGGATGTAAAATGGGTAGTCTTGAGGAGCATGAACACTTATCCCCCCAAACTAGTATCATCACAAAGAATGGAGGTTGTATTTCGACAAGGAGACATAGAATAGTCAGTTGAATTCTTTGTTACTTTTAGGAAGCCTCCAGATAACAACATCCAACATCCAGCCGATATACATGGATTATTACAGAAACATGAGAAGGTATTCAGAGATCTTCCAGCAGGTCAGCCACCAAACAGAGGATTCAAGCACATTATTGAATTAGAGGAGGGGACACATGTAATCGTCACCACTCCGTACAAACATCCCAAAAGGTACAAATATGAGATAGAGAAAAAAATCAAGGAATTGCTAGAACTAGGTTACATCTTCCCAATTTCTAGTCCATTTGCATCATCAGCGGTTTTGGTAAAAAAGAAAGATGGAACCTCACGTATGTGTATTGATTATAGATCCCTCAACAATAAAACCATAAAAAATAGGCATCCCATCCACAGGATTGACGAATTAATGGATGAGTTACAAGGGGGGAAATACTTCTCAAAAATTGATCTTCGATTAGGGTATCATCAGATCCAAGTAAGGGATCAAGATATTTCGAAAATAACTTCTTGTTGCCACTATGGTCATTATGAGTTCTTAGTCATGCATTCTGGACTCACCAACGCCCCAATAAATTTCCAATTTTGCATGAACCACACCTTCAAGGCTTAGTTGCAGAAATATTTACTTGTGTTCTTTGATGACATTTTGATTTACAGTAAAACTTGGGAGGAGCATTTGAGACACCTGAATGAGGTACTAAGAATTATGGAAGAATGGTCTCTTTACACAAAAATGTCTAACTATGAGTTTGGTATGCAAGAGATGTTATATATAGGGCATATAATAAGCACATATGGAGTTCAGGTTCACATGGAAAATATTAGAGCTATATTGGATTGGCCTACACCAAAAAATGTAACAAAATTGAAAGGATTTTTAGGCCTTTGCACATATTACGTGAGATACGGAAAGGGGTTTTCTCAATTTACTGCACCACTCACTGATCTTACAAATAAAGGGTCATTCAGCTGGACAGAAGGGGCACAACAAACCTTTGAAAAAATGAAAACAATCATGAGTTCTTGTCCAATTTTAGCACTACCATATTTCTCACAGCCATTCGTAGTTGAGTGTGATGCTTCATGAGAGGGACTAGGGGCAGGATTGATGCAAAACCATCACCCTATTACATTTGAGAGCCGAAAACTTAAATATTATGAACGCCACTACGCTATATATGATAAGGAAATGCTAGCAATCTTACACGCCTTAACAAAATTTAGACAGTATTTGGTGGGAAGCAGGTTTAAAATTAAGACAAATCACAATAGCCTCAAATACTTCTTGGAGAAGGAAGAGTTGAATGAGCATAAAAAAAATGGGTCAGCAAGGTACAGGAATACGAATTTGAAATAGAATATGTTAAAAGAAAAAACAACAGTGTAGTTGATGCTTTATCAAGGTGACTAACCCCATTATCCCTCATGAGTATATCTACTGATTGGAGATCTCTTCTCTTGGTGGAATATTCTAAAAATAAATTTGCTTGTGAATTATTAGATGGACAAATACAACATCATAGGTATAGGTTAATTGACAACATCAGTTACTATAAGAATCGGATATACCTCGTTCCAGAGTTAGCTTTAAAGAAAAATATTATGCGAGCATCACATGATTCACCACTATCAGGGAGTTAGGGGTTCTTGAAAACTTACAAGCATATTAGAGAGAGGTTACCATGGAAAGGACTCAAGGAGGATGTGATACAACATGTCCGATAATGCTATATGTGCCAACAAAATAAAATCGAACACACTCATCCGACAGGGTTACTTCAGCCATTACCTATACTGGAGTAGAAATGGGAGAGAATCTCGATGGACTTCATTATGGGTTTACCCAAGGTACATGGATGAGATTGCTTATATGTGGTAGTAGATTGGTTGACAAAGTTTTTCAGCTTATTTTCTATTTCTTTAGACTATTTAGCAAAACAGGTAGCGGACTTGTTTTTTTGAGAAGTTTTCAGACTCCATGGACTACCTAAAATCATTGTCAGTGATCAAGACAATAAATTCACCAGTGCCTTTTAGCAAGATCTTTTCTAACTAGTGGGGGCAGAACTAGCTACTAGCACAAGTTATCATCCTCAAAGCGACAGGTAGACAGATATAGTCAACAAATGGATCGATGGATATTTGAGAAATTATGTAGCAAGGAAACAAAGGACGTGGATTAAATGGATACACATAGGGGAGTACTTCTATATTATTACTCACCATATGTATATTAATATGACTCCTTTCAAAACTTTATATGGCTACAAGGAACTAAATTTTGCAAATTTAGTCTTCGAGGATAGCAGAGCACCTAAGGAAAAATATTGGGTAGTACACGACAATCAAGATATTCTTGAAGTTCTAAAAGAAAACCTACAAGAAGCTCAAAACCAACAAAAGTTATATGCGGACTGACATAGAGTTCATCCTAGTTTTGAGGTAGGAGACATGTATATTTATGTCTACAACCTTATAGACAATCTTCACTCAAGAAAAAAGGGGAGAAAAAGATAAAACCCTGCTTCTATGGTCCTTACAAAGTAGCCAGGTCGGTTGGAGAGGTGGCTTATGAACTAGAACTTCCAGAGGAAAGAAAAATTCACAATGTATTTCATGTATTCTACCTTAAGAAAATAGTAGGGAAACACATTGCTCCATCCACCGAATTACCTCCCTTAGATGATGAATGGCTTCTAGTACTGATTCTAGAGATAATTCTACATGTTCGAGAAAAGAAACTTCAAAACAGGGTAATTCAAGAATACTTGGTAAAATGGAAAGAATTACCTATGGAAGACGCCACACGGGAGGGAGAACAGGTATTGCAGCATCCTAGTTTGCAGTTGCTTGAGGAGAAGCAATTTCAAGTGGGGAGGACTGTAATGTACTCTTCTACTTAAGCATCAAAAACACCCACTAACGTATTTTATTCCCATAGGTTCGAGCAGGTACTACATAGGGAATTGTCTGAGGACATGTGATACTAGGAGAAGAACATAGCAATCATTCAGTATCAAGTCATTAGTATGACAAAGAAATCCTTGTTCCTTTAGGCTTAAAGTCAATGAGAAATTAGAATTGCATGCATGAAAAAAGTAAAGCACAAACCCTAAAAGTGACATGCAAACCCCAAAAGTACATGTTAAACTATATAAGAAAGGTCATTGAACCAAAGAGATCAACTATGATTATTATTATTGAGTTTGGTTTCTAGATCAGCGGCAGCATGTGTCGCAACAGCAAGTTGGGGTTGGCGATGAAGGTCTTCAACTACCAAGGGGTTTCAGTAGAAAAATCTATTTTCCCTAATCACTTTAGGATAAATCACCCATTTCTATCACCTGTTATTCATCATATTCATTTTTCTTCAACAATCCAGCATACAGAGAGATATTTATTGCAGGTTCTATTTTGCAGTTGGGATACAGTTGGAAATATTTAGAGTAATTCGTTGGGATCCTGAACCTTATATTTATTCTCGCATGTCATCACTATCCTTCTCAACAGACTCTCTACACTCTATTGGGTGATTATTAGTTCATTGTTTGCATATCTAGAGCAGCCAACATCATATTCATGGGAGAAGGGAGACGTCACCCTCGAGAGCACATCAATTTATTAGGTGCCTTAAGGGAGGAAAAAACTATGCATAGAGTCTTCTCACCTTTTAGGGAGACCTATTCCATCACTCCTACAAAGTTTCAACAGTAACAAACTACTCCTCCCTAAAAAATGTCAATATCATCAGAAGGATGACACTCTTGTAGTTGGCTGTCAACTTCAGGAGAGGAGCACTATTATATTATCTTTCCAGCATAACATGCATGAATATTATATATTGGCATACTATCAGCAGTATTATCAGTGGTATGTGTACATCTTCTTACTTAAAGTATTTTCCCTATTATGTCTCAAGATTAGCTATTTTTTAGGGTCATTTGGCACAACACTTCTTGTGTGCACATTTTATTAATCTTTCTAGCACATCTTGAGTATTTGAACAACAAAAAAGTAGCAAAGTACAATAGAATATTAGTTGGGATATGACAGAAAAATATGCTTCCACATTGCCTAAATATTAAGGTATGTTTGTTAAGCATGCCAATAAGACTACCCTAGTTGAAAATTTCAAGCAAGCAATTAAGGTTGAAAAAAAAAATTCAACTTATGAACCTGAAAGGACTAGAAAATTTGGCAATGTTAATCATAAATGAATTGAAACATCATCCAAGTCTAATTCAGAGAAGGACTCACAAACATTTAATGTAGAACAATTTCAAAATGCTATTAGAGCCTTAACTAATGAGGTAGTGGGATTGAAGAAAACTAACTCGGAATATTTTTCTTCCAAGTGTACTTTAGGAACCAATTCAGACAAAATCCCACTATTAACAATAAACCAAATCCTCCACATGATGTAACAGTCAATGAAGAAATTTTTAATACCATTAGAACAGTTTTGTTTATGACAGAATCCTCCTCTAATTAATAATCTACCGATCAGGAAGAGGTAGAAAATTACGAAAATGAGGATGAACCTCAAGAAGAACAACATCAGTTAGTTGGGCACTTCTAGGATAGTTTAGTCAAAGATGCCAAGAGTAAATCCTCTTCCTCGGGACAACATGCTTATAATACATGTAGCAATGGCTTAATGGGAACTCCTGGTGCATCAAGCTTAAATCCAACTAAAGGAAATAATAATCCTCAACCTGGAAAACAGTCTCATCCCATTAAAAATCCACAAAATTTAGATTTATAGTATAATATTATTGAAGATTTGAAAAATATCTGTGCAAATATCAGTATGTATGATCTACTTCAGATTTTTCCTATGCATGGAAGTCCCATCATTACTCCTACAATGAACTCAGTTACTCTCAATAGCCAAAGCAATGCAACTGCTAATAATAATTCAAATAATTCTTCAAATAGTGATTTAATATCCAATGATAAAGGAAAATCAACAGCTGATAAATCCTCGTTGATAGGTAAAAGGTCAACATCTACAACTCCCCCTTTCCTCCTCACATTTGAAATTTATGACAGGAATGCACATAATTGTATGGTATACTCTGGACTGTCATCTAATGTAAAGCCTCTGTCAGTATGCAAAACACTGAATGCAAAATACAATCTATGTGAAACACAAATTACACGACTTGATCGTTCAAATGTAAAGGTATTAGGAAAAATAAAAGATGTCCTAATTAGGCTGGCAATTAATCCATCAGTTTATCAAATACATGATATCATAGCTGCAGATATTCCCGATGCCTACGGCTTATTTTTTAGTCATGATTGGTCTCAAAATTTAAATATTTTTTCTCAATTGATTGGTCAAATTTATGGATTCCTAAAAATGGTAAAGCTAATCAGATTAAAATTGGAAGAGAAATGTATTTGAAGCATGCTGTAACAGAATTGCATGATCCTAATGAAACAGGGTTGTTTTCTTATTCTATTATGGGAAATTACACTTATGAACTTGATTTTGGAAATTTTAAGGATGAAAATTCTCCATTTACAGGTATAAAACAACAATCTGAAATTTCTAATTTTACTTATATTCGGCCTGTTTCTACATCTCATAATGTTGTAAATATGTAGATAATCAGAATTAACTACAAATTATTGATAGTAAATTGATTGTAAATAGTTTACCATGGACGTGTTATTTCGATGGGTCAAAATCTAAAGAAGGAGTTGGAGCAGGTTGCCTTCTAATTCATCCAAAGGAAAATAAAACATGTATAGTTTGTAGATAAGAATTTTATTATACTAATAACATAGAAGAATATGAAGCTCCTATCTAAGGTTTGATGAAGGCCTTAGATCTAAACATTAAAGTTCTAGTGGTCTATGGTGATTCCGAGAATATTGTCCGACATGTACGTAACTTAATTCATTGAATTTCTGAACATCTTTAAGATTGTCAAAAAGAGGTATGGAACCTTTTCTCTAAATTCAAAGATTTTAACATAAATTACATTCCAAGATTTCAAAATCAAGAAGTTGATTTATTATCTAATGTAGCCTCTAAGTTAATTCCATCTGAAGATATTTTGCCTAATGATTTTTCAATTGAGTTATTTTTTAGGCCATCAATCCCTGACTATATTACTAATTGGTGTGTATTTGACGATGATAAACAAGTATTGAATTTCTTGATGAATGAAGGTACTTTTAAGGACTCTAATATTGATGAAATCATGTTGGAGGAGCCTAAGTCGGTTAGCCGACTAGGTCCTTCAACCAACTAATTGTAAATAAGTATATTATGTCGATCTCATAGGTTGTGTCGATTAGTTGAACCAACACATAGTTATCTAATTATTTTTAAATATTATATATAGGTTATAGAGCCAGGTAAATACTTGGTTTGGTTAGATGTATGAACCCTCTTATGTTCTTGAGTAATATAATCATTGTTATTATGTCTACCATTCCTTGTCTCTTGTTATATCATTGTTTATATGAATCTGTAATATGTATCATTGGTAACCTTGCAATATGATTGATTATCGCATTGGTTTTGTTGTTGGTGGTAAATGTCACGGATGAAAATAACTATGAATCGATGATATCAAAGCAGGAGATTAAGGATTGGTGGGAGCGAAAAATAACAAACTACCTACAAAATTATGCTAGAAGAAACAAGCTAAACATTGCTCAAGAAAACGAGAATTTTTTCTCTAAAACACATGAAAAGTTTGTTGAATATGTCCCCTATGCACTGAAGAAGCTTCTGGATGAAAAATACAGTAGATGAAAACGAATGACAATTACGCCAAAAACTAACCAGAGGAGGCCACACAAACTTTTCGAAGTGGTTCGAAAGAATTGCTGATAAATTCTACGAGGACAAAGCCATTGATGACTGAGTATTTATCAATAAAATTAAAGAGATATTCTACAACGACCTCACTGAACAATTCCTTTGTTCTCTACCGACACTTTTGTTCAAATTCTTGATCAACAAAGGAGTAGGACATATTGTCAAACCGCGACCATTTCTGCTAACACCACCAAGAAACACGAAATGGGAAGCAAAGCAAAAAGAACGGGAAAAATTTGTACAAGAGTGAGAGTGGGAGTACTTCCTCAACAAATAAACAGTTGCACCCTAGCTTTCTGAAAAGCTTGCATGTCGGCAATGGGGGGTAGTTGATCATGTCTGGTAAAGTAGGGAAATAACCATCAACCAATGAGAAACATGACATGGCCAGCAATGGAAATCAAAACAAAAAAAGAATGAAAGTATAACAATGACACACAAAAGCACTCTAGATATTCAAAGCATTGAGCGGGAAAAGTGAAGTAAGAGACAAGAAGAAATAAGGGAGTAGGTTGTTGTACTCTAGAAAGAAAGGAAGATGAGTATGGTGACAACAACAGAACAAAATATGCTATAGTTGAGCCATGACCAACAAGAAAGGGGTGTTGATGAAGATCTATCACCTATGGAAGAAGACTTGTGGATAGAGTAGGGCAAGGCTCTCCAAGTAACAATACATGAACCTATAGTACGGAATTCTCCATCACGTCTTACACAGAGTAACCAAGTGCAAGACATTGTTCAAGAAGATTTAGGATTACATGCTGTCCAAGTAGGTGTATGGAGACGATGGGACGATGAAGGAAACAAAGTCAACCCACTGTTAATTCATCGACCGTGAGAGGGAAACTGGGTTAATTTTCAACCCTATCTCTCCAAACGCAGTTTTCACCTACTTTACTAAGAACGTGAAGGAGCGTCCTCCATCCAATTCAAGCTACGAATATTTCACTAGATTAGTCAGTATCACCAGTACGAGAAGCACCCCAGTTTAAACAAAAGTTGTCGACATAAATCAACTTATAACAGTCGACAAGGAACTGACTGATACATAAAATATTACCAACGAAAATGAAATAGTTGTGAAAAGAGCGCAATTTCAGGAAGTGACCCACCAACTCCACTAGTAGAAGAAGAGGAAGATGATGCAAATATGGTGCACGTAACCACTGATATCCCCCTCTATGAGGGAGAAAAATACCCCAAACAACATTGGTTTGTCTATGAGTCGATATGAGAGGTCAATCCAATTACTAGCGAGGATCATCAAATGGCATAGTTTGTTGGCGCTCTTCCAAAAAGAGCACTAACTTGGTACATGACCTACAAAAAAAATGTCAAAAGGGACAAAAGGTCAGATCGGGCAACAGTTCATGTCTTTCTTTAAAACTCCTGATGCAAAGAATCTTGCTGCCAAAAATCTGAACACCACTGCTTAGAAGCCGACAAAAATAGTACGGGAATAAGATAAAATATTTAAGGACTTGTTGATCCAATTAGAGTATAATATTAATGAACAATTATTAATTCAATGGTTTCTTGTTGGATTATTATAGAAAATTCAAATGCACATCCGGCTAGATAATTTTAATGCATATGAAGATGCACTAACAAAAGTGTTGCAAATTGAAATGCACGTATTGAGGAACAGCTTGAAAGTATGAAAAACTCAATACAAAAAATGAGCCTCAAAGGTAATGGTGTATGGTGTACCAAATGCTCGACGGTCAGTCATACGAAATATTATTGTCAACAATATTATCATTGACAGGACATTCGGTTCGTTCAAACGAAATGCTTTTGCTACATCTTCTAGGAGCACGACTTACATGCAACAAAATATTGCCCGTATAATATGAAGAATGAAAAATATCGTTGGTGTGAAATTTGTGAAGTCAAGAGCCACTCGACAACAACATGTCAGTTGAATTTAAAAAATCGACAGAACTACCAAGCATTTTATCATACCAATCTTGTCAATCAAAATAATAACACTGAAAACAATGAGAGAAATGGCAATAACGACCAGAACGACAGGAGAAATTATCAAAGGTATGATAGCCATAGATACAAGTGTTGAAATGACAACTACGACCGATGAGGAGGATTTTAAGGTTGAGGGCGATATTTTGGAAAACCGACTGCGTCGGCCCAACCAGTTTTATAATTGCCTAAACGAGGGGCATCGACATGCAGACTATCCATCCAAAGATTGAACTGAATTAAAATTTTGTACAAGTTGTGGAGTAGGTGATCACTCTTTGGAGGATTTCCCTACCATGCTTGAAAATATAAATAATAAAAATAATGTTAATGTCTTGTCTACTGTTCGTAAATATGATATTGTTCAAACTAAGAATATACAAATTGTAACTCGACAAGGGACAAAAATTAACATTGATAATCCACAAATCAGTAAAATAAAAATCAAAGAAGACTATCCCAACCCTGCTAAACAAAAACGATTATACAATTATGCATTAATAATGTTCCAAGAACTAGCAGCACATGAAGAATATAATGACTCTCGACAAAAGACTACTAACAAACTAATCAAACTGATAAATAAATATGGGTCCGTTGCAAAGATATTATATTTAATGCATGGTGTTAAAAATACATCTGGTGAAGATAAACAGACTAAAATTATATGTATCCTTAATCAAAAGACAAAAACGATGCATACCCATTAGTCGACATAGAAATTGAAGGCTACCACATCCGATAAGTCGTTCTCAACTTCAGATCATAGGTAAACATAATGAATAGAGGCACATGTTGGGAACAACTTGGAAAACCTCAATTAAATGAATCTGGAATATATTTAAAATTAGCGAACCAAGGATAATCGGACCTATTGGGGTCTATAAAAATGTCAACACGACCATTAAAGGTATCTTGACTAAAGTCAACTTCGAAATAATCAACCCAAAGGAAGGATCTAGTTCCTTTTTTGTACTAGTACGCCGACCATGGGGAAGAAAAATGAAAGCATCCATATCACTAGAAAAGGAAAGAATTAAACTTAAAGGTAATGGGAAAAAATTCATCGTCCCAATTCATCCATCCCAGGGAGAACCTTGGATAGAACCCATAGACGAGGATGTCAACATTCGACAATTAGATCAAATATAGAACAGTGAAGATTACACTGAAACTAACACATACGAAGAACTCCACCTTGGGAATCCTGATTCGATCGGATATAACTTAGACATGGAACTATATGATCAGTAACTAGAAAATTATGAATTATACAAGCACGAGAATGATGGACTATCCAAGCTATCCCCAAAAATAAAACTCGTCAATGCTTCTCTATCACTAGAATTCCCAAGATATTTGAACAGAAAATTAGGGAATATCCATCCCTAACACTAGTAAGGAATGAGTCATCACACTGACCACCACTTAGATATAAAGAGCATGAATCACCATCACTTCATGTCAAGCAAGTTTCTAATTCTATAGGTGAACAAGGCCGACTCCAGAGGTTGGTCGAAACATTTATAAGTCAAGTTGCACGGTGGCGATACACACATTAGTCAAGCTTACAAACCTGGACGACAACATCTACATATTTTATTGAAAGGTTCGGAAGCAAGAAACTAATGACACCGTCAAACGTTCCAATCTTCACACAAGGACAAGACCCTTAGAAACATATTGATATATGTGAAAAATAATGGATAAGATTAGGTTATAAAGATGAGTGAGTTTGGCCTCACTTATTTCCAAACACATTAGATGATCTACCGAATAAGTGGTATAAAATGGAAGAAGCAAGAGGAGAAACGTTCACATGGAATGAACTAAAAGAAAATTTTCTTAAGGAATTCAAATTCTCATATCATGATTAACTATTGGTTGAAGCATCTAAACAAATAAAAAAATTCCTACAACCATCCGACAACAATATCGCAACAGAGAGTCGACCTAGAAAACAGAATGCCACCTGCCATAATATATGGTCAACCAAAATACAACAGTCGACAAGACTTCGACAAGAGATGAAAACCACAATAGGGAAAGGTTTTCAATGGAAAGTTGACCATCCAAAAACTTCAAAACCAATTAAGATGGTATTCAAAATTCAAACATCATAAAAAGGAGACCCTAAAAGATTGACAGCGGAAGAATTTCCACCAGCATTTTCATAGTTCAAAGAAGGTATCCAACAGATCAATGAAAGTAAAGCACTGGAATGGATGGACACAAAAATTAAGATAAAAGAAGTCAATATATCTAATGATGTCAGGCCTAAAAATGCAAATATATTGGAGATGAAAGCTACACCCTACACTATAGTAAATGGATTCCTCTACAAACTTGAATTAGACGATGTCTTACGACAATGTTTCCTCGAGCACAAAAGGGAAAATATAATAAAGGAAGCACACTATGGTCCAATTGGAGGACATTTTCAGGCCAACATGACAGCCAGAAAAATCCAACAGTCAGGATTATGGTGTCCGATAATACACCAGGACTGTCAAGAATTTGTGAATAAATGTGACCGATGCCAATGACTAGGTCGGCCTCTACCAAGCACTCAAATTCCTTTAATATTGGTAAACCCAATCTTAACATTAGAAACTTGGGCAATTGATTTCATAAGATCATTTCTGATACCAGCTAAATGAACAAAAGCATGATATATTATCACAGTAGTTGAGTATGTTGCCAAGTGGGTAGAAGAAAAACCAGTCGAATCTTACTCAAGTGAGATAGCCACAAAATTTATATACAAGAACATCATCACATGATTTGGATATCCATTGAACTTGATCAGTGATCAGGGGTCACATTTTGTAAACAAAACAATCACATATTTGACCTAACAATTCATGATCAAACATCAGTAAACTATAGTGTATCATCCTCAATCTAATGGTGCAATTGAAGATTTTAACAAAACATTAACCAGAGGATTAACAAAAATATATAACACTGACAAAGACGACTGGGACAACAAGATACATTTCGTTTTAAGGGAATACATAACGACATACAAACGTTCCACAAGTCAGACACCATTCCGACTTGTATATGGACAGGAAGCAGTCGTACCCTTACATTTTCATCAAACAACCCCCCTAACACCACTAGAGAGTTGGTTACACAACATTCGCAATGCCAGAGTTTTCAAACAACAATGGAAGAGGATCTGGAAGGAAATCAAGGAATGGGGAACCGAAAAAGATGGTAAATGGAGAGAGCAAGCTCATAAATTAATCTCTATCATAATCCTTGTCTACATGAATGCAGCTCTAATGCATATTTTTGTGGGAACAAAAGAAATTATTGCAAAATTCATTATCAACAAATATCATAATGGAAAATTTTATTTCGACACTCCCATGGAAATTACTGGTGACCTAATCTACAAGATTACCATAGTATCAAACAAGGGGGAACCTGTACCTATTAGATTGAACCAGAGCCTAGTAAAAGAAATAACTGGTACACCATCAGGGAAAAACCAAAGAGGACTAATGGTCAACCAAATCACCTATGGAACACCAAAGATAGCTGCCAAAATTATCTCCATGTTTTTCATAAGCACGAGAAGAGGTTTCGACCTCAAACTCGACATGCTCGACACAGTTCAAAATGTTTCGACAACAGGGAAACTTTACCTCTGGGTCAAACACCTTGCCATTATAATTAAGCACATCTGCATAAAATTCCAAGAGGAGGGCACCTAGATCCAATTCCCCTCATTTATAATATGGATAGCTATGTACCATCTTCAACCAGTCAGAGATAAGGATTTCACTACACCAAATCGATCAGCCATGTGGAACTTCAAGTCATTCATCCCGAACGGTTGTTGATTGGGAGAAACGATAGTGGAAATATGGATAAATAAATGGTTTCAAGCATTAAAGATCAAAATTGCTCGTTGGTGGATACCTTAGAACATCATACAAAGTCTACTACTAAAAACGAACATCCAAATTGAGTAGGACTAGGGAACTCAACTAGGGAACTCAACTTCTACCCTTCGGTTGAGGAAATATTTACTGAATTGAGTCAACAATCCAACACTAAGTTGGATATACCACCCATATCAAGAAGAGTCGATTAACCAATGGTCGAACCGTTAACCAACACAAAAAAAGAAGAGGACTATGAAATCCGCATTCATCTGAACACTTTTACTCTCGATTGTGACACATGGTGAAATTAATCCCCTAGGGATTGCACTACCAGCTCAACGGGAACCACAAGAACAAACAGATCAGTCTAATCAAAGTACCCAATATGATACTCCTCTTATGGAATATGCCTTCACTAAAAACAATATATGTCCAGTGTTCGATGAATTGTTCAAATCCTAACAGAAAAGGAAGACTACAACAAAAGGAAAGGGGAAACTCCAGCTCATTCTTCAGGAGCCAACCAAGAAACTACCAAAAAAAATCTGACTCAGATCTTGGAGGATGAAACCATAAAAAAATTCCAGTTGATGAACAGTTAGGCAGGTTTATCACAGAGGAGGAGAAGCAACCAAACCGACTAGACTCAACTCGAAAGAAAATTAGGTTTTCTACACCACCTTATTTTTATCTCACCACTACTCCTTCACCTCCATACCTGACCCTAGTTGCCAAATAAGAAGTCATATTGACTTCGACAACCACCACACCCTTATCCTTAATTCATCCATACTTGTAGAAACTTCCAACACCACTCTGAGATCATATTCAAAAAGATAACAATCTCCAACAATTTATTAACCAGTTACCATGTCTTCTTCTCGATTGGCAGAAATTGACAGTCAAAAGACCGATTTTATCCATGGAAGCATCGCAGCCCAGTGTAACCATACTCAACATTCTCGATATTCCACAATCATCCATTCCACAAGCACAAGTTGTTGTGTACACCGAAACAATCCTATAAAGAAGTCCCAACTTAACTAGTAATATTGTGGCTGAGAAAACTTCTTCTTTTATCCCTTGACCTGTTAACTAGCCGATCGCACCGAAAAAAACTCCACATATTGAACCCCTTACCAATGACCCCATTGTCAAACCTACCGAACCTGACAATACTATATTACCATCGACTTCCATACCGACTATCTTATCATCAACTTTCGACCAAGCATTACCATAGGAGGAATTAAGATTGCTCGTCGATCCAAATTCACATCCCTCACCTATTTCACTCCTTTCACCATCACCACCTATCACCAACATCATCAATTCTATCAACATTTCCCGCAACGGTCGCCTTAGTCGTGTTATTACTACTCCAGTTACTGAACAAACCTATAAAGCAGCATCAGAAGGCCTACCATAACAACTCCAAGATACCAATAGATACAACAAAGAGAAAGAATGATAGAAAAGAAAATAGAGGAAAGAGAAGAAAAACAAGAAAAAGAACAAGAACGACAACAACAATAGCTACAACAATCATAGTAACAAATACCCCTATTAGTTCATCTAGCTCAACTCAGTTCAACGGTTACAATTAATCCAAAAAAATCCAAAGAAGAAGAACTTGACCTGTTGAAAGATGCAATTAATAAGGAATATAAACACAGGAGAGTGAGGACAAAAGAACAAATCAAGAAGATAACAGTAGAACATAATGATATTATAGCCAAGTGTGAAATCATGGAACAATAGTTTTTTCCAATTCCAGCAGGGGCTGACTCAGATAAACCCCTCGACAAAGCATATCAAAATTTTGAAAGTATCATGTCGACATTCTAGGAACACTTAAAATAGAGGTGATAAGAGCAGGCTGAGGAAACCATTGTCTTACTCCTAAATAAATTTACAACATTTACCAAAGCCTACAAACTGTTGGTCCAATATGTTGCAGAGCCTGATGTCACGACATATGTCCTGCGGAATTGGTATACTTACTATGGTCAGGTGTTTGAGGCAATGCAAAAGACCCATGAACTCATCACTTCACTACAATACCGTCGACTATTTTCCAACGAAGCAATGGCACATACCATTGACAACCAACTCATTTTGGAGACCCATAAACTTGGAAAATAGGAGCGACAAGAACATTAGTGGGTTAGTCAGGCCTAAACTAGTCTATCTATTATTGACAAAATTAGGCCGCAGCTACAACGATTGCTTTTCGTTGTTAAATAAAATACACAACTCTTGGGAACCAACATGATTAATATTTTATAAATTGATATGCATAAGAATATGGAGAACATGTCAAGTCTCACAACACTTACCATAGACATACAAAATTCCCTCCATGCTTGGGAATAATTCCAACATCAATTATCAGTGTCTGCAGAGGCTATTGTAGAAGTGTGTTCAACAAAAAGCAACCACCAGTCAAAACAATCCATAGAGAAAGAACAATACATGATCATACCTATTTATACAGAAAATGTGTCATCTCCCCATTTCTTTGGGACGAAGAAATATTTTGAGGTGGGGAAGATGTTGGAGGAGCCTAAGTCAGTTAGCCGACTAGGTCCTTGAGTTGACTAATTGTAAACAAGTATATTATGTCGATCTCATAGGTCATGTCAGTTAGTTGAACTGACAATTAGTTATGTAACTCTTTGTAAATATTATGTATAGGCCGTAGAGTCAAATAAATACTTGGTTCGGTTGGATGTATTAACCCTCTTGTGTTCTTGAGTAATATAAGCATTGTTATTATGTCTACCATTCCTTGTATTGTGTTATATCATTGTTTATATGAATCTGTAATATGTATCATTGGTAACCTTGCAATCTGATTGATTACAACGAATCACTCATGATGAAGACTTACACAACTTTTCAGTAATACACCCTCACTGTTCGATAGAGAAATCTCTCAACACGGTAAAATATATCCCTAACTCTGTTTTAAGATTAGAAAAGTTTTATGATCTTTAGGATAAGTTTATGGTTGTACTGAATTGTAAAACAAACATCTCGTGATTCAAGTATTAAACTATAAATTTAGGGACATATTCCGATCCCCAGCCTGTCAACCTAGGAACAGATTGCACCTCCTTTGAAAAATCATCTTTTATAAAATTGCTTAGGGAATCCAAAGATGTATTTGCATGGACATATGATGACCTTAAAACCTTCAACCCACAGATCATGTAACATGTGATCCAAATGAAACAAGATTTGAAACCTTTTCAGCAAAATCTTAGGAAAATGCATCCAACGGTAGAACCAACAGTTAAGCAAGAACTAAATAAACTCATATCTGCCAAAATCATTTTTCCAATTCGCCACACTCAATGGGTGGTTAAATTGGTTCTGGTTTGGAAGAATAACAGTGACATTCGACTTTGTGTCAATTTTTGTAACCTTAATAAGTCATCAAAAAAAAGATAATTACCCAGTTCTGCCCATGGATCAAATCCTCCAGAAGGTTTCCGACTCTGAGTTCTTTTCATTACTTGATGGTTTCTCAGGTTATAATAAGCTCCTAGTTTCTCCTGATGAACAACTAAAACCTACATTCTGTTGAGGCCTAGAAATTCGCAGGTGACAATAGTAAAGGATTCTCCCCAATCAACGTTCCCAACTAGCCCGTTGACTGTTTGGTATAGGGAATCCATCCGGTTTGCGGTCCGGCCACCGTAGGTCAAAGTAACAAAACAAAGGGTTTTACCTGTTGCGGCTCGGTCCACCGAGTTTTTGTAATTTTTGACGTAATGTATGCAATGCAAATGCCTAACTAACAATGAAAGGTGATAAAGATGCAAGGAACTACACAATGTGATGCGTAGGTTCTTACCTCTCGTCTTAGGCTCACAAACATCTAAATCACATATGCAAGTATGAAATAACTAACTATCCATCTAACTACCTGTCTATCTATCCCTGGGGAGCAAACTGAAATTTATTATGAGTAATGTGCAGCGCGCATACAACATAAAGAGAAACTATAGTTAGCTAATGTTTCTTCCCACATTGCATGAACCATTTAAAGATATTTTACAACCAGATAGCTAATTGTTTATTAACAACCTCCATTACTCATGGTAGAAATATTCACAAAACAAACTGGAAAGCATTCAAGTAAGAACATAGGTTCAATAAGTTAGAACGGTCTCACAGTTAATGGATGCAAAACTGAAAACAAAGTAGTTCATCTTCAGCAAATCCATGATACAACATTTGAATAATCTACCAGGCTTTCTCCAATCAGGCAAACTGTAATTTTTTATTGCAAAAGGAAATAGTTCTTCTTACAATAAGTATTCACCAGTCCTACTGGGAAAAAGTCCTCTTTTCTTCTACCTCCTCTAGATTTATACAAAAAGGTTAAATGGTTGGGCTGCCCAAAGGAACCTTTGGGCTTCCCAACCTTTCATTTTCCCAACGCTTAACATTTTCTCAAAAGTTTCTTCTTTTTCAAAACTATTACAAATGCAAAAACTGTCCCATCCTTCACGTGGAGGGACCCACTTGGGCTTCTAGAAAATTTATCCACGCTGAAGCCTCAGCAACGATGCCTTCAAATGTGCAAGGCTCCAAGAACTGAATATTGATTTCAAATTTTTCCACTTGTTTCTTCATGGCCTCGATCCTGGCGGGGCTCAACCGGAGTTGATCTTCCAAGAACTGCAAACTAACAGCTGAGTGACCTACTTCATTCCTCAGAATTTGATCGTCAATGGCCTTAAGCTATTGCGTTCTGGCCTCTACATCCTGATATCTTCTATGCAATATTTCTGTAAAGGTTTTATGGTCTGGGAACTCATCAAGCTTGAGTTCAGCCTCTGTCTGACACCAGTTGTATGTGTTAAGGAGCCTTCTGAAGTATTCTAAGCATGCTCCCTGCGTCCTTTTGACGGTCTTCTTGAAGTCTTCGACGGTGCTGACAACGAACTCTATTAGGTCATGATCTCTCTAGAGGGCTTGGTGGTCCTTTGACGGTAGTTCCGCAGGAGTCTCTGCATTGCCTTCCAGCCTTGCCATTCTGGCATTTAAGACCTCAAGAACATCCTGGGCTCTATCCACGAAGTACAAGGAAGTTTCCATGATTTCCTCTAATTGACCATCGATCTGAAGGACTTTGCACCGTTCCTTCTCCAGAGCAGTCTGTAACTGTAGCATCCTAGATTTCTGGGCCAAGACATGCTCTTTAAATGGCTGGATATTGACCTGTTGTTCTCTCGCCAGTTCCAAAGCGGTGGTCAACGAAGAAATATGCTCTTGATGCTCCTTTTTCAGTTCTCTGGAGTGCAGATCATTGGCCTGCAAGAGGATTTTTAGCTGCTCTTCTAGGTCCTCCATCTTTTGCAGTAACTGTCCCTTCTCACTCTTTAGATCTTGGCATTCCTGTTGTACTTTCTCTAGGGCCTCCTGTGTTGTTTCCTTGGCTTGCATTTCTACTTAGAGGGCCTGTACTTCACCCTTTGAGGATTCCAGTTCCCTTTGCATGTATTCATATTTCATCTTGAGCCTGTTACCCTCTTCTCTCTCCTTCCTCAGTGTATCTTTCAGCTGAGCGGAGGTTTTCTTAGATGACTCCAGTTCAGTCATCACCCTGTTTATGTTATCTTCTGAGGCATCGATCATTGCAGCCCCGGCTCTCAGCATGAACCTAGGATCCAGGTCTGTCCCTAACATGACAGCTGTATCTGTTACCATCCTTCCTGGTAGATCTTCCGCTTCAACTTTCTTTTCTATCCTCCTCATTATTCTCTTCGTTGCCCTATCATAGTATACAGTGTTGAAGTCAGGGACTTCTTCTCCCTTTTTCTGGATGAAAGGCACTAGCTGGAGTGTAGGGGCCACAGGGGTGCTGGTAGCAGGTACTTGAGAAGTCTGCACCTCAGGGTTTTCCTCCTCCTGGGTCTGCCCTGTTGCTGTTTCAGAAGCTGACTGCTGTGTCAACTTTATTCTTTCAGCTTCCTGCTTTTGGAGCTCCACATTGAGCTTTCTCTTTGCTTCTTCAGCTGCTTGTCTAGCTACTTCTTCTGTTTCTTTGGCTGCCTCTTTTGCTTTCTCAGTTGCTTCTTGGGCATTTTTCCTCTTCTCTTCTTCTCCCATTTGCAGCCATTTTGCAGCCTCCTTTTCCAACCTCTGAGCTTCTTCCTTTCTCCTTCTGGCTCCTTCTTCAGCCTTTTCCTGTTCATCCCCTTTTCCACCTTTGGTGGCAATCTTTTTCTTGAATCTTCTCATTAGCATTGTCATGTTAGGGGAGTTTCGGAAGACAGATTATTCCTTATCAAAGTGGTGAGTATACTCAAAATGAACTTTGTGTTCTTTACAATGCTCCACTACTTTGCCTTGGGAGTCACTCCTATGATATGGCATTTCGCCAAAATGGAACTTTTCCAATTCCTCTATGAATTCAGCAGCTTGTTTCACCTTGGTGAATTTGTAGCTACCTAGCTTGAATGGAAAAGGATGGTATGTAGTCTTCTTCTGTTCAAACAGGAAATTACCTATTCCATCAATGAAGACCTGCCTGACTGCCTCTTTGTGAACAATATAATCCGTTGCGTATTTGGGCAGCAGTAAGGGGCATTTCGTGCCACCAAACATTATGAAATACATGCCATTGTCAGTCAAGTAATAGTATGCATGTTCTTCTATTACCTACATGGCCCCCTCTGACATACAGTCACATTCCTTCCGGAAAATGAGTGTGTAGAGTGGCATAATGAATTGCTCGCAGACCTCCCTGTAATGGCTATGGTACTGGTGAGCCCACAATGGTCTATAAGCGGCATACATAGGCATTCTTTCCCTGTCCCAGATGCACTTGAGACCGGGGAAAGGCTGGTTGCACAGTATGCAATCTATCAACATTGAACTCATAGAATTCGGATCTTCTCTGGACTTCTCCTCCCAAGGCTGTGGCCAAGCAAGAAGAAAGACTGCTTGATACAAGGCTGGCCCAATTGAAGACTGTTCCTTGGGTTTCCACATGAAACATAATGGGTATCCATTCAAATTTGAAGAGTCTACCACGAGCTCTCCCAAAGATCCTATTAAGCATCAGAGCTATAAATCTGTAGGGAGCCCTCAAGCTCGCTGTATCATACTCATCGGTTGGTCTGTATCGGTAAAGCTTTCCCTGCAAGAGAATTTTCTTAAGAGTCTCCACCAGGTCCATTCTGATGTTGTCCAACCAATCATCAGATAAGAAAACCTGGGCTTCTGGTAGGTGATAAGCCAATGCCACATATCCAGGGCTAAACACAGCATAGCCCTGTCCTTCAACATTTCCTATGATCATTGTGGTTGTATCCACCCGGGGCAGAATCTAGCCAATTACCTCAGAGCATGGGAACAACTCTGGTCTGGTGGCAACTTTCATGATAGAAGATTTCTCTATGTTAGCATAGATGGGTTTTTCTTCGAGACCCATGTCGGGAACTTCCCTACGGGAAATTAATCTATATATTTCACCCCATTTGTACTCGGGTTCAACGCCAGAAATACATTGAGTGTCTCCATATATGTATTCGGTCTTCGTGACAACCTCCACCTCTGGCCCTTCTTCGACCACAGGGGCCTTCTTCTTCTGCCTTTTGGACATGGTGGATTCGAATTCTTCCTGCCATATATAACATTTTCATATTGAGAAATACAAGATGCAAACCTTTATATGAAAATGTGCAACGTTTTACTTCTTTGATGTGTATCCTGACAGCAATTTGTAGAAAAAAAATATGTGGGTATGGATAGCCTGAAATGGCCTAACTAATCAGGACTGTTAAAACCAAAGTGAATCATTTAAATGACCTTGTCTATATCTAGCATGGTGAAAACATTGTTGTATGATATTAAATCATTCCATCAACCATCTCCTAGACTGCAACAAAACTACATCCATATGCAATGTGTCACTTTCATGTGTTTAATGTGATAGCAAGGAGTGAAGCAAATGCATGCATGTACAGCCTAACATGCCCTGACTATCAGAACCATTAAAATACAAGGCGCAGTGCTCGGTAATCTAGTCTGTGCATAGCAATTAAAGAAACTGGTTGACCGTAGCTATATTCAGTATGACTATGCGAGTCGCTTATGTTTTCCCATACCAAACACTTCAACAACATAGCTTAGAAGGAATAAAATCGACGATGACTTATGCTATTCGCAGAAAGATAATTACATTAACTTGACTATAAATTTCACTTTCTGCGGGTATTACTGTCACCTTGCTGCAAATGGCGCTTCGATTAAAACCACTACCCATGAGATTCCCGCTTAACAAACTAAACAACGCATATCCCTTTAAACCAGCTAGGGTTCCAGGCGACTGAGCATAAATGGGCTGCACAGGTTTGCAAGGGAAGCTACATGCGACGGCAATGGTGTTTATGCCCATGCGCTCATGGCTATCAACTAAAAACTGTAGCGGATCCCTTCCAACCGGCTAAGGTGTCAAACCACGATGCACAGAACAGAGCGGCAAAACAAGAGCTCGAGGAAACGGGTAAAATGAAGGCTACAACCGCGATGAGAAACAATAGGTATTGCAAAAAATGCATATACACCCCCCCCCTTTCTGCACAATCATCACTATCTGGGGGAGCTTGGTGCAGACGGCGTAACGGCCGTCTGCACCAAACCCCCATCTCTACGCGCGGGGTTTGCAAACAAGGCCGCGGGCCTAAATAATCATTCCGCAGGTTAAAAAACACCCCGCTGACAGTCAATATTAGCACCCCCCCCACCTATATAGGCGTAAAAAAATGGAGTAGGAAAACAGCTGGGGAAAACTACCGCAACCAAAATTGTCCATATAAAACTTTATCAAATGCTTCAACGGAACAGGAGAAGGTGAATATAACCTACCTGGCACGGACGTATCTGACGTGGAGAAGCTTGGCAAGTTTCTCGGTGGAGACACCTGTACTGGGCGTACCACAACGAAGGACCGGGAAAGCGCGACCGCATGACAATGATGGGCACAGCAGTTAAAAAAAACAATAGAATAATAACCTGTCCTCCCCTCGTATATATAGAATGATCTGCACGTGCGACGTAACATATCGGACGGGAGTCCATTCTAAATCGGAAGGTGAGAACGCAAATCCTTCCGCAACGGCGGAAGGCCATAACGTCAATCTGTCCGCAGCTGTGGGCAAGGAGGGAAAACTCATGATCGGACGTCGGAAGGTTTTAGAATCGGAGGACGAAAGCTTAAACCTTTCTGCAACGGGGAAGACTTACATGAAAAAGGTTCCGACTCAAACTCAAAAGCAGTCGAACAAATCACTCGAATCGGGAGGAAAACGAAAGTTGGAATTGAAAACCTATCCACAACGGCAGAATAAATGATAAAAAAGGCCTCCGATACCAAACAAAAAGCGTCCAACGTGGAAAACCCAACGGGTCGAAAGTCGGAGGGTTCTCTCTTCGCAAAGCAAAAAACCGTCCGCCACTGCGGAAGACTAAAGCTGAGATCCATCCGCAACGTTAGAAAATCAAAACAGAACATCTCTCGATTCCAGCACATTGTCAAATGCGCTTAAGGGCAGTGATAGGACTCGATCAAAAAGCGGATGACTTAAGGCATCAAAGGAAGAAATCAAAACAATGGGTAGCTCAATCCAAGCATAAGAAAAGTCGTCCTGAAAGTTCTCATACCAGTTTCAAACAAACAATCAAACTAATCCAAGCAAAGGAGGGTCCCAAATTTTTTTTAGAATTTTGGGAAATTGTAGCAGCTGCAACACAGTCATAACTGCATGGGGAACTTATGCATATAGAAATATTCCCTTCGGTCTGATTAATGATGGGGATACTTTCCAACGAGCTACGGATATAGATTTTAGGGGTCTAGTTAACCATGCCATAGTTGTTTATCTTGATGATGTTACATTATTTTTGAAACACTGACCTGACCATATTTTCCATCTTAGAAAGGTTTTCTAGTATTGTAGAAGATACAGGATATCTCTTAACCCTAAGAAAACAATATTTGTTGTGATCCAAGGGATTTTGTTAGGTTGTGTAGTTTCTAAAGATGGAATCATGATTGAAAATTCCTCCAGACATAATCATTTAGTTTGGAGAGGTTCACATGCACGGTCCCAAGATGTTTATGCACAAAAGAACCAATAGTTTGCATTACTTCTCTAAATCGTTGGAGATTGCAATAAAATTTCCTGATTCCTGCTTATTTTGATGGGGGGGATTTCCCATGATGTTTTCCCCATTTTCCTTATTTTATTAAGTAGTTTTATTTTTCATTAGATTGTATGGGTGGATTTTGGCCTAGTTTCCAAGGCCCAAGTTGTCAAAGTCAGGATTAAGGGGGTGTTAGGATTATTATAATCCTCCCTTGTCCATATATAGTCTATTGATAATTTTGTCTAGCATAGGGAGACATATTTACTGTACTATAGTATGGTGAACACATATAGAGGTTAACTACTACTTAATGCATGTCCATGCATGAGTTTAAGTGCCTCTTAGACCATTCCCTACATTTTAGGAGCCACTTTGAGTGCCACCAACAGCCTCCATCAGTTGGTTGTGGTAGGTAACCAGTTATGATGAGTCAACCTTTAGTTACATTCAGTTAGATCACTCTCAGTTAGTCTAGTGCTAGTTTTGCATGTCTTCATGGGGAAGTGGTGCCTTTTTCCACCTACCTTGTTAGTTTAACTAGTTTAACTAGTTTTTAACTTATTGTTGGACTGATTTAGTTATCCAGAGTTAGACTAGTGGATCCCATGGTGATTTAGACACCTCTAGTTAGCCATCCAGTTAGGTCTAGTTGGTATATTTGAATCTTATCCACATTATTCGAATACTACTTATTGTAACACGATTGTATACTACTGGAAAGAATGAAGATTAATGTTGTAATTAGCTGATCAATTCTTACCAAATTTGTCTCAAATTTGTCTTGTTCAATGTACATTGTTCTTGATATTCCACTACACAATTCCACCTCTCAATTTATCTCATTTTCTTGTAGATCAATGGTTCAATAATTTAACACTATGGAGAAGAGAATTAATACATTGATTAAGTTAGAGGAATATAGGGAAAAATCCAAACAACATTTTGAGAAACATTAACAAATCATAAAATCTTCATTTAACCAGGCCTTAGTCTCCAATAGAAAATTGCAAGTAGGCGATTTAGTTCTAAAGTGGGATAAATCCCATCGGGACAAGGGTGAACATACGAAGTTTCAGCGTCTTTAGCTAGGACCTCATGCCATCGCTAAAAAAATGGGCCCAAGTACTTTTAGAATCCATACCTTGGAAGGTCAGTCTGAAACCTTTATGGTTAATGGGTTGATTCTTAAAAAATACTTTCGCTAATTTCTATCAAATCCTTAAATCTATACATAGTTTGTTTTATTTTGTTTATCTTTTTACAATATTTCCTTTTTTATGGTTTAGTCTGTTCTAATCTTCATCACAATTCTGAAAATACTTGGGGCATCCTTTAATGTACAACTCGGTTTGTTCTTTGTCCTTTCTTAAGACTCATTTCATCTATGAGTAATTCCAAGCATTTGATATTAGTCCAAATCAATTGTTTTCAAGGTATGATTAGTATCATTATTGAGAATCGTTACTTTTGCAATCTTGAATGTATATATTTTGTCGGAGAAGGTATCTGTAAATAAATAAATCTCTGCGGTTTGAATTTCAGTTTGTTCATTCATTCTGAGTAATTGTGATAAAGTATGGTGTTCCATCTTGCTCACTCTAATTAGATTATGAAACGAACCTGTTATAAAATTTAAAATATTTGTGAATACAATTAGCATTAATCGTCTACAATCCATTTTGCTATTATAGTAAATATATCTGGTGAGTATTTCTTCAAAGCCTTGTACTCAGAAAATACTTATGAATTTGGATTAGCAATCATATTTTAGACTTATTTACAATCTAAAGAGTGTCTTGATCTATTCCATTTATAAAAAAAATCTTTAATGAAGTTGGGAAAGGAAGGTCTCAGTAACAGGATCATGAGCTTCATAAGTATGCAACCGGAAACAAAATTCTAGTTGATGAACAGCTAGGCAGGTTTGTCATAGAGGAGGAGAAGAAACCAGACTCAACTCGAAAGAAAATGAGGTTTGCAACGACACCTAATTTTTATCTCACCACTACCCCTCCACCTCCATCCCCGACCCTAGTTGTCAAAGAAGAAGTCATATTGACTTCGACAACCACCACACCCTTATCCTTAATTCATCCATACTTGTAGAAACTACCAACACAACTCTGAGATCGTATTAAAAAAGATAACAATCTCCAACAATTTATTAACCAATTACCATCTCTTCTTCCCGATTGGCAGAAATTGACAGTCAAAAGACCAGTTTTAGCCATGGAAGCACCTCAGTCCAGTGTAACCATACCTGACATTCTCAACATTCCACAATCATCAATTCCACAAGCACAACTTGTTGGTTACACTGAAACAATCCTATAAAGAAGTCCCAACTTAACCAATAATATTGTGGCCGCGCAAACTTCTTCATTTATCCCTTGACCTTTCAACTAGCCGCCCGCACCTAAAAACCCTCCACATATTGAACCCCTTACCACTGACCCCATTGTCGAACCTATTGAACATGTCGATACTATATTACCATTGACTTCCATACCGACTATCTTATCATCAACTTCCGACCAACCATTACCATAAGATGAAGTAAGATTGCTCATCGATTCCAATTCACATACCTCACCTAAATCACCCCTTCCACCATCACCACCTATCCCAATATCATCAATTCTCTCAACATTTTCCACAACATCCACCTTAGTCATGTTATTACTACTCCAGTTACTGAACAAACCCAGAAAGCAGCATCAGAAGTCCTACCAAAACAACTCCAAGGTACCGATAAATACAACAAAGAGCAAGAATGACGAAAAAGAAAATAGAGGAAAGAGAAGAAAAATAAGAAAAAGAACAACAATGACAACAACGATAGCTACAAAAATCACAGTAACAAACACCCCTATTAGTTCATCTAGCTCAACTCAGTTCAACGGTTACAATTAATCCACAAAAATCCAAAGAAGAAGAACTTGACCTGTTGAAAGATGCAATTAATAAGGAATATAAACACAAGAGAGTGAGGAAAAAAGAACAAATCCAGAAGATAAAAGTAGAACAGAATGAGTTTTTATCCAAGTGTGAAATCTTGGCACAATAGTTTATTCCAATCCCAGCAGGGACCGACTCGGATAAATTCCTCGACAAAGCATATCAATTTTTTGAAAGCATCGTGTTGAAATTCCAGGAAAAAATAAGAGAGGCAATAAGAGCTGGTTGAGGAAACCATTGTTTTACTCTGAAATCAATTTACAACATTTACCAAATCCTACAAACTATTGATCCAATATGTTGCAGAGTCTGTTGTCACGACAGATGTCCTGCAGAATTGGTATGCTTAAATGGTTAGGTGTTTGAGGCAATGCAAAAGGCCCATGAACTCATTAGTTCACTACAATACCATCGACCAGTTGCCAATGAATAAATGACACAGACCATTGACAACCAACTCATTATGGAGACTTATAAACTTGAAAAATAGGAGTGACAAGAACATTAGTGGATCAGCCAGGCCTGAACTAGTCTATCTATTATCGACAAAATCGGGCCTTAGCTACAATGATTGCTTTTCGTTGTTGAAGAAAAGACACAAATCTTGGGAACTGACATGATTAATATTTTAGAAATATATATGCATAATAAGATGGAGAACATGTCGAGTATCAAAACACTTACCATAGACATACAAACGTCCCTCCACGCTTGGGAAGAATTCCAACATCAATTATCAGTGTCTGCAGAGGCTATTGTATAAGTGTGTGTTCAACAACAGCCAACTACCAGTCATAACAATTCAGAGAGAAAGAACAATACATGATCATACCTATCTAGACATAAAAAATGTCATCTCCCCATTTCTTTGGGGCGAAGAAAGATTTTGAGGTGGGGAAGATGTTGGAGGAGCCTAAGTCGGTTAGCTGACTAGGTCCTTGAGTCGACTAATTGTAAACAAGTATATTATGTCGATCTCATAGTTTGTGTCAGTTAGTTGAACTGACAATTAGTTATGTAACTCTTTGTAAATATTATGTATAGGTTGAGGAGTCGAATAAATACTTGGTTCGGTTGGATGTATGAACCCTCTTGTGTTCTTGAGTAATATAAGCATTGTTATTATTTCTACCATTCCTTGTCTCTTGTTTATATCATTGTTTATATGAATCTGTAATATGTATCATTGGTAACCTTGAAATCTTATTTATTACAACAAATCAGTCATGATGAAGACTTGCACAACTTTTCAGTAATACGCCCTCACTGTCTGATAGAGAAATCTCTCAACATGGTAAAATCTATCCCTAACTCTATTTAAAGATTAGAATTTTTTTTATGATATTTAGGATAAGTTTAAGGTCGTACCGACTTGTAAAAAAAACATCTCGTGCTTTAAGTATGAAACTATAAATTTAGGGACAGATTCCAATCCCCAGCCTGTCAACCTAGGAACAAATTGCACCTCCTTTGAAAAATCAGCTTTTATAAAATTATTTAGGGAATATAAATATGTCTTTGCATGGACTTATGATGACCTTAAAACCTTTAACCCACAGATCATGCAACATGTGATCCAAATGAAACAAGATTCGAAACATTTTCAACAAAAGCTTAGGAAAATGCATCCAACGCTAGAACCAACAGTTAAGAAAGAACTAAATAAACTCATAGTTGCCAAAATCATTTTTTCGGTTCACCGCACTCAATGGCTGGTTAATTTGGTTCCGGTTCAGAAGAAGAACGATGACAATCGACTTTGTGTCGATTTTCCTAACCTTAATAATTCATCCCCCCCCAAAAAAAAAAATTACCCAGTTCCGCCCCTGGAGTAAATCATCAAGAAGGTTTCTGGCTCTGAGTTGTTTCCATTACTTGACGGTTTCTCAGGTTATAATCAGGTCCTATTTTCTCCTGATGATCATCTAAAACCTGCATTCATAACTACATGGGGAACTTATGCATATAGAAATATGCCCTTCGGTTTGATTAATGACAGGGCTGCTTTCCACAAGCTATGGATATTGCTTTTAGGGGTCTAGTTAACCATGTCGTAGTTGTTTATCTCGATGATGTTACAATCTTTTCGAAACACCGACCTGACCATATTATCCATCTTAGAAAAAAAAATTAGCATTTTAGAAGATACGGGATATCACTTAACCCTAAGAAAACAATATTTGTTGTGATCCATGGGATTTTGTTAGGTTGTGTAGTTTCTAAAGATGGAATCATTATTGATCCTGAAAGAACCCAGGACATATCCAAGATCACTTACCCCTCTAGTAAGAAATCTATGCAGTCATTCTTGAGAAACATTAATTTCGTTAGGAGATTTATTCCTAGCTTCTCTGAAATTGTTGGCCCCTGCAAAACATGATAAAGGAGGCTAAATTTAGTTGGGAAAACAATGAAAATAGTCGTTTAAAAGAATCTTAGAAGTTATATATGAAGCTACTACTCTTCTAAGTCCTGATTTCGGTAAGGATTTTATACTTTATACATTTGCTTCAGATATTTCATATTTTTTGTACTCAATGCAATCAACAAAACCATTAGTTCCCTATATCATTCACGAGTTCAAATTTTAAAGGGGCTGAGTTGAATTATCATGAAGTTGACAAACAAGCATTTGTTTTCTTTAGAGAAGTTAAAAAATTTCAACCTTATCTCCTAAAATCCAGAACTAAAGTTGTTCTTCCATATACCACGGTAAGGAACATGTTAGTGCAAAAGGATTTAAGCGATAAAATAGCTCCTTGGATGGCATCCCTCCAAGAAAATGATCTTGAAATCAAACCTTACAAGGTGGTGAGAGGGCAGGGTCTTCGTAAACTTGTTTCTAAGTCAACTCATTTGTCGCTAAATAATTCTGATATTGACATAGATTAATCTTTTTTGAAAAAGGAAATTTCTTTCTTTCCTCCTCCTCCTCAAGCTTCCTGGTATTCTGATATAAGAATTCCTCTTGAAATAGGGAGTGCTCCAGATAACCTAGAACCAAATAAAAGAAGATCCATAGGTTCAAAGGAGAGAAAACCCCTCGTATCTTATTCTTCCTCACTAAGCTCACCCCCATAGGCTATAGTGGAGGAGAATGGAGTGAGGATATCTTTAGTTAGGAGTAAAATCATATGCTTATCACCTGATAAATAACATCGTTTTTAGAAAAAATTCAGATGGTGTATTATTGTGTTGTCTTGATAAAGATGAAACTGAAACAACTTTAAAAGAGTTTCATTCTGGTCTTGCTGGTGGTCATTTTGGAGGTGAAACCACTACACATAAAACACTAAGGGATGGTTACGATTGGCCTACTTTATTTTAGGATTCTTATGCATATGTTAGAAAATGCCAAGATTTTCAGATCATTGTCGATAGGGTTAAAAAACCTTCTTTTCCACTACAACTAGTTTCAGTGGAAAGACCATTTCAGTTGTGAGGTCTTGATATAGCGGGTCCAATCAATCCACCTTCATCCATGCAACATAAATATGTTATCACTACAACTGATTATTTTACCCGGTGGAAAGAAGCGACACTATTGTGCATAGTAAATGTTATAGCTCAAAATGACACATCTTTGCCTGTGAGCACTTTCCTATGTTTTCGTTGCATGTCGACACTTCATGAAAAATCACTGAAATTCACTGAAAAAACACATAACTTGGAGGACCCATATATTGAGTTTTGTAACTCCGTTTGACCTCATCTCTACACCATTGGAAAGATATTTCTGTTAGCTAAAACATTCTAGAAAATACCAAAGTCTGAACATGCCCAGAAATACCCTAAAAATGATATTTTTGTGTGTACACGAATATCCTTAAAGCAAACCCATGTACGTACACGAGTTGCTATATATAATAGTTGTATACGCATTAAATACATGACTTTATGCATTGCAACCCACGTGTACTCCTCGTGTACACGACTGTTCTTTCTGCAACCCGTGTACACCTCTTAAAAATGTAAAAAAAATATGAATTTTGAAATTTGGGTAGTTTGGGTAGTTTGGGTAGTTATGCAACTGACTCCTTCAGTTGTTACTACTTTTTCTTCGACCCTAACTCTTCATTAAACATATAAATAGAGGTAGGGAGTTCCATGAGAGGAGACTTGAATCTTTGCATCATTATGTTGGAGGAATTGGGACTCTCTTTGCCCACACCTTTGCCCTGGTGATCATCTCCTTGTGTTGCAGAGCATGGAGACTAATTTCCTTGGAGAAGAGAAGCAGTAGAATCAGATCAAGGTTTTGTGAGGTGCCAAACTTGAAGAAAAGGTATACTTGTACTTGTTTTCAAGATTAATAAATATGTGATGTCCTTCTTCTTCCCAAATCATTTTTTCAATGTGTGATTGAATCTTTGTTTATGATCATATTGTGATGTTAATTAGATTATTATTTCATGTTTATTTGATTACCATTTCTTTATATGTAGTCATAGTGGTTTGAGGAAGGTATAGCTTGTTTTGCAGGTCTCTTGGAGCAAGAGGAGCGAGAGGAGCAGGAAGAGGATTGACGGGCTGCTTGGATCAGCCTTCGTTTGTTAAGGTATGAACCATTCTAATCTCTGAAACTTGCTTATATATGCTTGCTGAACATTGTGCATCTCTCTTTCAACCCTAGTACGTTGATGGCCTCTTAAACCCTAGCCATAGGATACTTTCCTTTACAACAGAACTGGTGACTCCGCTGGGGAGAGCCTTGTCTGTTTGGGGTTTCTCTATATTTATTTCAATATTTTGCATTGTTTCAGGTTCTTCTTGCCACTTAGGAACACTTTATAAGTTTGATAGCATACTACCCCTGCCTTCCTAGGGCAGTTTTTGACCTTTTTGGGGATTTTTTCCACCCATACGCGAGTTGCAGACTGAACAGTCGCGTGTCTAGTTTGGTACATGCAACTTTATATACTGTCAACTTGCGTACGATACGCAACTTATTAGTGGTACAACCCACATGTGCTTGTACACACGACTTGTTGTATTGTCAACCCACGTATGACATGTGACCTGTCAGTAGTGAAACTCATGTATGCCCCTTTAAACAAGGTTTTTTCCTCTCTTGTGGTCTTTCTTCTATTTGAAGGTTGTTTGGTAGGTCTTTTGGTGTCCTTTGTAAGTGCATGACTCCAGGGAGTTAATGTCATCCCTTTTGGTTGTTCTTTATCTATGTGGTAAGCCTTTTTTATAGAATTAGGGTTTTCTCTTTACTCTTTTCCCCCACCTCTTTTGCTTGGCATGATTTTTTGGTTTATGTTTATGGTCAGCCTTTGTCAGTGATCTTTGTCTGAGTTCAGAAGCTTGTTGGTGTTGGTTTCCTTCTTCTTTTGTTGGTTAACTTCACCATGCCAAAATAGTTGACTTGTTTTTTATGCAAGCCTTCCTTCCAAGTAGGGTTCATGCTGACTTTAGTTCATTCTAGAGTTTGTTTGGTGGTTGTATAGCAATGTTCCTTTTGCTTTGTTCTTGTTATCTACATACTTTTGTTTGTAGGTAGTTTTTCTTTTGTATTTATAAAAGAAAAATAAAAAGAGCATATACTTGTTTTTGTTGCTTTCCCCCCACCTCCTTCTTTAGCTTGACCTTATTGGACAAGGTATTGAGCAACCTTTGTTTGTAGGTTTAGATTGATACTTGGGACTTCTTGACCTTTGTTTATGTCAGTCTTATTGCTCAGTCTCTTCATTCCAAAGTTGTTCTCTTGTTTACCTTTGTAAGCCTTCCTTTCAAGAGAGGTTGATATCCAACTTTAGGGAAACCTAGGGTTTGTTTGTGGGGTGTAGAGTAGTTGTCTATTTGCTTTGCTTACAGTACTTGCTTGCATTAGTTGATAGACCATTTTTTTCTTTTGCATTTATAAAAGAAAAAGACAAAAACACATTTTTTCTTTATATGCATGTAGATTAGTTTTTTATTCTAGATTGCATGGCATATCATTGTTTTTGAAAAAAAAATTGTTCTTTTGTGGCTTTCAAGTTTCTATTTGAAAAAGAAAAAGAGAATAGTTTTTGATTTTTGCATTTCATATCTCTTTGCTTAGTCATTTTGTTTCAACTTTGAGTCAAAACACCACATGAGTTTCACGCCATTTACCCTCTGACTAAAAACAACCCTTAAAATAAACGATATAATTTAAAAATTATTAGTAAGTTTTATTTTATAGGGTCATACACCAACTAGCTTAGGCTAGACTTGTGGATTAGGGTGTTTCAACTCTCCACAAGTGTTAAAAATTCATACATAGTTGGCCAATCACTAGGTAAACCATTTTATATGTTGATTGTATCTGGGAAGTTCCTCTCAAACGAGAGTTAAGAATGAGGCCGCGTGGAGGCTTGGACTGAGGAGATAACCCTCTGATTCCTTGTCAAAGCATAGACCAAGGTTTTTGCACATCTGGGGATTCTATCTTAGATGGGGTTTCGGGCTTTGCTACTCTACCCATGCATACAAACCAGGCTTGTGGCTGTCCCCCCAGACTTTCAATATGGTTAAGGTAGCCTTTAGTCTCTTTGACATCTAGGGTTCATACACAAGTACATTGGAAGGCTATTTCTGGTTGACCTTGGAAAGACTTGGAAGGTAACCCCGATAGAAGGTGTGGAAGGGAAGTGGGTGATTCCTCCACTTGTGCCTAATAACATCTACAGTGACACCAAGTAACTGTCTATCAGCTTTCTTTTGGAAAGCGTATCTTATACCTATTTGTCTGTTTGGCTTTAGGAATTTTTTAGTGAGTGCTGTGTGGTTTGTATGTACTTAGTGTGCCTTTAGGTGTGTGCTTTGTAATTTTGGTTGCCTATGAACCTAAAAATTTGTCTCCTAGTTTGAAACTATGTCTAACACCCCTTTTAACACCAACCAAGAGATCCCCATGCTGGGAACTCCTTGTACTATTCCTCTCACGGGGAATGTTAGTGTTCCCTTGATCGCCACCTTGAATCTACCTAGATTCACCCTAGGGATACCAGTGTGGTTTTTTTCCACTCCAACTGTCATGAATGCTCCGGGTGCTTCTCAAATAAGATCCTTATATCAAGGACATCAAAACATTACCTCCCCTTCACCTGTAGTTGATTCTCCTCCTCCTTCTACCTCATGCGATGAAAGTACTGATACTAGTAACTGGCAGTCTAAAAGGAGTAAAAGAAGGAGGAATAGGAAGAAGGCACATAAGCAAGGGGGCACCCATTCAACCTCTGCAAATCAATTTGAACCTCACCACCCAGCCTCTGTAGTTCATGCTGGGGGCACCTATCCAACCTCTGCAGGTCATGTTGGATCTAAGCACTCAACCTATACAAGTCAAGTTGATCTTCACCATCCAGCATCTGTTGATCATGCTGGTGGGATCCTTCCAACCTTTTTGGTTCATGTTGGGCATCAAAACATTGCCTCCCCTTCACCTGTAGTTGATTCTCCTCCTCCTTCTACCTCATGCGGTGAAAGTACTCATACTAGTAACTGGTAGTCTAAAAGGAGTAAAAGAAGGAGGAATAGGAAGAAGGCACATAAGCAAGGGGGCACCCATTCAACCTCTGCAAATCAAGTTGAACCTCACCACCCAGCCTCTGTAGTTCATGTTGGGGGCACCTATCCAACCTCTGCAGGTCATGTTGGATCTAAGCACTCAACCTGTACAATTCAAGTTGATCTTCACCATTCAGCATTTGTTTATCATGCTGGTGGGATCCTTCCAACCTTTTTGGTTCACGTTGGGCATCAAAACATTGCCTCCCCTTCACCTGTAGTTGATTCTCCTCCTCCTTCTACCTCATGCGGTGAAAGTACTGATACTAGTAACTGGCAGTCTAAAAGGAGTAAAAGAAGGAGGAATAGGAAGAAGGCACATAAGCAAGGGGGCACCCATTCAACCTCTGCAAATCAAGTTGAACCTCACCACCCAGCCTCTGTAGTTCATGTTGGGGGCACCTATCCAACCTCTGTAGGTCATGTTGGATCTAAGCACTCAACCTGTACAATTCAAGTTGATCTTCACCATCCAGCATCTGTTGATCATGCTGGTGGGATCCTTCCAAACTTTCTAGTTCACGTTGGATCCAGTCACTCAGCCTTTGCAGGTCATGCTGAAGGCACTTGTTCAACCTCTGTTGTTCAAGTTGAACCTCCCTACCCAACCTCTGTAATTCATGTTGGATCCATCCACCTAGCCTCTGTTGTTCATGCTAGCGGCACACACTCAACTGCTACAAAGCAGATTGATCCTAACCATTCAGCCTTTGTTTTTCATGCTGGTGGTGCCCTTCCAACCTCTACAGGTCATGTTGGACCTAGTCTCTCAGCATCTGCAAGTCATGCTAGGTGCAGTCTCTCAGCCTCTGTGGTTCATGCTGAAGACAATCCGTTAACCACTGCAAGTCATGTTGACACTGTTGAAAAGACTACCCGTTCAAAATATAAGCCCAAGTTTCCTTGTAAGCTTTGTGAGGGAGACCACCTTATTTATAAATGCCCTTATATCACGGAGGTGCGAAAAGTTTGGTTTCATGGTCATCCTGTTTTTGAACATCCTGAAGTCTCTCAACAACCCGCCTCTCTTAGTCAGGTTGGACCCAGTCACCCAGCCACTATAGTTCATGCTAGGGGAAAACTCTCACCCTCTGTAGATCATGTTGAGAGAAAACAGTAACTGCCACTGCTAGTCATGTTGACACTGTTGAGAAAACTGGTCGTTCAAAGTGAAAACTTAAATTCCCTTGTAAGTTATGTGAGGGATATCATCTTACTCACCAGTGCCCTGCTATCGCGGAGGTGCGAAGAGTGTGGTCCAAGACTCAAGAATTTACTTCTCCTGAACAACCTATAGTTTCTCAACAACCTACTCAACCTTTGGTTGATCAAGTGGTCGAACAAATCTCAAGTTTGGTCGATCCCACTCTTCTCTCAGAGAGTGATCTTGATGTGATTGAACCAATGTCATCTTTGGTCAATCCCACTCTCCCTTCAGAGAGTGACTTTCACGAAGCGGTTGAATCAATTCCATTGTCGATCAATCCCACTCTTCCTTTGGAGAGTGAAGTGTCTACTAATCACATTTTCTTCACTAGCAGTTCAGAACTTACTGAAAAAGGGGTCACTGAACTCGCTTTGGATCAACCCCCACCAAGCTCTTGGATTGCTTCATTTGATTGGGATAGCCTAGTTGAGCCGCGACTTCCTTCTGATGCACCTTTCCAGATAAAGGTCAAAGTTGAATCATACATGATTTCTTGTTGTATTGTTGATGAAGGAGCCTCAGTTAGTATTTTGTCTACTCATGCTTGGCGAGGCATGGGATCTCCCAGCCTTGTGTCGACTGCTAGTCAGTTACTGGAATTTGATTGGAGAACTTGTATATCCTTGGGAATTCTTTCTCAAACACCTGTTACTTTGGGTGGGAATATCGTCTTAGTTGACTTCATGGTAATAGAAGACCCGTTGGACTTCAATATGCTCCTCGGACGTGATTATGTCTATGACATGCAAGCTGTGGTGTCAACATTCTTTTGTGTGATGTACTTTAATCATGGCAAAGAAATTGTCACTATCGATCAGTTGGATTTTCTTGATCCATCTTCTAACCCAACTAGAGACCAGGTCCTTCCTTTATTGATTCCCAGTATTTCTATAGACACTACCTCGCCACAGGTGAGCTATGTGGCCTCACGTCCTTTACGTTTAATTGCTACTAAGAAGAAACCTTTGTTTTCATGCTTACCTTCTCGGGACTTGGTCCCAACAGTTGACCAGGTGAGTCATTTTATACAGACTGTGGATCTCACTCTCCACTCTGTCAATCCATTTGAAATTTTAGACATGTGTCCTATATCGGATGATCTCCTTCCTTTGGATGAAGTCTTCCTAGAGTCTTTGATAGAGTCTGATCTTCTTTTGGATGTTGGTTCAATTGTGACTAAGTCTAACCCTGATTTGCCTAGTAATCCTGACCTTTCTTCTTATGTTGGTCGTTTTGAGTCTTTTGACTCTTCCTTCGAACAGCAAGTCAGTGATCCTGATGAGTTTGATTTTTCTTATGAATTTTTCAAATCCTATGATATTGAGTTTGTTCCTACAGACTCTATATCCCTTGTTGATTTTTTCTCTCCTTCTACGGTTGAACTTACTGATTATAAACCCTCAAGCCTTGGTTCTATAGAATCTTCTTCGGTTGATTCTTCCTTGACTTTACCTTTTGTAGAAGATAGCAAAGTCGCATGTGTTTCCGCCAAAGTGACCTGCATCGGATCTTTTCTTCTGAATATGATTTTGATGTTGTTGTTTCCTAGAGACTGGATTTTTAGTTGGGTTCGCAACTATTTACTGGCCTTGTCTTATTGTTCAAGCTATAACTGCATTTGCATGTATCCTGCTCATGCTTTTGATCTTGATGTCAGCTTCCACACTTTTAGCTCCTTGTATAAGCCCTCATCTTTGTTCTCATCGTCGCTAAGCCTTGTATCATTTTTCCTTTGCAACTTGACACCCTTTACCTTGAGGAGGCATTCCCCGAGTGTCTTTATCCTGCTCATGTTCCTTGCATTATGCATAGGTCTGTTCCTTGCGCTTGGAACTAGTTTCACCTGCCTATGACACTCGTCTCCTCGCATTTAGAGCATTCTTTCTACTCTCCTTCGAGCTCGTTAAAAACAGTAATGAGGTCACGAGTTGAATTTTCTGGACTTGTTAAAACTTCACGGGAAAGATATTGAGTTTCTTTAGGCCCGGGTCTGACTCTTCAAAATATACTTGGCTGCTGAGTAAACTTGTCCATTTAGGCTCGTTAAGAATATGTGAATGGGCATCCGCATTGGTGGTAGGCTATCTCTTTCCTAGACCATGTGGAATAATACAAGAAAGGAACACTCTCTTTTCTTCAGAATTCAGAGGAGTATTCTCAGGCATAGGTTTATTGCTTTTCCAGACCTAAGGGACTAAACTTACAGAAAAGGAACCCCCGGTATGGGCTTAGTTTTCTCTTTTTCGTGCTCTGGACCAAAACATGAAAAATATTTTGAGTGTACTTTATGTCTTTGTCATGCTTGTTAAAACCTAAAGAACAAAGCATCGAGTTTATTTTTGTAAGCCCCATTTCTCGTAATCAAATGGATCTTTCCGAGTGATCTTTCCTTCCTTCACACTCGTAAAACTCAGGCTATATGTTGCTTTTGAAGGAGCGTTGGGTAGGTGGTAATTTAACCTTTTTCGGACCTTCCTGACTAAGTATGAAAAAGGTGTGCCTTACTTCTTCGAAAGCTAAGAGAGTTATTATGTGGTTTGTTTTATACTTTTCCAGCCTCATGAGACTAAATTGTACGAAAAAGCACCCCCCTGGAGTCTTCTTTGGAGTTTTCAGACTCTCTAAACTATGAAAACACCGTCAAGCATGTACTAGTTCGGGATCGTAAAATCCACGAATCAGTGCTTTATCAAGCATTCTTCTGTCTTTTCTTCGAGCTTGCCAAAAATGAAGATGGTCCCGAGTTTGCTTTCTTGGACTCGTTAAACCTTTACAATAAAGAGGGGAAGGGAAGTTCATTCACATGTTTTTTACATCATGGAAGCAAGTCTTGTTTCCTTGAACAAAGCACCACTTTTGAGTCTATCAACAATTGGGTCCTAGTATTTTGACCTTATCCTGATTCAGAGTTTCTTACTCCTCTAGTTGGTCTCTTTTCCAATTATATGGGGAATCTGTCAATGTCTCCTACATTGTAGATTTGTGTCGTTGGTCCTTTCGTGTGAAAAGATTCCTAGGTCACTTTTGTGTCATGCTCATTGTTCAAGGATTAAACCTTTGCCGGTCATTCTGCAATTGCCTTGACCTTTTATGTCGGCCATTCCCTGGTATCAGTTCATTACATCATGTCTTTAGCGTTTCTTGTCGTGAAATTTAGTACCAATTCCATATCCAATTAGTCTTTGACTTACCTTGTTTTGGATGATGAAGGATGCCTTAATGCCTTCCTTCCAATGGATCTCTTCTTATAGAATGCAACACATCTTGATCTGGGAATGATATTTAGAGTTTTATGACAGTACCTTGGGGATTGTAGTCATCAGTGGCAATTTCCCTCGCTATTGGGTAGTGGGAATACCTTAATGTCTCCTACTCAATGGATTCTTCAAGTGTTCGACTTCACGTCCTTGTATTCACACTTGTTAGAATGTACTAGGTACCTTGGGGACCATTTTCATTAATGGTGGTTTCCCTCGTGTTTGTTAATGGTTCGCATTATTGACAGGTAATCAAACAGTTTCCTCCATGTTTGACTTCAGCTCCTTTATTCGCATGGTTAAGATTCGTACCTTTTGGGCGGTTTGGATTGAAGACCTTGGGCTGACAATAGCATCGTCATGTTGCTATTACCCAAGTTGCGCAAGACCTTGTCACACTTTATATGACATTTTGCTGAGACATAGATCCACCTTGTATTTTTGTGGCTATGATCGATTGTCGAGTATGGATCCACCTTGTTCCTTTGTGGCCATGACTCCTTTAGATTTGATATGGTGCCTTTTTGCATATTGAGTGACCATAATAGTTTCATCAGTTATACATATGTTGGATCCACATGTATATTTATGGCGATGATTTGTATATGGACTTGTATGCCCCAGAGATTAGTTTTTTCTGACATTTATCTCTCTTTCAAGTACCTTTGTTCAAGCCTTTTGATCTTGGATTCTCTGCTCTCTCCATACTCAACTGTTTCCTTTATAATTTATTTCGGCTATCATCTTCCCCTCTAACCTCATACATTAGGGGGCATATATTATAGCTCAAAATGACACATCTCTTCCTGTGACCACTTTACTATGTTTTTGTCGCATGTCGACACTTCCATGACGACACTTCATGAAAAGTCACTGAAAAAACACCTAAATTGGAGGACCCATATATTGAGTTTTGTAACTCCATTTTACCTCATCTCTACACCATTGGAAATAAATTTCTATTACCTAAAACTTTCCAGAAGATACCAAAGTTTGAACATGCCCAGAAATACCATAAAAATGAGTTTTTTTTGTGTATGTGACTTTCCTTAAAGCAAACCCGCGTACGTACTCAAGTTGCTATATATAATAGTTGCACACTCCTTAAATACATGAATTTCTACATTGCAACCCACATGTACTCCTTGTGTATGAACTGTTGTTTCTGCAACCCGCGTACGCCTCTTAAAAATGTCAAAAAAATATGAATTTTGAAATTTGGGTAGTTTGGGTAGTTATGCAACTGACTCCTTTAGTTGTAACTTCTTTGTCTTCGACCCTAACTCTTCATTAAACATATAAATAGAGGTAGGGAGGTCCATGAGAGGAGACTTGAATATTTGCATCATTATGTTGGAGGAATTGGGACTCTCTTTTCCCACACCTTTGCCATGGCGATCATCCCCTTGTGTTGCAGAGCTTGGAGGCTGAGTTCCTTGGAGAATAGAAGCAGCAGAACCAGATCAAGGTTTCATGAGGTGCCGAACTTGAAGAGAATGTATACTTGTACTTGTTTTCAAGATTAATAAAGATGTGATGTCCTTCTTCTTCCCAAATCATTGTTCAATGTGTGATTGAATCTTTGTTTATGATCAGATTGTGATGTTAATTAGATTATTATTTCATGTTTATTTGATTACCATTTCTTTATATGTAGTCATATTGGTTTGAGGAAGATATAACTTGTTTTGTAGGTCTCTTGGAGCAAGAGGAGCGAGAGGAGCAAGAAGAGGATTGAAGGGCTACTTGGATCAACCTTTGTTTGTTAAGGTATGAACCATTCTAATCTCTTAAACTTGCTTATATATGCTTGTTGAACATTGTGCATCTCTCTTTCAACCCTAGTACGTTGATGGCCTCTTAAACCCTAGCCATAGGATACTTTCCTTTACAACAGTAAACACCATCCAAGTTGTCCTTTTTTTAGAATCCTCTATTATTACTCAGTTTGGTGTGCCTGAATCTCTAGTCTTTGATAATGCTTCCTATTTATATTTTATTGAATTAACAGAATTTGATTTGGAATAGGGTATCAGAGTCAGATATTCCACAAGTTATTATGCCCAAGGTAATGGCCTAGCTGAGTCCACCAACAAGAATTTATTGAAGATTCTAAAGAGAACCATTGCCACACATCATCGAAATTGGCATATTGTCTTACACAATGCACTTTGGGCAGACAAAGTAACTCCAAAATATGTGATAAAAAACTCACCTTTCTTTATATTCTATGGTACTGAAGCCATTCTACCTCCTAATATTTTCTTACCTTCTTTACAGTTAGCATAGTCCATCCAGGATGTAAATTGTTCTGCTGTGTGTTAGGAAATTATAATTCTCCCTTGTCCATATATATTCTATTGATAATTTTTTCTAGCATAGGGAGACATATTTATTTTACTGGAGTATGTGGAACACATGTAGAGGTTAATTGCCACTTATTGTTTGTGCATGCATGAGTTTAAGTGCCTATGAGACCATACCCTACATTTTCGTATCCACTCTAAGTACCACCAATAGCCTCCATCAGTTGGTTGTGGTAGGTAACCAGTTATGTTGAGTCAACCTTCAGTTACATTTAGTTAGATCACTCTCAGTTAGTCTAGAGCCAATTTTTCATGGTTGTATGGGGAAGTGGCACCTTTTTCCACCTACCTTGTCAGTTTAACTAGTTTAACTTATTTTCTGACTAATTTAGTTATCCAGAGTTAGACTAGTGGCTCCCAATGCAGTGATTTAGACACTCCTAGTTAGCCATTCAGTCAGGTTTAGTTGGTATATTCGAATCTTATCCACATGATTCGAATACTACTTATTGTAACACCATTGTATGCTACTGGAAAGAATAAATATTAATGTTGTAATTAACTAATAAATTCTTATCAAATTTGTCTCAAATTTCTTGTTCAGTGTACATTGCACTTGATATTCCACTACACAATTCCACCTCTCAATTGCTCTCATTTGTCTTTATATCAATGGTTTAATAATTAAATATGGTATCAAAGCCTTGTTCGAGATAGCAACAAGTCTTGTACCATCTCCATTGTACACTAGAAGCAGTTGAGTTTCCACATAAATCCTAGAATGATAGCCTTGCTCCCTCTTAATTATGTTCAGAGAAGTCTATCCAGGTGTGACAGAATCTGAGAAAGTTTACATGTCGAGGTAGAAAGTGAAACCGATATGATTGTTAATTGTTTTTTTTTTACATTGATAGGTACAACTTCAATATGGATTCAAGATTATCATTTCCTCTTCTTAATCCATTCACAAGATATTCAGAATGGAAGTTGAAAGTGATTTCATATCTAAATAGACAAGGTCTCTATGAGGTATCTATTGGACTTGGTAAAGAGTCTTATGAAGATGAGAATTACTGGCTAAATGATGGTGATATAGCTTTTGGAACAATATGTTTGGCATTTTCTCCAAGCTTGTGCTACCTTATTGATTTTGCTGAATGCCGAAAGGATCTGTGGAAAGAATTGGATAGAACCTTTTCCAAGAACAATGAGGATCATTATAGTAATTTGGAGAGCACATCCAGTACCACATGAGTTCTTTCTTCAAAAATCTCAACCTCTATTCTCTCTAATGAATTTGTTCAAAATGAAGAAGAAGCATAATCTTCCTCACAGTCAATTCGAATTGAATAAAGTATCCTTGGAGTGACTCCTTCTCCTGCTGCTTTGGAATTTTGTGAGATATGTTATATCTAATTCTCTCATATAGCTAATCCGGAAGAAGACATTATGTTGTACAATATTATGCACCTAATAACCATAGGTCTGGGGTTACCAACATACTCAAACACTTGTAGACAATTGACTTCTAAAGTGCAGAATAGGAAATAGGAGGGTTAGAAGGACTTACTTGTTAAACGAAGGTCGATCCTTGCTAGTCCTCTTCCGATCTACTCCACTTCCAAAGTATTTAGGATTGTCCCTCTTTCACCTGTCAAGAAACACTCTTCCAGATACAAGATGATTCATATATATATATGCAGGTTAGGAAAATCATATATCATACTGAAACATAAACATTTACCAATCTACAAGACATGAAACACATATGGAAGAAGTAATCTCTTTATTATCAATAATGGAAAGAGTTAAGGTTACAACCCAACGTCTGAGACAAGGACTCCTCTGCAACCAAAGGATTCTGAGTTTCACTGCTCCAAAGACTTCTGTATACAATCCACCAGCATAACTTTGCTCTCCAAGTATATGTATCCAACACCCTCCCCAAGGCCTGTATTTATATGGGTGAAATAAGGCAGTTCTTGAAGGTTAGGGAGGTTATAGAAATTAAGGAAATTAATTCAAATAACTTAACTAATCTCCCATTAGCACGTGTTTTTATATTTTAATGTTAAGAGGCACATTCGCGGGTATGTAGTAGAGCAACCCGCGAATGATTCGCGACTATGTATAAGCGCAACCCGCGAATACATGGATTCGCGACTTGCTACAAAGGATACTCACGAATGATGCGTCAGTTTTCTATAAAGAGAGTCGCGAATACATCCTAACATGGAAAAACATGGCAAAGTGACTAGGTGGATGAAGGAAGAATGTATTTCCTAACAAGCCAAGCTATAATGTTTTGGGAAAACCTCTATCCATAAGTGTCCTTTTGTGTGCCAACATGAGGGGTGTCGGCACTCGGATGGAGAGGTGCCATTCAGGTGTATAACAGATGCCCCCTAATGTGTGAGGTCAGAGGGGAACGATGGCCGAAATACATTATAATCATTAACTCTGTAGAAACTCAGAAATCCAATGGAGCAGAGAGAGTACCTGAAACAAATACACAGTAATGTCATATACAAAGTTACATCTGAGGATGCTATGTTGAATTTACTGGAACACTAGCTCCTTTACAATATTTGAGTACATCATATGATACGGGTAAAACCACGTATATTACAAAGGTGGATCAAAACCACAATACAATAATGATGAGTCTTCAAAGATCTGGAAGCTGGATATCAGAATAAAGCATAGTCTTGCGCAACTTAGTCCATAAGTGAGGAACTAAGGTCTTCATGAGGGATCCCAAAGAACCAGTACAATCCAAGCCATGTGAACAAAGGGTAAGCTGTAGTCGAACATGGAGAGGATTCAACAGTTTGTCAACCAATAGGTGATAATTGACAACTGAAGCAAAGGAGTTCACCAATGATGAAAGTGAATCCAGAGGTACGATCGTCAAAACTCTAGGTCTTCATCATCAGGAAGTGCTGAAACGGAACCATACTGTGATAAGGAAGGCAATAGATCCTCCAACGGATCACAAGAGTGACAAGGAACTGGGCAAAAGAAGGGAGACACAAGTAGATAGATAACAGATATAACAGTGATGGGATCAGGCTATAGATCAGACTTTGGGAAGAATCCTTGAACAGTGAGCACAACACAGAGATGACCCAAGGCAGCGTACAATAGATAGATAGAACAACTAGACTTGTCTGTCATGTAGGAGACATGATCAGATTATCCAGGTATAATGGACAATAGGAGGAGTCAGAAACTCAAAGTGATAGCTGAACACAAGTGAACACTGAAACATGGGTAACGGAAAACAAAGAGTGCTATGTTCAAGGATGACATGCTGCCATTACTGAAAACAAGAGAAAACTTCTTCCTTACCTTCCCTGTTAAGTTTTAATGAGTCCAGGAAAGTCAACTTGGTTCCCTCTTCATTTTTTAACAAGCTTGAAGAGATGGGAAAATAATGCTTGATAGTGTCACTGATCCGTGGATTTAATGAGCCCAAACTAGTACATGCTCATGCAATATTTTCACATTTAGGGAGTCTGAAAATGCCAAAGAAGCCTCCAGGGCGGTCCTTTTTCGTCCAATTTAGTCTCCTGAGGACGAAAAAGTATAAAACAAACCACAGAAGAACTCTCTTAACTTCCGAATAAGAAAAGGTCAACCTTTTTCGTACTTAGTCGGGAAGGTCCAAAAAAGGTTAAATTACCACCTACCCAACGCTCCTTCTAGACCAGCATAAAATAGCTTGATTTTTACGAGTGTGAAGGAAAGCAAGATCGCTCGGAAAGATCCATTTGGTTACGAGAAATGGGGCTTACAACAATAAACTCGTTGCTTTGTTCTTGAGTGTTTAACGAGCATGACAAAGACACAAAGTACACTCGGAATCTTTTTCATGTTTGGGTCCAGAGCACGAAAAAGAGAAAACTAAGCTCAAACCAGGTGTTCCTTTTTCGTAAATTTAGTCCCTCAGGTCCGAAAAAGTGATAAACCTATGCCTGTGAATACTCTTCTCAATTCCGAAGAAAAGAGAGTGATCCTTTCTCGTATTATTCCGCATGGTCTAAGAAAGAGATAACCTACCACCGATGTGGATGCCCGTTCACATATTCTTAATGAGCTTGAACGGACAAGATAAATCGGCAGTCAAGTCTGTTTTGAAGGAGTCAGACCTGGACCTAAAGAAACTCCATAAGGGCGGGGAGTCCTATAAGGGATAGCTTGTAAAAAGAGATTCATAAGAAGCTCTATTTGTTGTGAAGAATAGCTATGAGGAAACCCCTGGGCCTGAAACAGTGACGGCATGAGTACCAAAGGGTGACAAGGGCATAAAAGAATGATACTCATGAAATGAGGACCCTAGCCACGGAAGAACAATGGTAGAGACAAGGGACTACTGGCTTAGGATACCATAGCCCGTGGCAAAATGTTGCATACTAAGGTTACTGTGGAGTGATAAGATGCCAACATGTGTTGGAAAAAGCAAAAACCACCCTATAGCAGCATCAACACTTTGTAAAAGTTGATAAACCTGTTCCAAGGCACAAAGAGGGTGATATTAGTCAATTGACATTTCAAACTATATAAAAAGACCCACTTTACGAAATATTATTTCTATAAATAGTTTGAAAATTAAAACATTTCTCACCATTTGAACTTTTTGGACCAAAAAGGAAAGTTTACCCTCTATCTTTGATCAATTACCATGGACAATTGGATCGTCAGAATCCGAATCCGTCAGCTTCAGGTAATTCTACACCCTAAGCTCCTCAATTTGATCCAAACAAATATTAGTTTTAATGTTAAATTCAGTATTTTTCATCATCCCAAACTACATCAAGGCGCATTCGCGGGTTGCAAGGCATGAAAGTCGCGAATACGCGTTTCATTAACGGGTTGCCTAACTAGGCAGTCGCAAATGACTCGCGGCCTGCCTAACTAGACAGTCGCAAATGCTGCGCGATGGGTGAAAACGCAAAAACTATGCAAAATTTTTAATTTTTTATGATGAAATACTGAACCAAATTATGTATATTTGCCAGGAAAAATATGGTGCTGGAGTGGAGGGAAAGAGAGCATGAAATAATGGATCATGCTGCGCTCCAAAGCGCGCCCACAATACAAGCATTGAGGACTTGTGGGCTACTGAAGTTCTTTTGTACATCGCCCATGCGGGCAAATGTGCGCTTGCTGGAATTCATGGTCAATTACTGGGATCATGACATGGAGATGTTCAATCTTCAAGGTGAGACCTTAGAGCTTACCGTGGAAGATATCTATTTCATTACTGGGTTGTCACAACGGGGGGCACCGGTGAATTTGGAGGGCACTGGTAGGGGCGGGGACCCCTTGAGTGTCCAAAAGTATGTTGACATATTCTACACACCGGGTATGCCAAAGAAGGGCAGTAGTGTTATCATTGCAGACATCCAGGATTTCACACTCCAGGTACTAGCTAGTACTATTGTGAGACTTGCAAGGTCATCAGGGTTACATATGGCCACCAGGAATCAAATGAGGGTGGCAGTTGATTTCTTTAGAGGTGTTGTCTATGATTAGTGCTCGGGAGTGCTTCCCATCATGAAGAGGCAACTATCCGACTGCAGGAGAGGAAGACGGAAGAATTTTGGCTATGCCAGCATACTAGTAGCGTTCTTCTTCTTCGAGAGTGCCAGCTATGAGCCCTGCTATACCACTACAAGTCAGACATCCACGTCAGCCAAGGCTGAGCCAGTGGAGAGACATCTTCCTCTGTCAAGGAGGAGGAGACATAGTACACAGCGTTTATGATGATGAATTTTATGTATGGTGGGAACGACCAGCTGCTGGCGTTGGAGCAGTTTCCATATGCTGGGATGGATTTCCGAGGTGACCCCGACCTTGTCCTCCCTCCAGGAGGAATATAGGGCGAGATGGGTAAGTAATTTTTAATTTTTTATCATTTTCAAATTTTTATGAATTTTCCAATGATAGAATATATACATATGTACAAGTCTTAACCCTAATCATGTGTCAAAATGCAGATATTGGACCAGTCCGCCCTGAAGGGCACCCGCGGATGTTCATGCGACCGATTGTAGGAGGAGACCCAGGATAGGTCCGGGTACTAGAGGGGAAGCTGGCTAGGCTGACCCAGTGAGTACCGACGATACGGATTGAGCACATACCTACAGCCATGCAGGAGTTTGTAGTAGGGGTTCCACCGGTTTGGCTCTGGCTGTTCAGGCGAGTAGCTAGAGTAGTACTGGTATACAGAGATGCGGTGGAGGCTGCCGAAGCCGAGGAGGCTGAGGAAGCCAGGGTGCATAGAGATCATGGGGACCAAGGTGGTCCCAGTGGCCAGGGTGGGCAAGCTTAGCTCTAGGGCATTTTTATGGATGATGATCCACATTTTGTATATTTTGTATATGACGGGATATACGGATCAGACTCGACCTATCTATGACAGATATTTACATATATATATATATATATATATTTTTGTGTTTGGTTGTCAGTTTATTTACAAGTGTTTCTTATGTGTTTGTTGTATATTTTATAAAATGTGTGTGAGATGCCAGTCCAAAATATAATTAGCATATGCATCATTCAGTGAATTTTGGTTTCGTGGAATATGATTAAAAGTAATAACTTCAAAATGTATTTCCAATAAACGAATTTGCATGAAATGACGTAATAAGGTAGGATTACGCAAATGATAAGCTCGATTGAGCTGGGAAACTGCCAACTGAGAATCCAAACGGACCTCAAGCCGGGTAATGCCTCGTGACAAAGCATCCCATAGGAGCTCAATTACAACCCTATACTCAACACCATTATTAGAAGCAGGACCTAGGCAAGTGCCTCCCGCGGCAACAAGCTGTCCTAAGGGAGAATAGATAACCCATGCTGCCGAAGCCAGGTTACAAGTGTGACGGCTGGTGCCATCAGGGAACCCTACATACATTTCGGAAGACATCTGCAACAACCAACAGATAGTATTAAAAACAAAAACTGACAACCTAATGTACATAAAAATACATACACTAATATACAAGAAAAAGTGCTAAGCCTAGGCGTAGTACTTCTTCAAGTATAGCCCATTTCTAGGCTCAGGCAGCTTATTCCCATCATAATCCACTAATTCATACGTGCCTTTACTTAATACTTTTGACACGACATAGGGTCCTAACCACATAGCCTTGAATTTTCCTGCCCCCAGAGGTTCTTTATCTTGGTCCCAGAGCAAGACAAGTTCCCCTTCAGAGAAAACCCTAGGTTTGATCGACTTATCGTATTGAGCTTTAACCCTATTTTTGTTAGGAAATACACCTAGTCACTTTGCCATTTTTTGCCATGTTAACATGGATTCGCGACTTGCTACAAAGGAGACTCGCGAATGATGTGCGAGTTGTTTATAAAGAGAGTCACGAATACATCATAACATGGCAAAAAATAGCAAAGTGACTAGGTGGATGAAGGAAGAATGTATTTCCTAACAAGCCAATCTATAGTGTTTTGGGCAAACCTCTATCCATAAGTGTCCTTTTGTGTGCCAACATGAGGGGTGTCGGCACTCGGATGGAGAGGTGCCATTCAGGTGTATAACACATTTGAGTCTCTGTTATTGAATAAAAACACTCCTTCCATTCTATGTGATCATTCTCCAATGATTCTTCTATTTTAAATCATGTGCAAAGTTTTGCAATGATTGTTTCAGAAAATGAAGAGGAATTCGATTTCTCTCTCTCTAATGTTGGTGCTGGTGTGCAGAAAAGTAATACTTTGGATTTTTTGTAAATAATATCATATTTTAGGAGTGATCCATTCACTCTCATTGATCTATATCTTCTAGCAAACTCCTACATGATTGTTTGCACTAATACTCAGAGTGTTGTTGAAGAAAGAGAAAATTGTGTATCTAGCATCTTGGTGGAGCACTTGGAACCTTTGTTCCACACTCTTGGATCTGATATAAACTTATTTAGTTCAAGTTTTGAGTTTCAAGAGCCTTCATTCATGCTTGTATTTGTTCTCATCAATTTTGGTGTGAAAAATCAAGTAGAAAAAGTCTCTTTCAAAATTGTTGTTGGGGATTTGATGTCAGTTTTCTCTCATAAGTTTGATGATATTATATATTGTGAATCATTAGTTATTTTAGAAGCTATATCAGATTATGGATCTCAAGCATCCACTCTCCACAGTCCTAGGACTTCTCTACCTTCCTACTTGATCACATGCTCATCTCCTCACAGAACTAGTAAAGATGGAGACATTTTGCATTCGCCTGGACACTTGCTCCTAACACTTGTAGTTGATTTTATCTCACATGGTTCCATGTTCAAGGCTGCAATATATCATTTTCTTGGGTTTTCCTCACATGTTTTGAATTCTCATGCACTTTTTCTCTCTCATCAGTTGATCTCAGTTGATCTCAGTTGCTCTACATGGGTCCAATTTTCATCTTGCAGTTTTCTATGTTCCTGATTCAGTTAAGCATATTCTTCTTCTTCCAAACAGTAAAATTCCTCCGTACATAATAATTTAGTTTGGATAGGTTCACATGCACGGTCTCAGGATGCTGATGCACAAAAGAACCAATATTTTTCATTACTTCTCTAAATCGTTGGAGATTGCAATAAAATTTCCTGATTCCTGCTTATTTTGAGGGGGGGTTTCCCATGAGGTTTTCCCCATTTTCCTTAGTTTATTAAGCAGTTTTATTTTTCATTAGATTGTATGGGTGAATTTTGGCCTAGTTTCCAGGGCCCAAGTTTTCCAAGTCAGGGTTAAGGGGGGTGTTAGGATTATTATAATCCTCCCTTGTCCATATATAGTCTATTGGTCATTTTGTCTAGCATAGGGAGACATATTTACTGTAATGGAGTATGGTGAACACATATAGAGATTAACTTCCACTTATTGCATGTTAATGCATGAGTTTAAGTGCCCCTAAGACCATTCCCTACATTTTAGGAGCCACTTTGAGTGCCATCGGCAGCCTCCATCAGTTGGTTGCCGTACATAACCAGTTATGCTGCTTCAACCTTCAGTCAGATCACTCTCAGTTAGTCTAGAGCCAATTTTGCATGGCTGCATGGGGAAGTGGCGCCTTTTTCCACCTACCTTGTTAGTTTAACTAGTTTAACTAGTTTGACTGATTGTCGGACTAATTTAGTTATCCAGAGTTAGACTAGTGGCTCCCATGCAATGATTTAGACACTCCTAGTTAGCCAATTAGACAAGTTTAGTTAGTATATTTGAATATTATCCACATGATTCGAATACTACTTATTGTAACACCATTGTATACTGCTGGAAAGAATGAAGATTAATGTTGTAATTAATTGATCAATTCTTATCAAATTTGTCGCAAATTTGTCTTGTTCAGTGTACATTGTTCTTGATATTCCACTGCACAATTCCACCTCTCAATTGCTCTCATTTTCCTGTAGATCAATGGTTCAATAATTTAACACTATGGAGAAGAGAAATTAATACACTGATTAAGTTAGAGGAAGATAAGGAAAAATACAAACAACATTTTTAGAAACATTAGAAAATTGTAAAATATTCATTTGACCATGCTTCAATCTCCAATAGAAAACTGCAAGTAGGTGATTTAGTTCTAAAGTGGGATAAATCCCATCGGGACAAGGGTGAACATATGAAGTTTCAACGTCTTTGGCTAGGACCTTATGTCATTGCTAAAAAAATGGCTTAAGTACTTTTAGACTCCAGACCTTGGAAGGTCAGTCTGAAACCTTTTCGGATAATGGGTTGATTCATAAAATATTATTTCACTAATTTCTATAAAATCCTTAAATCTGTACATTGTTTGTTTTATTTCGTTGATATTTGTACAGTATTTGTTTTTTGGTTTACTTCGTTCCAATCTTCATCATAATTCTGAAAATAATTGGGGAATCCTTTAATGTACAACTTGGTTTGTTCGTTGTCCTTGCTTAAGACTCATTTCATCTGTGAGTAATTCCAAGTATTTGATATTAGTCTAAATCAATAATTTCAAGGGATGATTAGTGTCATGATTAAGAATCATTACTTTTGCAATCTTGAATGTATATATTTTGTCAAAGAAGGTATCTGTAAATTAATAAATCTCTGTGGTTTGAATTTCAGTTTGTTCATTCATTCTGAGTAATTGTGATAAAGTATGGTCTTCCATCTTGCTCACTTTAATTAGATTTTATTAAATATGAAACAAACTTGTTATAAAATTCAAAATATTTGTGAATACAGTTAGCATTAATCCTCTACAGTCCATTTTGTTATTATTGTAAAGATAGCTGGTGAGTTATTTTTTCAAAACCTTGTACTCAGAAAATATTTATGAATTTCAATTATCAGTCATGTTTCAAACTTAATTACAATCTGAAGAGTGTCTTGTTCTGTTCCATTTATAAAAAAAAATATTTAATGAAGTTGCGAATGAAAGGTCTCAGTAATGAGCCGGTCTGCTCGGGATCATGAGCATCATTAGTATGACATTACCAAAATTTAGTTGCCAAGTTGTGGTAGTGGCTCTTGGTTTTATAATCAAGAGATATGGGGCATCAGTAATGAGCCAACTGATTCATCTCTGATGATGTTTGTTAGTGACGTTGTCATTTGGTTACCAAGCTAGGGTTGTGCTTCCTTTTTCTATAAGGCATAAAATTGAAAAGTTTAAATAAATAATGTATGTCTTTTTTTGTTAAAAAAAAGAAAGATGGAACAGGTTCTACGTTATTTTCATAAATGTAAACAGTTGTATATTTATACTGATGGTTCAGATTATCTTTAATTTTTGGGTACTTAGTTTTGACGAGCTAATCTTATTTCGATCATCTACAAAAACAAAAAACTTTGTTAATGGTATGGAGGAAGGTTCTGAAAGTATCTGCAATTATGAAAATCATTAAACACTGGTTTGTATTAGATTGAGATTATCTGATTTCTTAGAGTAAGTCTCAAACCACATCTTACTCAATTATTTGGAGAAAAATGAACAGAGATAATTGGTTCGCCTAGGTATTTCGCCATTTGTTGGCAGCCAACAACCTTCTCACTTTTTATTTGTTTTTGGTCAATAAAAGTGACAACGGCTTCCCTCCTTAATAAATTCTTGACAAAATTATTAAAGAGTGCCTTCAGAATCTATGATTCTGAAGGTACTCTCAATTTGAAGACACTAATTACTTGAGTAAAAATCATTGCTAGCATATCAATCTCATGTTGTTGAAGTATCACTGATGATCAATTTTGCAGTTGTTAAATCTGCTTTTTATATAATCAATTTTCCTATACATATACTAAACTTTTGATTATATATTTGTGTGATGATGATATAATTTTAGTTAATGTTTCATGAGATTGACAACAGACTTATATCATTTTGATACTAAGTCAATTTCACTTCTGTAATTTTATTCTCATTCTTCCTATATTATCTTATCATGTTGATTGATATTAAGGCTCCATGTTTTGTTTATCATTCTAGGCAAATTACTAGTAACAAGATGCATTTTACCTTACGTAATGGTTACATTGATCATGTTTATTCATTATATAATCTAAACATTATATTAAAACTATGCTTAAATGATTATTGTTACCCTAAATCTACACTTGTAATTTATCCTAGCTACTATGGCAATTATGCAAACAAATTGATAATGAATTTTATGTGACACATGTCTTCTACCCTAACTATGATCGAAACCATGCAATCACTCTACCACTGAATGATGTATGACACCTATTTTTTTTATGGTACAACTATAACATGTGTTCCATTTCATTATATCGTTGGGTTTTTAAAGGTCATTTCCATTTATAAGTGTTGTACGAGACCATTATTCATATCCGGTATCATCATTAACCTTGATTTCTTAAAATCTATGATGAATACTGCATTAGTTTGGTTGCGATGGTGGTTGAAATTGGGTCTTTTGTAGAGGGTTATCTTAAACTGGTTTTCTTTTCCCATTCAGGGTCACAACAACTCTCAAATTTACCTTGTTTTTCAGTTGAACATTGAAACGATGGCTCCCCTTTGTAGATTCGAACCAGCTGGGAGTGAACTATTAGAGATTGAACCTGAGTTTTCTCAATTTATTGAGAAAATCGGTTAGGGTGACTTCTTTCGGAGTTTCAACGGGCTTCATACAGAAGTGACTAGACAGCCTTCTCTTTCACTTAGAGGAAACATTGCTCAAATTGGTAACCTACATTTAGTTATTACAGAATACCACATAGCAAAGGTCACCAAGATGACTCAGAAAGGTGAAAGATGGTTTAAGCAGAGAGAAGTTAATAGAGAAAAGTGGAAACAATTTTTGCTTCCTCTGTTACAGAATTTTGATGATAGACATGGATATCTATAGAAATTCCTCAAACCTCAATGGTGTCCTCTTCTGCAACTAATCATCAAGTACATCAATTGTGATGGTAGGTTTTCTTGTGTACATTTTTATCACCTCGGGCTTCTTATGGCGTTCAAGGGTTCTAGGATAAATTTACTCTACTTCTTGTTTAATAGTCTAGAAAAGATGGCCTGCGTGGTCCAAAACACAGTTGGTGATCAAGACATAACTTTATTTTATATGGTTTACTCAAAATCATGATACAATACCAGTTATCTACGGTAGGTAAAAATTGGGATCAATTTTTAAATGAAAACTATTTCGGACATACTCAAATTTGTCCTTCTCCTCTCCCTAAGACCTGACAGAAAAGGAGACGATCCTATATGCATGAACCTACTAAGTTAGAATCTGAGGTAAACCCTAAAGATGCAGGTGTCAATAACCCTATCCCAACGAAGGATTTAGGATGTGATATGATAGAGGAAGATACTATTCAAACTATTAAAGCTTCTGTCAACCCATCACAACCTATGCAAACGTGTAATATACCTACACAAAAGTTAGAAGGGTTAGCGAATTATCGAAACAAAGACTCTACATTTTGTAATGAATTTAAACAAAGAGACTTTGCCTCTGCTAGCACATGTCGATTCACTTGTAGTATGGATACAATTTCCATTCTAGTAACAATGCAACAACAAAAAGAATCCCCTTTGATAGAAGTTGTAAGTGGCGATGATGATCTATCCCCAATTTGTGAACTTTCTCATCATGGTGATGAATAGAGCATGGAGGTGAATAACCCTATGACATCTCCTGCAAAGGAATTCACTGACAGATTGTCTCCTTTTATATATGAGTAAAATCCCTCATATACCTGGGACTCTTCGCGTGCTAGAAGTGAGAAGAACCTCCAACAAACTCTTACACAGATACTTAAGGGTAAAAATTTTCAGTTAGAAACGAAGTTGAAAGAGTCTCATTCTAATACGCTTGGAAAGGAGGAATAGATTAAGACCCTTAAAATCGAGTTGTTGTAGTGGGCGAACTAGTGGAATGATTTGAAATTTAAGAAAGACAAGTACAAAGCCATTAAAAAATCCTTGGCCTTTGAAAATGAATTGTTAAAGCAAGGTGAACAATAGAAGATCAAAGTAGAAACTTCGAGTTAAGTTGGTTGAGGCTCAACGAGAAGCTAAACTACATATCACTACTTAAGCTCATTTTTATTGTTTCGGTTTATCTATTTTTGACATGTTTTCAATTCGTAACAAGTAAGTAAATGATCTAATTAGCACATCTACAAAATCAAAGATTTTGTAGAAGTGCTTAGCATTGTTTTTTTTGTTGTTCATTGATTAAATGAAAATTTAATAGTTTGTTTGAACTATTATTGTAGACGGACTACACATTTATCGTGGATGTGTTTTGTTTTTATGATGATGTTGAACTTATGGCAGTTTCTCTGCCAGTTTTTAAACTATTTGTCTCTTATGATGCTTCTGTTACCAGGTGCCTTTTATTTGGGATATGGTTTAAACTATTTTGTGATGCCTTCTTATCTCATCAACAAAACAATCGTGTTGATTATTTGTTTGAGTTCGACAGTTGTTAAACTGATATAAATGAAAAGGTTTATTTTGGGAAATAGATCCATAAAACTATCCAAGTAGTTAATTTGTTTTTAGTATATAAGTCATGAGGGTGAATTAAGATAGGGGGGATTAGATAAAGAGAAGAAGCTGTCATATATAGAGTTTCCCTTTCTTGAATTTTGAAGCAGATTCTTATGTGATGATAACACTTGTGCTCATATATGACTCTGACATGTCTTGAGAAAATGGTAACATCATAGTTTTTGTTTTTCCAGCTACAGTTATATATGAATATCAACTCTCTTTTATAGTTTGCTTTTATGTATTGATTTACAAGAACATTGTATTGTGTTGTATTGACTATGTTTATATTGTCAAATACACAATTTTTAAATTTATGATTGCATGATGTTTATTGTTATCATTAGATCATTCCCATTGTCTAGTTTAACTTTTTATGTCATTATTAATGTACTTTACTATTCTTATTATATGTTTGTATAGATGTTATGATCAGTAATAATCATTATTATAATCTTTCAAATATTGGACATAATACAACTTGTTGTTTTGTGACATTGTATATGTTCTAGGTGGTAATATTTTATTATTACTCCTTATAACATATGTCTGTAATTTATTCCTTATTGAGATTATAATATGTTAAATGAGATTTTTCCTGTAGTATATTATATCTTCAAAACCATTGTTTACTGTACAACAAGTGGCAGTAATTAGTAGAACTTCTCTTGGCCAAGATAGATTAGCATAGCTCATAGATAAACAGTTAGTGTTAATTGAGTAGTTGTTAAATGGATAGCTTCTTCTAGAAGTTATATAACTCTTCTTTTATGAGGTAGTTTTTAAGAATATTTTTGTTAACCTAAACACAGAGACTCCTTAATAAAGAAAAAATTAGATGGTACCAGGACCATAACCTGCGAGAATCAGCTACACCAAACACATCGGGGGTTGTGTTAAGCACCTTGTGTGGTTTAATTCTCTGTAGTTGGCCATAGTCAAAAAATCCGTCCAATAGGCGGATGAGGACCCATGTAATCCGGTAGATGGATTCCTCTTTATATGGACGTCAGTGACAAGGTTGGATGTAGGTGCAAGAAGGAGCATGTAAAAAAACAAGCAAGAAAGAGAGCATGGAAAAGCAAGAGGATGAAGTAATGAATGGTGATGGTGTAGTCACCATGAAGACACGTGAAAACAAATTAATGGAGTAATTTGCCTGTAAATGGGCATATGGTTGTATGACTTGGTAAGGCATCACTGGTAAAGTTGGGAGATATACCTTGGCAATAGGGTGTGTATGTGAGATTCCTCGGTAAAAATTTGAGGGGGGTTGGTGTTTACTCCAAGTCAAGTTCAAAGGGGCAATTGTTATGGTTAAATTTGAATAGGAATGAGTCAAAGGTGGTTTAATTCTAGCACATGTTTTTGGGCCCATGGTATTGGGTGGCCAATAATATTTTTCCATGGTATTGGTGGCCAATGGTATTTTGGTGGCCCATGGTATTTCATGTAAGGAAGTATTTATAAGGCTTGAGGAGAATCCAATGTAAAGTGTCTTGGATGTGAGTGGTGGCTAGCTCACTTGGATCGACTTGGTTGATTTAGGTCAAAGGAGATAATAGATCTATTATGGTGGATTTTCCAGGTTTTGGGTTTTCCACATAAACATTGTGTGTCTATATTAAATGTGTTTCTTTGTGGATTTGTGTTCTCTCATTATTAATTATGTGTATGCTTGTTTAAATATTAAGAGGGTAGAGCCATCCATCATAAGCTCCAAACAATCATAATCATGCCACAATTGATGAGAAGAGTATTAGTATTACCTAAAGAAGTAGACGTGTCCTTAATTAGTTAGGGAAATACTACGATAACTACATGATCCAAAGCAAATTATGTGATCTTCAATGTCTCTCCAATTCTTGAAATAATATCAAGAACCGACCATGTACCAACAATTAGAGGATTAAGAGGTCCCCAATAAAAATGTTCTCTGGAGGAATTCATTAGTCAACCACATCATCCATATCCATAGACAACCCATCAAAAGAACCACTAGTAACACTAGGACACCCAATTTTTAATCAAAGACAAACAAACAATTCTTCACATCACCTTACCCAAAACTATCCCTACACTTCTTGCACCAAATCCTTTTAATAAGTGACTTTGACCAATATTTAAAAACATGCTTGTATCTATGAAACCTAAAACATATTAAGGGGATGTTTAGGTACTCCAAAATTTGAGTATGTCTCTGCCCATCCCAAATAAAATCTAAGGATTTGAACAATCCCCAATTGACATCAATCTCAACTAGCACTCGAGCTACAAAACAAACAGAGCATGTCCAAAAATTATAATTGACATGTATTGTCTTACCCAAAGCATTCCCTATCTCCCTCATAGCCATATCATACTATAACTCCACATATTAGGGAGTTTAAACCATACCTGGGTGTTTCCGACATATTCACCTTTAGTATCGAAGAGTAGATGATAAGGATTCATAGACAACAAGGATATATTGACGAACTAGGTACCCTTCATAATCAAATTAGTATCTTCCATAGAGGGAAACATAAAACCCAACCAACCCCATGCCAAGAAGTGAAAGTTAGGAATATAACCCAAAACTAGGGACCATAGCTCCAAAATCCATTGCCTAATATTATCCATCCATAACCTCTTACCAAGAAATCACCTAACCAAATTCTTCCCAAACAAATGAAGAATATGATCCACCCGAATATCTTCCCCCCACCACTAGCGAGACACCGCCACAATGATTTTTAACCACCTTATGCTTCTTCTTCACATGGGGTGATCCAATAATGAAAGCACCACATTGCGAATGATTAAGGTATATGTTCTCCCCAATGAATCCAAGACCAGAGGTAGGAACCATAAATTGAGAATTAGATGACAAATAAGTAGGGTTTTTTGTAATCAATCGAGACATAGAAACATTAGCCAACACCTTATCCATAGTAAATACCTCTGCTTCTTTTTCATATGGGGTGATCCAATAATGAACATACCAACACCTTGTAAATGATTAAGTTTTATCTTCTTTACGATGAATCTCATATAAGAGAGGTAGGAACCAAAAATTGAAAGTCGAAAGACAAATAAGTAGGGTTTTGTGTCACCGATCAAGACCTAGAAACACTCATCAACGCTTGTTTTAATACACCCAATTTGACCGTTGGAATTGCTGAGGCCTGGAAATTCGCAGGCAACAACAGTAAGGGATTCTCCCCAGTCAACGTTCCCAACTAGCCCATGACTGTTTGGTCTAGGGAATCCGTCCGGTTTGCGGTCCGACTACCATAGGTCAAGTAACAAAAAGGTTTACCGATTGCGGCCCGGTCCACCGTATATTTTTTGTATTTTTGACTTAATGAATGAGATGCACGTGCCTAATTAACAATGCAGGGTGATAAGGATGCAGGGAGCAGTCACAACGTGATGCGCAGGTTCTTACCTCTCGTCTTAGCGCTCACAAGCATGAAAATCATGTACAACAAGAAATTAAACTAACTACCTGACCTATCCCTAGGGAGCAATATTATCATTCATGGGTGAGTAATGTATTTTTTACATGCATTATGAAAAGTTACAGATAGCTGATACTTATTTCAAGACACATGAACGTTTAAAGATATTTGAACAACCAGATAGCCAATTGTCTATGAACAGCATTCACTACTCACAGTGGAAACATCACAGAACATACTGAAGAACATTCAAACAAGAACATAGGTTTAGGAAATTAGAATTCTCTCACAGTTAATGAAACATAGCTGAAAACGAAATAGTTCCCCTTCAACATTTGCTCATTTAATCACATTGATACATTCCACATCGCACTTTCTCCAACATGCAAAAGTTGCAATTTTTTTATTGTAAAACGAAATAGTTCCTCTTACAAGCAAATGGTTTACAATTTTTTCCAGGGAAAAAGCCCCTTCTCAGTTCTAACTTTCCCATATTTAAACAAAATAGTAGAACGCTTGGGTTCTTCCAAACGTGTGACTTTTCAGTCCTTCGAACGTTTCATGTCTCTCTCTTCATCTTTTCTGCGCATTCTCATGATCGACTGAGTAACTAACGGACCTTTCAGAGTTGAGCCTTTGTCGCCATTCATTTTGTCTTTTCCTTCATTTGTCCTTCTTGCGATCCTATTGGTTTCTACTCTACCTCTACCAAACGGCTCGTCTCCCTTAGCGCCGTAGTAGTTTGATCGATCTCTGGAACCCACCTGCAATAAAACGATGTGCATCATATCAACTAAAACAACTAAGCATTAAGAGTGGCCATGTACTGCATTACTACCACAAGGCTGAACAACGTCAGCACCACTGCTCCATTTACCTATGGGCTCGAAAGAGACCACCAACGACAGGAAAAAGGTATGACCCGAAATGCGGGCGGGAAAAGTCTCCAATCGGAAGTCGGAGGAATACCAACATCGGAAGCCCAAAAGATTTTCCCAGCCGCAATAGTGGAAGAGACAAGAGCTAAAGACATGCGAAATGCGGGCAGGAAAAGTTTTAGTTGAAAGTCGGAAGACATCACATCAAAAGCCAAATGACTTTCCCAGCCGCAACAACGGAAGAGAAAAGGCTACGGGTACGCGACTAAAAGGTCAACACGCATCGGCAGTCGGAGCGCTTTATGCTTCGGGTGCTAAGCCGCTTTGGGAGCCGCAATGGCGGAAGTAAAATGGTTACAGCCTCCAATCAAAATAATTTGACGCCCGAACTATAAAAATATTAAGTGTTTCGGTTAGCTCTAAAAATTCAACAACGGACAAAAAACCTGTTTTACCTCTGCAACGGCGACCCACAACAAAGAATACTTGATTCGATCGACAAGCAAAACCAAACTTAAAATCTGCGACTCACCATAAAATTCAAACAAGCAGGCAACTTCTGAAAACCAGGACGAAATGTAATCTCTAGGAAATCATCCAAAATTAAAGCATGACCCAAAAATTCAAGGATCCAAACAATTAAAACAACGCTAAATCATGAGGAGGGGACCAAAATTTAAGAAATTTGGGGAAAACAGTTGCAACGGCAACAATTGGCGATTACCTGGTGAACCTAGATCTCCGGATGATTATTCCTTGAGTAACAGACTACTTAACAACAAACGCATCCATCGAATTCTTCCAGCTATCTGGATTTCTCAAATGGCAAAAGTATGTACCTTTAAATCATTGATAATAGTCCAATTTGGGAAAGTGGAAAACAAGATTTTCAAGTCCAGATAACTCTGTTGAGGCCAGAGGATGAGTTTCATTATTACCTCTGTCTTTCAGGTGGCTGATAGCTTGGACACCATAGGATTGTAGCATATGGTAAACAGAAATATTCGTTTGTTCCTCATTCCCATGCCGATTTAGCACTTTTTTGTGCTTTTGGACTTTTGTCCCTTTTCATATGAGTCCTCCTGCATGCCTTTCTTTCTGAATTTTAATTCAGGCTCCTCTATCCCATAGTGTCCTTTTGTGTGAGTGGTGTACTTCATGTTTCATCTCATGGACGGAGAGGAACTTTTGGCAATTTAGTACTTATGATTCAGCATTTGCTTTGATGTATGATGCTTTCATAGGATTTTTTGACTCTTATTTGCCTTTTGGCATTCGTTTCTTGGCATGGGATCATTTATATTTAATATACGGTTCACCTTGCTCCTTTCCATGGGTCCTATGCTATCGCCCCTTAGAACATTTTAAGTGTGACGTGGATGGAACCTGAAAATAGTATTCTAGACTCTTTGAATCCGGTTTATTTCACAGGGGTTAAGTAGGACTTCAATGCACACAGAGCTATTCGAGAAAACTGCTAAACTGTAAGAAGTTCTTTTAGACAAATAGCATCACACAGTCTGATACCCAAAAATGTTTATCATTCAAAAATTCGGACGTTCCCCATGCAACCGCGGATTCGTTCGCTTTATTGAAATCAATAAAACTTAAACTAAACAAACTAAAAAACATGACTCAGAAGATAGCCAAACAGATTATTTATATACAAGACAGAAGAACTCAAACAAAACTCAGGAAAAATAAGGCTTGAGAACCAAACCATTTACTGGTAAGTTCTCTTCCCATCCTTGTAGATCTTGCAATTTATAAGTAGAAGGGCCAAGCTTTGCTATAATCTGAAAAGGGCCTAGCCATAACTGTTGGAATTTAGTATGCTTTCCTTTCTCATCATGGGGATGATCCCATTTGAGGACTAAATCTCCCACTTCAAAGTCTTTTGTCCCAGCCTTATGTTTGTCGAACCATCACTTTATTACCTCCTGTTGTTGTTTAAAGCGTTCTCTGGCTTTAGATTTAGCCTCTTCTACTTTCAGAAGATTGCATATCCTCATCTGCAAAACGTCATCCTCCAACCCTCTAGACTCTTGAGCTACTATGGAAGATGGTAGCATAATATTGGGGGGAAGAATGGCTTCTTTACCATACACAAGGGTATATGGGGACACTCCTATCGCGGACTTGGGGGTGACTCTATCAGCCCAAAGGGAGTTTGGTAGCACTGAGTGCCAACTCCTCTGGTTTTCTATCACAATCTTCTTTAAAATTCTAATCATTGTTTTTGTTAGTGGATTCAGCCAGGCCATTTCCTTGTGGATAGTAATTAGCAGAATAATGCAATTTTATTCCTTTATCGTGAGCAAAAGCAGTTAATTTAATTGATGAAAAGTACGTAGCATTATCAAAAACTAACAAAAATGGAACTCCAAACCTGGTCATGATGTGGTCCTGCAGGAAACTGATGACCTCGTCTTGATTTATTTTGCGCAGCGGAACTGCTTCGACCCAGCGAGTGAAATAATCAGTTGCGGTCAGAATGTACTTGTGTTGTAGGGAGGAATTTGGTTTTATTTCTCCAACAATATCCAACCCCCATTGCTCGAATGGCTTCGTGATCATCACAGGATTTAGGGGTGCTACTGCTTTAGGTTGTCTCCCACTACACCTTTGGAAAATATCACACTTCCTGACATGTGCGTGTGCATCTTTGAAGAGCGTAGGCCAATAGTAACCGGCTCTGAGGATTTTGTGGGCTGTAGTATCTCCTGAATAATGTACCCTAGCAGGCCCGTCATGCAAATATGTCATTACTTTTTTCGCATCTTCTTTTTCTAAGCATCTCAAAGAACTCCGTCATAATTTTTTCTGAATAATACTCCTTCAAAAATTTGATAGGAAACTGATTTAAGACGCAGTGCTCTTCTTTGCTTAGAATTCCAATGTTATGGCAACAACCCTACCTGTAGGTAATGCATGAGGTCTCTATACCAAGACTCAGGAGTTGTAAACAAAGGACATACCTCCATTAGATGTAACTCGGCTTCATCCTCCCAGGCGTGTTCTTCATTTTTTCCATTTTCAGTCATCAGTTTGCACAATCCTTGTCCTTTGACTATAGAGGCTGGCTTGAATTCAAGGTCGTACTCTTGAAGAGCTGTTACCCAGTTGCCCCTTCTTTCTCCTAACTCCTTCTGTACAAGAAGGGACCTTACAGCTGGGTAGGGAACGATCACTTTGGTTCAATTTTTTAAAATATAAGGCTTGAATTGCTTTACTGCTTTAAACACTGCGTAAGCGTGTTTATCAATAGCTGGGTAATTTAATTCGGCCCCTTGTAGACCAGTGCTCATGAAAGATATTGGAAATTCATCCCCTCCATCTTCCTTTTGCGTAAGCACAGCTGCTAGCGAATCATCGGATGCAAAGGTATACAGAATAAAGACTTTATTGAAATCTGGGCTTTTCAGGGAGGGTGCGTGTGCAATAGCAGTTTTAATTTTGTTGAATGCATTCTTCTCGATCTCAGTCCACTTGAATTGTGCATTTTGCTTCACCATCTACTGCAGCAGTTTGACAATCTGAGCAAAATCAGGCACAAATCTTCGCACGAAGTTTATAGTTCCCATAAATGATTGCATCCCCTTTTTATTATGGGGCAAGGGGATTTGCTCAATGGCCTTAATTCTTTCCGGATCTATAGAGATTCCTTTCTTTGAAACTATGTGACCCAGCAACTTGCCCTCCGTGACAGCGAACACACACTTCTTGGGATTAAGTGAGAAGCCATATTTTCGACAGCGTTCAAAAATCTGCCTTAAGTGAAACATGTGCTCTTCTCTTCTCTTTGAGAATATCATAATATCATCAAGGTACACTACATCACAACGACCAATCAACCCGCAGAAAGCTATGTCCATAGCCCTCTGAAACGTCGCTCCAGCATTTATAAGCCCAAAGGGAATCCTTCTGTAGGCAAAGGTTCCCCATTTGGTCCTAAACGTTGTCTTCAATCTGTCTTCTTCGGCCACTAATACTTGATTGTAGCCAGAGAAACCGTCTAATAACGAAAACAATTCAGAACCTGAGACCATTTGTAGAAATTGCTCCATGGGTGGCATAGGATAGTTATCTTTATCTGAAGCGCGGTTTAAATTTATGAAGTCCACGCATAGTCTGATTTCTCCAGATTTTTTTCTCACTGGTACTAGATTTGATACCCACTCAAAGTTTCTGACTTTAAAAATGATTCTAGCATCCAATAATTTCTTCACTTCACTCTGGATCAGCGGTTCCAATTTTGGATGCATTTTTCTTAAAGGTTATTGATACAGCTTGACGCCGGCTTTGATGGGGACAACATGCTTGATGATGTTGGTGTCATATGTTTTCAAATCTTCATATGTCCAAGCAAAAACATCTTTATATTGTTTAAACAGACTGACGAACTTATCTCTTTCTGTTGGTGAACAACATTTGCCAAGATTCACAAATTTAGGATTCGCCTCAGTCCCTAAATTTATCAGCTCGAACTGTAGAGATGAGCTGTGGGTCTTCACGTTGGCTGGTCTTCTGAACTTTTCATTTAAATTGAAATTCTTTCTAACGTTCTGACTCCTTTAGGGATGAAATTATCATACTTCAGCTCGGCCTGATGTTCTTCATCATTTATAATTGCTCCTTTAAATAACTCATCATTTGTTAAACATTCTATAATCTACTGTTCATCATTGAACACTCGTAGGCTGGTGATCATATCAGGTACTGAGGGCCTGAAAAGCAATTCAACAGAGCATCGATTATTAGTAGGTACCAGCCTAGTGGCTAATGTGGCCAACAGGTCAGCTGCTACATTTTTAAGTCTTGGAATTGAAATAATATTGAATGCATTGAAACATTTAAGCAGGTCCCATACCTCATTTTGGTAAGCCTTCAAGTGAGGGGAAACACAATGTATTTGATTCCGGATCTGTTTTACGATTATTTCAGAATCTCCAAAAAAATTTAAATTACTTACCTTTAATTCGATTGCCTTCCTTAAGCCTTGCACCAGTGCTTCATACTCAGCTGTATTATTCGTACATTCAAACTCTAATCTACATGAAAGAAAATGTTTATTCTTCTAGGGGTCGATCAGGACACAGCTGGCCCCTGACCCTTCTAACGTCTTAGAGCCATCAAAAAACAAAGTCCAAAAATCACTAACTACTGAATGCAAGTCTATTCCTATTGCTAAGTCTACTATTTTACAGTCGATTTCATCAGCCTGTGAGAATCGAAGGAGATCAGGCAGGGTGTCTGACATGTTGCTGGCTTCTTCTGCTTGGTAATTCCCTAGTTCCAACTCAATAAAATAATTTCCCAACACAAAATCCACTGGTTCATTCTTCTCCTCAAGTCGAGTAACGTTATACTTCATGTGAGGCTCCCTCAAAATATTAATTTGGTTTGGACTTCCTTTATACGGCAACCACAGATGTGACCAATCAGAAGCAAAATATCCATTTAGTTTGGCTGACCAATCTCTGCTCAGAACAAGACCGTAAGCGTTTGGTATATCGGCCACCACGATATTAATGACTTGGCACACTTTATCATTTGACGATAGGCAGATCAGGACATCTTCCATCTCACCCATTACCTTTACGTCCATCCTGTCCAACTGGACAACTCTCCAAGTGGATGGCTTAGGCTGCCCATTTATTCTTTTACACACTGATATTGGCATGACATTGACCGACACCCCTGAGTCCACCAGGCAATTATGTACATTGTGATTAAAAATTTCAAAAGTGAGGAGGAAAGGTGGATGTTTGCTCTTAGACTTACCTCCAATGCTGGTTTCTCCTATTTCTTCTTCCTCTTCAGGCCGATTGTCAGCGGGCAGCCTCTCATCGAACGCTTCAAGTGCTTTCAATAGTGTTTCTTTTTGTCGCGGCACTTTGCACATTTCAAATAGTGAAACGTTTGCTTTCACCTTCTTTAAATCTTCTATGATGTCATAATCCATCTGCGGTTCAATGGGGTGCGGTTTATCAACATTCATCTTTTCCTCATTTGGCTTGGCCCATGCTTCATTTTGCCTAGGATCTTTCCTGGTAATGGTGAATTCAGGAATTTTATCAGCTGCAGAACTATTTTGGAATTTCTTAACATTTTTCTACAGCCTTTTGATCTTTGGGAGTATGATACTGTCTGCTCTAATCGATCCTTGGCTCCTTGTTGTGACGCTGGTCTCCAGGACATCCTTGTAACCCCAATTATTTTCTTCTTCAGCATCAAATAACGAAACACAATTCCACAGAACCATGGTTTCCTCCTCCTATTCCTTCGTTTCAATGGTACTTTATTTTCTTTCCTCATCTCCCTCTTCTGTTAATCTAGAATACAACAGCTGATTCATGACCAACGTCATTGAATTTATCCATTGCGGACAATTATTTTCAGAGTGGGGTTGTTGGTGGAAAGTGCAAAAATTTTCCATCCCTACCTCTGTCAAATTCATAGATGCTAAATTGTGCGGAGGAGTTTGGGACTGATTGTTGTCCTCTCTTTTCTTGTAATAGGGCCTATAGAACTTTTGAGTTTCCTTCTCTTTTTCCAAGTCTATGATTTTATTAGAGAGCTTTTGCATCATTTTTTCCATACTTTCAAAATCTGGTGATTTCTCTTCCTTAGGCTTAGTAAACAATAAGGCTTTCCTTCCCCCACCTTTCTCTCCCCACTATTCAGGATAATCTTTGATACTTTCTCTTTCAGCTTCTACTATTTCCGCCTCTTCATAGGTTTCCATCAAAGTAGGCTTGGCCCTACCTTTGGCAAACATGGCCAAATCAGGGCCTAAAGCTGAGGTATAATATTCAATCAGGACCTTGTCCGAAGGTTTGTCAACGTCAAAAAAAATATTGAGGTATGCTGCAAATCTTTGAGTAAAAATGTGCACCTTCTCCTTTCTCTCTTTCTTCAATGCGCACAGTCCTTTCATGAGGGCTGCATGAGTCTTTTGAGTCGCATACTTACTTTTGAAAATTCTCTCGAAGGTATTCCAATCAGGGATAGAGTTAGCGGGAAACCCAAAATACCATGATGTTGTTGCTCCTTTAAGGGTATGCAAAAATAGTCTACAAACTACATCCTCATACTCCCCAGCCCTCAATCCTTCAATCGCCAAGTAAAAACTTTGCAGGTGATCATCTACTAGTATCTTCTCATTTGGGTCGAATTTGGGCAGCATCTTTTCAAAGGCTTGAGGTAAATCATGTAACGGAGGGGTCAGGTTTAAAGGTGATCTGGCTCTCCACGCAGGTGGTGGATTCGGTGGGTTGGGTGGTTGATTGGCATTAACGCCTACCATGAGTCTAGGTGGAGAGTGGGGAAGTGAGAAAACATGAGTGTGAGCAGGAGAACTGTGAGGAGTATCCGAGCCTTCTTGATTCAAAGGAAGTACAACTTCTTGTAAGGCGATTTCTACTAGCTCTTCCCAATCACCAACAAGCACTGAGTCTTCCAATATAGGGTGATCTTTCCTTTTATATTCTCTTCTGGGTAATTCAGGGATAATTGGAAATTCTTTGATCTTCTTCACGTATGCCCTAGTGTGTCTTCTAAGATTATTAAAAACCTCGTTGTCAACCGAAAACAAATGTTCTCTACTTCTTTCTTCCGGAATTGGATTATGAAGCCCCCTGCTTTCAAAACTGTTACCGGTGGAAAAGTCTTGGGAAAACGGGTTTCCTCGACCAGCCATGCAATGGCAGCCCTCCTTCTAATGCCAGAACTGTTGAGGCCTGGAAATTCGCAGGAAACAATAGCAAGGGATTCTCCCCAGTCAACATTCCCAACTAGCCCGTGATTGTTTGGTCTAGGGAATCCGTCTGGTTTGTGGTCCAGCTACCGTAGGTCAAGTAACAAAAAGGTTTACCGGTTGCGGCCCGATCCACCATATATTTTTTGTATTTTTGACTTAATGAATGAGATACATGTGCCTAATTAACAATGCAGGGTGATAAGGATGCAGGGAGCAGTCACAACGTGATGCACAGGTTCTTACCTCTCATCTTAGCGCTCACAAGCATGAAAATCACGTACAACAAGAAATTAAACTAACTACCTAACCTATCCCTAGGGAGCAAGATTATCATTCATGGGTGAGTAATGTATTTTGTACATGCATTATGAAAAGTTACATATAGCTGATACTTCTTTCAAGACACATGAACGTTTAAAGATATTTGAACAACCAGATAGCCAATTGTCTATGAACAGCATTCACTACTCACATTGGAAACATCACAAAACATACTGAAGAAAATTCAAACAATAACATAGGTTCAGGAAATTAGAATTCTCTCATAGTTAATGAAACACAACTGAAAACGAAATAGTTCCCCTTCAACATTTGCTCATTTAATCACATTGATACATTCCACATCGCACTTTCTCCAACAGGCAAAAGTTGCAATTTTTTTATTGTAAAACGAAATAGTTCCTCTTACAAGCAAATGGTTTACAATTTTTTCCAGGGAAAAATCCCCTTCTCAGTTCTAACTTTCCCATATTTAAACAATATAGTAGAACGCTTGGGTTCCTCCAAATGTGTGACTTTTCGGTCCCTCGAACGTTTCATGTCTCTCTCTTCATCTTTTCTGCGCATGCTCATGATCGACTGAGTAACTGACAAACCTTTCAGAGCTGAGCCTTTGTCGCCATTCATTTTTTCTTTTCCTTCATTTGTCCTTCTTGCGATCCTACTGGTTTCGGCTCTACCTCTACCAAACGGCTTGTCTCCCTTAGTGCCGTAGTAGTTTGACCGATCTTCGGAACCCACCTGCAATCAAACGATGTGCATCATATCAACTAAAACGGCTAAGCATTAAGAGCAGCCATGTACTGCATTACTGCCACAAGGTTGAACAACATCGGCACCACTGCTCCATTTACCTATGGGCTCGAAAAAGACCACCAACGACAGGAAAAAGGTATGACCTGAAACGCGGGCGAGAAAAGTCTCCAATCAGAAGTCGGAGGAATACCAACATTGGAAGCCCAAAAGCTTTTCCCAACTGCAACGACGAAAGAGACAAGAGCTAAAGACATGCGAAACGTGGGCGGGGAAAGTTTTAGTCGGAAGTCGGAAGACATCACATCGGAAGCCAAATGACTTTCCCAGCCGCAACGGCGGAAGAGAAAAGGCTACGGGTACGCGACTAAAAGGTCAACACGCATCGGCAGTCGGAGCGCTTTATGCTTCGGGTGCTAAGCCACTTTGGGAGCTGTAGCGATGGAAGTAAAATGGCTACAGCCTCCGATCATAATAATTTGACGCCCGAACTATAAAAATATTAAGTGTTTCGGTCAGCTCTAAAAATTCAACAACAGACAAAAAACCTGTTTTACCTCCGCAACAACGACCCACAACAAAGAATACTTGATCCGATCGACAAGCAAAACCAAACTTAAAATCTGCGACTCACCATAAAATTCAAACAAGCAGGCAACTTCTAAAAACCAGGACGAAATGTAATCTCCAGGAAATCATCCAAAATTAAAGCATGACCCAAAAGATTCAAGGATCCAAACGATTAAAACAACGCTAAATCATGAGGAGGGGACCAAAATTTAAGAAATTTGGGGAAAACAGTTGTGACGGCAACAGGAATATATATATATATATATATATATATATATATATATAATCCATTATGTAAATGTTTTCTTCTTTGGACTGTACAATTTCTTATTAAGTTAACCATAATGCTATGTAAATATTATGTTGAGTAATAATATGAATGGTCCAATATGACTGGGTAAGGTGCATTAAAGGGTTTATGATTCCACTAGAGGAGAAGAGGAAAGGGGAGGACTATTGGGAATTGAATCCTTGATTTACAAGCGTAATCCATAGAGCCAATCCAATTGCTACCATGAGCCTTGAATGATATAAAAAATTTATTTTACTGATTTCACCCAATCATTTAATTTTTGTGTGAGGTTGGAGAGAGAAGTCCCTTCATGTAGTTAAGGAAGCATGGGGATGAAGGTGATTCTAGGACAGTTGCAAAATTAATTTTCCTAACGATCAAAAGTTATATTAGGGAATCCACTTCATTTCCCCATTATCATACCTTGGAGCGAATTTCATCGAGTTACCTCCATGCCCGAACACTCACAGACTAACTGACACACACATCCACTCACCTAGACTCTCTTGAGACCTAAGCACCCTCACATATACAAAAATCCTCCATCACAGATATAGAAATCCTCCCTCGCAGACTTAGACATCCTCCCTCGCAGACATAGACATCCTCCCTCGTTACACCCAAACCCCTTATGTGGACTTACGCCACTTGATACTCATTCATGCACGACCTCGCCTGATGCATTTACATGGATACCTTAACCTGGTTCACCCTCATGCCCAGGTCATTACATTGTGTATACACTTGTCAACTTACCCTTGTGCATTAGACACTCCTACCCTCTTGCGTTGTCATAGACTTGTCCCGACACCAAACTGTTTGCTACCCTGTAATCTTTCCCCATAAATTGAAGAGAGAGAGGGAGTTAGATATAAGTGAGCCTTGAGGCCGGAGACTGACCTCATGAGTTTTGATACTCTTACATGTTTGAGAAGCCATGAATGAAAACTACAAGTAGGTCCCTCGACTGATGCATCCTTTTGGACTCTTTCTATACACAAACTCGAAGCACTTGGAAAGTTGGATTGCTCGAGGGACCTAGATTGGTGAAGGGGATGCGTGATCTTGGAAGGTGTTGTGTGGGGTAGTTTTTGTGGAGCCAAGGGTATGCTAGCAGATTGAGCATATTGTAGAGCTATGTGTGAGCATTTGGCTTGGCATAGAGAGTAGAATGGGTTGTGGGTTGAGATATATAAACCTACAAGTGTTTCCTTTTCCCGGGTAGACTCATAGCCGAGCTTGGGGGTGGGATTTCAACAAAAATATTTTATGTTGGACATAGTACCTATGGTTGGGTGGAAGATTGCACTTACACATCCAATTGCTTAGATCTTTGTTACATATACGTATTTATTTGTGTTTGAATCTAAAATGTTGTTGTTGATGGGCAATGCATTCTATTAATTCCTATGATGTATTATGCTTGTGCAATGCATGTATTTGTGTGTAAGGAATGGGTTTTATTCCATTGTGGTTATACTTCATGTTTATAATGCTTCTGCACATTATTATTCTTGTTCTAAATTTGTATATGGCCTTTAGGATTAATTTTGAACTTGTAATCGTTCATACCCCCATCTATGTCATTTGATTGATGGATGGGGATGTTTCACGTGATCCGACTAGTAAATACCTCTACAAAAGCATTAACACCACACCCTCACAAGTTATATGACACCTTCAGTGGTGTACTAACAAAATCCTGATCAGATGATTGTCCAATACCTTCGCTAAAAAGTGTGTGTGAGCCGCTAATCGAACCATCACCAGATCACATAAACAAAAAACTGTGTGTGTATATATATATATATTACCACCAAAACATGCTATTCAATTTTTTCATTTCCTTAAGCCAAACCCAACTTTTTCAACCTTTCTCCGAGCTCTATGGTTTGTAAATCTTGCCTAAATTTTGTGTGATCTATTCATGTTATGTTATTAATGTTTTGCTTGGAATTTATTTGTTTCAATTAATTGTTAGTAAATATGGTTTTAAAGGAGTACAAAGTATTTTTAGATAACATTTTGTAAAGATTTAATCCTCTGCAGGGTTACAAAATATAGAAATGTTGTTTGGATCACTGATTTTGGAAGATTAAAATTTTGTAGCACAAATCTTATTGCTATGATCAAAGCATGGAAGAATTCTATAGCAGTTTTTCCACATCCATAAGTCCAATTAGTCGTTATAAAATAAATGCAATTTTGGGTGCAAGCAAATGATCGTCATAGAAAGTTTCAGAAATTCTGCAATGCAAGTCACACAAAAATCTGCAAAAACGCTACAAAATTTCCTGTAGATGACTGTTTTAGTAATCAACTTCAGGCACGTTTTTTTAGCAAATCAATATGAATTCCAAAAACCTAAAACATGAGTTTTTTCAAGCACGTGTCCAATTAGGACCATCGCAGACAGCTTCTCAAAATAATGAGAAAATTTAGGAGCTATAGGTGGATTTTTGCATAATTTTGTGAATTTATGCTTCTAGAAAAATGCCCAATCAACTTGCCACATCATCAATTCGACTTGGAGATCAAATCTTGCTTTTATGCTATAGAATAAGATCATATCCCTTTATCTAGGATCTCAATTTGAATTGGTTTCTCTCAATTAAACATTGTAATTTTTAATTAAGTAAGGATTATGAATGAAGAGAGGATTCCTCTCCCTTTTGGGAAGAGAAGGGGATTCGACTATGAGATCATAGAGGATTGAAGTGTACTCTGTATTTTTAGAATAGAAAAATAACAATAATTTTCTCATGCTCATAGATCTATTGTTCAGTGAATTAAATTGTTCTCATTTTCTATCTATTTACCTCTTTTAATATTGAATGCAAAGGTTCTTTATGCATTACAATGATAGTTCACAATTTACATGTCTAATATCAGTAAGCTTTACTGTGATTTACCTGCAACCTGTGTTTGTATTCAATAAGTGTATTAGGTCATAACACCATTTTGATCTTAGATTTTCCTTCATGAATGTGTGGGTCAATCAACCTAATTACTTATATGTTAATCTTTTACTTGATTCCTCTTTATTAATGTCGGTTCTATGTTTAGTTTCATTGAATGCATGCTTGTGAATCAATGGAAAGTTGCTTCATATTTGATCTCATACACTCAACCTTATGATCCCCTGACCAATACCTAAAACCAAACTATAACAATAGCTGAGGTTCCCTAGCTTCCTGCCATAATAGTTTGGTGCAAACTTTAGGGATAATAGATACAATTATGAAATTTGAATTCAAATCGATAAATAACTATGTATTTTATTTTTCTTCCTATTATAAGTAGTTTATTTCTAGATATCGATGCGAGGCTCTAGAAATATGAGATCAATGTGAGGAACTAGAGATATAAGATCATTGTGAGGAGATGATTTCTAGATATGTGAGATCATTGTGACCTCACTATGAGAAGTTGGTCATTGTGAGATTGTTGATTGATGCGAGGAGCTAGATAACTGCATCGCTATGTGATTGCTCAGTAGGAATATCATTGGAGCCATATGAATATCACTATGAAAATATCCCTATATTTGAATATCAATGTGTCTATTTGTTATGGAAAGATTGTTTTTTGAAGATTGTAGTATATCAAGATCGTTGGAACAAATTGTTGGAGTAAGATAACCACATATCTAGAGCAATATATTTAGATTGGTCCTTCATGAGTAGATATATTTATAACAATATTTAATAAAAATCATAATAAAATTATGGAAAGATTCAATAGACACCAATAAATATAATTAAGTCAATATGCGTATATATCTTAGAATTTTGGGGTGGACTACCATCTATGCTTTATCATCTACGAACGAGAATGATACAAGTCTACTATCTAGATTGATTCTATGGACGTCATCCAAAATTAAATGAGAATGAGACAAGTGTAGTGTCCAGATTGATTCTATGGGCACCGTCCAAAATTAATTATTAATAATTTCAAATTAAAAAATAGCATAATTAACATGTGACTTGTACAGTTAGTGATAGTTGTAAAAATTAAAATTAATCTTCAACTATTGGATTATTAGATACAACTACGAGCTTAACTCCATCGATTATTAGATACAACTGTTAGCTTAACTCCAATGACTGTAGAACTATTAGCTTAACTTCAACTCTAATCACAGTTATATTGGATAACTATTAACTTAACTATTAGATATAAGTGTACCATCCAGATTGATTCTATGGGTGTCGTCCAAAATTCATAATTAATAATTTCAAAATAATAAAAACTAGTTTAGCTAACATCTGAAAAGTACAGTTCGTAATAGTTAGAAAAATTAAACTTCAATTTCAAGTATCTGAACTTCAAACTTCAACTATTTGATTATTAGAGACAACTATGAGCTTAACTACATTAATGATACAACTATTAGCTTAAATTCAACTCCAATCATGACTTTTACTTGAACTATAGTTGTTGATATATTAACTTTTAAATTAACTATTAACTTAACTCCAATGATTCTACCACTATTGGCTTAAATTCAACTCTAATCACGCTTGTATTGGATAACTATTAGCTTAAATTCAACTCTGATAGCTTAAGGATTAGTTGAAGTGCATTTGGCATCTAAAAGTCTAGCTAATGTGCAATGGTGTAAAGTTGAACTCCTAATAAAATCATTCGAACTCCTAATAAACTCCTCCATTTGGCAGTTGGGCATATAGCTAATATACAATTCGCTTAGGTTTTCTATATAAATATTATTTAGGTTTTCAAGTCTTTTTAAAGGAGGTGACAACAACGTTCTCTATACGACAAAATTGTTTTCTAAGTTTTTGGTTGCAACACCCTCAATTGTGGTGTTTCCAAAGATCTGTGCATTTAGAGATATGTAAACTATTGCAACAATTCAATGATTTCATTACATGATTTTCCTCAAAAAGAGATATGGTATGTGCGCTGCATCCAATGCCTCCATGAATGAACGAATTCCCTTCTCCTCTCATTGTGAAACATAATTCCACACATGATCTGGTGCAAGTGATCAACCCCATGTGAATTCCAATCGATTTTTCCCAACGCAACAATTCATTCAATTCATTCATATGAATTCTTTGCAATCAACATATGAATTCTCTCGGCCATCACCAAACAATGACCACATCTTTGCAATCATTATGAAATATGGTGTTTACACTGCAATTAGTGATCCAACCATATTATCGACAGTCTTCAATTAGCAATCTAATATGATAATTTTGATCCAATCCACAAAAACATTCACACAGACTCTTTGAGATATAAGGTCTATTTTAGTTTGGTTATAAAAGTGACAAAATCCTCCAAAGCAACGCCCATTTGGACGATCCTCGGATTTGGTTGCCAAAAACAAAAAAACATGTTACAATGTTGGCTCAACTGTCAATTTTTTTGGGTTTCGTCCTTTCCTTATATCCGGTTACAATGTTGGGTGTGGATTGGTACTTCTACATAAAGTTGTGTCACAGATCAGTGGTGTTTAATGAGAAAGGTTCGTGTAAGTTTATTCTTCCACAAAAGATAAAACAATGAGTCACGTGCATAAGCATATAAAAAACAAACTAATCTTTTTTTTTTAATTTAACGTTAAAATACTTAAAGTGTAGTTTTCAAAAAGAAAAAGAGTATATTTTGAACAATCAATGTATATGTACAAATCATCCAAGTATCCATAAAAAATAGACATAGCCATCCAGAGATAGGGCATCCCATCAGTACAATTAGGACAAAAAGTTGCCAAAACGATACCAAATACATAAAGAGAATCACCCCAAAGTCCCAAGTCCACATCAAGTAGAATAGAAAACAATAGAGCCAAACCCATCCAACCAAAAACCAAAAGTGACTAATATAAATCCATACGATCCTCTCGAAGAGGAGTGTCACTAATCCAATAATCCAGAAAAATAGAACCTTATGGGGCAGAAAGACCCCGCATAGAGAGTGCATCCATTGAAGAAATGAACTCCTAAAAAATATGTATAAGAGAGAGCCGAGGGAAGTCCAAGAGAAAATATCTAACTGAATGCAACCAATGGCCAAGATGCAATGATTTAATAGTACAAAATTCATTTTCCCAGTTGAGGTTCAAAGTAGAGTCCCTAGCAATCTGCTTCATGGCAATACCTCATTGCTGGGAAACAAAGAGGACAATCCATAATCTCTTAATTTCAGCTCTAGTTAATCCTAAAGGTGTAAAATCTTATAATTTTGGAGTAGACTACCATCTATGCTTTTTCAACTATGGTCAAGAATGAGACAAGTGTAATGTCTAGATTGATTCAATGGGCGTCATTCAAAATTCATAATTAACAATTATAACAATATTTAAAATAGATCATGTGATAACTGGAATTTTTGGTAGTTGGAAAAATAAAAATAAAAAATAGCCCATGTGACAACTGAACTTAATGGCATGGTAATGTGTACTCCATGTGACAGTGAAACTCCATCTAGTAGCTAGAAGTCGACCTAATGTGCACAAGGTTTAGTCAAACTGCATTTTACATCTAGGATTTGAAGTAATGTGTAGTTTGTGTGATTGGACTCCTAATAAACCCCTTTGAACTCCTAATAAATTCCTCTGAACTCATGTGATAACTGCACTTATTGGCATGGTAATGTGCAACTCATGTGAAAGTTGAACTCCATCTAGAAATGGGATTTGAGTTAATGTGCATAAGGCATAGTCGAACTCCATTTGGAAAATAGGAGTCAAGATAACTCAGAGTTGTTATATTAACTACAATAGCTTTATATTAACTTGTAAAATAACTATTAGGTACAATGATTAGCTTAACTCCAATGACGATACAACTATGAGTTTAACTTCAACTATGAGCTTAACAACCATAAATTAAGTGGTTGTTATATTATATTAACGATTAGATACAAGTAATTGATCCATTCTGTAGGAAAAACATTGTCAATGTGTCAAATATATACATGTCAGTGTATTCCAGACATATTAATCTTATCAATATGGTTGTTGCTAGTTATAATATCTTTCAACAAACATCTATAGGTAGATTTATGACCATATTCAATATCTAATAACAAAAGGACATAATTAGTACTCAAAAGTAAGATTACAATAATAATAAACTTCTCAAGTATAAAAATATTCAATAAAATGATGTATCCAATTAATATTTATTAAATTAATTTGATTCTTTGGATGGGAAAACTTTGCACTCACAGACCTAGTTTACGCTGGGAATTTAAATTTGAGTTATTTACATAATCACATTTTGCTCCACCACAAAATCACAATCCATTTATTTATTGATCAACGTCAACCAATGCCATTATAACATTATTTAACAAAATGCAATTATACTACAATGTAACTATATTATTACTTAACAATAGATACCATTACAACACTACTAAATAATCAAAGTTAAGCATCAAACCATAGACTCAATAGTAATTATATTAGAGGTGCTTTATAGCTAAGTATAGGGGGGTGTTGTAACAAACGTAACAAAACAGTACACCAACATGTCAACTAAAAAGAATATAGAGAAAAACATGTTGGCTTAATTGATCAAATAATAATCTAATCAAATAATAAAAACCCAATAATAAATCCAAATGAAAAGTAATTAAAAAATCCATGTTAAACCTAGATTTACCAAACACCAAAAGGATAAAAATTCTTGAGGTGTGATTTTTTTTTACGTGTAAAAATTTAAGATAAAAAAGATTACACCTCAAGAAATTGGATCCCTCTTTGTGTTTTGTAGATCCGGGCTTAAGATGGAGCTATGTTGTTAATTATTAAAGCATAGGGATTCAATGGTAACTGGATTAAACTATTATTGGGTGTGCATCCTTTGAACAAAAGCAAGTAATAAGACACAAATCTTTACTATAGTTAAATTGGATACTTACTACTACCTCAAGCACAAAAATTAAAAGTAAACTATGACAATGAGTATTAATGTGGAACAAAATTCCAACATAATCAACAATGCATAACACCTAGAAGAAATAGGGAATATATTATCATGTCAACTCATGGACTTGCTTCTTAACTTAAGCAAAGTTTTCAATATAGGTAACATTAACATTTATTATGTATGTAGGCTTGTTAACAACACATACCCATAATAATGTTAACCCACATACACATATAAAACTCTAGTAGCCTAAACGTTCAACGATGATGCCCTTTCCCAATAGCATTTTCTTACACCATTTGACAGAATCCGATAAAAAAATTAAGATCTCAAAGAACAATGTTTAAACTTGTTTAAATTGGGTGCCCTAGGGGTATTTGAGGGTGTTGAATCCATTTATGCTTTTAGAAACATGATTTGAATCACATAGAATTCGAATAAATAAATAAATAAAAACTAAATCACCAAATTCCAATTAAAAACTTGTCAAATGGACAAAATCGTCAAATGTTTAGCCTTATTTCATAAAACTTAGAAGAATATTAATAAACAAATCTAAATATAAGGATATGTCATTATAGTAAGATAATAGCAACACTCTAAAAACTTCCCAAAATATATGACAGTAACCACTATTAATAAAATTAAAAATAGAGTGAGAAAAATTGTTATAACATTATCTTAAAAACTTGCACCTAAAAACTAATATCTAAATTGAAATAAACTATTAATACATATGATTCCTCATAAACCATTTCCATAACCTAATTATTACGTATATAAAATTATTCATAATACATATCTATAATGAATGATTTTTAGTACACAATTTAAAGATTGAGCTCTTTCTTGTATTGAAATTCCAACATCAAAGTCACACACAACTAAATTGATAATAAAATTACCAATTATATTAATTAATTAAGTTTGGAAATAAGATAACACCTCAAAACCACCTTCCAAATTATCAACTTTTGGAAAGGGTAAGTTGAGTCCTTAACCACATAGGCATGCAAGGCGCAGGCGAAAGAGTATGAAATCTGGGTACTCCGGATAATGTAGCCATGTACTACTTCCCTGACCCTGAGAGTATGAAATCTGGGTACTCAGGATAATGTAGCAATAACTCCCTCTGGTTCTTCTCCCTAAAATGACTCTTCTTCTATTGCCCTCAATTCCTCTGTTGTTTCATATTCGGATTCCTCCCCTTCACTATTTGAGTAGACCTCTATATAGTGGGATTTGGATTTCCCTAAGAACCTGTGGCCTCGAACCCATGGTTCCTGACAAGTGAAACACAATTTCTTTTGTCTTAAATATGTCCTTGTGTCATCGTCCAACCAAGTTTTCTTTGGCATTTCCTATTGGAAAGGTTTTCTGTCTTTGTCTTTTACTGTAAATTTTGTCTTAAGTGAAATCCTATTCTTCGGAACTGAATCTTGTATATATCTGGCTTTGTTGATCACATACTATAGAGTGGATGGTTTGTAGGCTTTCACCCAACTCCATAGAGGTTCTGTCAAGGCCTCTGAAAACAACATAATCAATCTGCTCTCCGACACATATGTTACCATAACAACGATTATCTGAAACTCTGAGATGAAGGCCTCGACACTACCCGTCTGTTTGATTTGAGATAACTCTTTAAAGTGTATCTCTGGGTCCTTTCTGTCAAACCGCTCCATGATCTTTTGTGTGAATTCGTTGTAGGAACTAGTGGTGTTGTGACCCAATGTCACTAGCCCATGGTACCACCACTCACAAGCCTCTCCATATATATGTAAAGTATCCAATTTAATGGTATATGTCTCTATCATAGGGTTGAGGTGGAAGTAAGTATCCAACTTCTAGACCCATATCCTTTTTGAACCTCTGTGAGTCTCGTCAAAGTTAGGGATGGTCAATCTGCCCAAGGTTTTATGTAACTCATAATTCTGGGTAAATCCTTTGTTAAATTTTCTTGGTCGGTTCCTACTTTTCATATTGCATACATCTAAGAATGACATTGTTGCATGGAACTCATCTCCCAAATCCTTGTACTCCTGTAAGTAAGCCTCAAATGGTTCACTAGGTTCTACTGGCATGACTGGTCCTGTTACTGCATCAGCCAGGAAATGAGGCATAATAGGTCTGCTGGAAGGTTTGTTATAAATATGGGGTGTGTTTTGCATGTTAGTGTAAGCATGCTTCCCACTACTACTGGTGGACCCTCTATCTATGGGTGAAAGAGGTATACTGCTATGACCCGGTTCTGGCTTCAAAGCCAATTTGTTTATTGCATGCAATACTTCCTTCTATCCCTTAGCTAGGTCATTCAATGCACTCACCAAGATACGAAATTCCAACCTATCTTCCTCTTCTCCCGTTCCTTTCCCTCTTTCAGAGTGTATACCTGTTGGGTCCATGTCTGAGTTGGCATCTTCTAACTGGATATCCTCAACTTCCTGCTCCTCGGTGTACCTACTCTTCCTTCTCCTATAGGTTATAAAAGTGTCTTCTTCTGTATTCATTTACTTCTCATGTTCAAGCCCACAACTGGAAAGGAATATGCTCTGATACCACTGTAATATCCTAAATACTTATATTCTATTGCTTTACTATTATAGGGTTTGCTAGTACACTCAAGTGGGTACAAAATACTGAATTTTAATGTGCATGCAAGGTGTCATATCAAAGGCCCTAAAATATAGAAAAACTGAAGAATTTATAGGGTGGAAAGTTTCATAAAGAAATGGTACACTTACCACTGATAAACAAGCTGATGATACTCCAGAGATAAGTTGCATGCATATGGTGCTGGATAGGTGAGGCAATGGTGCTACCTTCCTTGTGTTGACACCCAGCTGCAAAGGAAACCCTCTCCCAGCTAAAGATGACATTTTTAGTGAAGGGAGTGTCTAATGGAGTTGAAACTTTGCCGGAACGATGGTCTCTCCTTCCCGAAGAGAATGAACAGTGCATGCAAAGGATCTAATTTCTCTAAGACCCCTAGCGAATTGATCTTCCTTTTGGGTGCTCACACCCCCTGTCACATAAATCTGCTGATAACTACTACGGATGATCAAACTGGGAACTAATAATCACTCAATGCAATGGAGTGACCTTGCTGATGAAGATGAAGTCGGTATACATAAGATAAAATAGGATTTAGAGACCCAACAAATACTTCTGGGTTTTTCCAGCTATTCCCCAGCTGCACACGTGAACCTGCAAACAATATTTTGGTGGACTTTGAATCACTAGATACAGATAAATAAGGTGAATGCAAATGATAGACCTCAATGGACTGCCCTAAAGGAGACCAGGGAAGATAGTTTCACTGAAGAACCCTCGTTAGCTAAAGACATCGTCTTCAACCCCAACTGTTGTTGCTGCAATTGTTGTTGCTGCTCAAAAACTCCAAATCAAGAATAATAATAATAGATACCTCCTTTAGTCCAATAACCCTTCGGATCCAAAGAAATTTATGTGACCTCCATTGTCTCTCCAATTGTTGAAATAATACCAAGAACCGACCATGGACCAACGACTAGAGGGATTAAGAGTTCGCCAATAACAATGTTCTCCAAAGGAATTTTTTTAGTGTTAGGATTATTAATCCTCCCTTGTCCAAATTTGGTCATATGTCTAAATCGGGAATCATGTCTAAATCGGGAGTCCATCCAGTCTATTTATAGTCATTAACACCATTGAGTCCACTTGACCTAATTGGGGCACATGTTTCAATTACTAAAGTGTAGGGAACACTAATTGAGGCTCACTGCCACTTATTACACTTGATTGCATAAGTTTAGGAGTCTCCTAGATCAATCCCTACAATTTAGGAAGCCACTGGGAGTGCCGAAACCAACCAAAGTTAGTTCACTTCAGTTAATGATTAGTCAAGCTAAGTTAGGAGTCAGTTACATTCAGTTCTAGTCCTCTACATTCAGTTAGCGCTAGGTTTACTTGATTGCACACATGTGGGGCGCATTTCTCACCTACCACAGTCAGTTAACCATTAGTGAACACTAAATGTGACACTTGGTTGTGTTTTAGAGCTCCGATGAACTCCGGTTATGGTTTAGACAAGGTCAGTTAACCACTGAGTCCTCCGATAATGATTTAGACAAGGTCTTGGTTACATACAGTCAAGTAGAGTCTAATCAATTCGAACTTCCTCATGTGGATTCGAATTGCTTGTGGCTATTAAAGCCATTGTACTTCATTGTAATTATCTATCTAGTTACTCTTTGATTAATGAAAATCATTCACAACTGCAAGCCATTTTTGCACTGTTTCATTCTTCAATAACTGAGTAAATTGTGTGATTTATTATGTGAGTTGTGTGTTTGTCTACAAATCTATGTGCTCAATATAATATTTAGCAACCACATCATCCATATCCATAGACAAACCATCAAAAGAACCACTAGTAACACTAAGACACCCACTTTCTTATCAAATACAAACAAATAATTCTTCACATCACCTTACCCACAACTATCCCTAGACTTCTTTCACCAAATCCTTTTAATAAGTGACTTTGATAAATCTTTAAAAAAATTCTTGTATTCATGACACCTAAAACATATTAACGGGATGTTTAGGTAATCCAAAATTTGAGTATGTCTCCTCCCGTCCCAAATCAAACCTAAGGATTTGAATAGTCCCCAACTAACATCAATCTCAACTAGCACTCGAGCTCCAAAACAAACAGAGCATGTCCAAAAATTATCATTGACATGTATTGTATTACCCAAAACATTCTCTATCTTCCTCATAGCCATCGCATACTATAAATCCACAGATTAGGGAGTTTAACCCACATCGGGGTGTTTCCTACATATTCACCTTTAGTATCTAAGAGTAGATGCTAAGGATTCATAGACAAGAAGAAGCTATTGACGAACTAGGTACCCTTCATAATCAAATTAGTATCTTTCATAGAGGGAAACATAAAATCCAACCAACCCCATGCCAAGCAATGGAAGGTAGGAATATAACCCAAAACTAGGGACCTGAGCTCCAAAATCCATTGCCTAATCTTCTCCACCCCTAACCTCTTACCAAGAAATCACACCAAATTCTTTCCAAACAAATCAAGAATATGATCCACCCAAAGATCTTCACCCACCACTAGCGAGACACCGCCATAATGATTTTTAACCACCTTATGCTTCTTCTTCACACGGGGTGATCCAATAATGAAAGAACCACCTTGCGAATGATTAAGGTCTATGTTGTCCCAATGAATCCCATGCCAGAGGTAGGAACCATAAATTGAGAATTAGATGACAAATAAGTAGGGTTTTGTGTCATCGATCGAGACCTAGAAACACTCGCCAACACCTTATCCATAGGAAATACCTCTGCGTCTTGTTCACATGGCGCGATCCAATAATGAACATACGACCACTTTGCAAATGATTAATTTTTTTCTTCTTGATGATGAATCTCAAATAAGAGGTAGGAACCATAAATTGAAAGTCAAACGAAAAATAAGTAGGGTTTTGTGTCACCAATCGAGACCTAGAAACACTCACCAACGCTTGTTGTAATACCCCCAGTTTTACCCTTGGAATATATATATATATATATATATATACACACACACACAAAGAGAGAGAGAGAGAGAGAGAAAGAAAGAAAATTATGTAAATGTTTTCTTATTTGGATTGTACAATTGCTTATCGAGTTAATCATAATGCTATGTAAATATTATGTTGAGTAATTATATGAATGGTCCAATACGACTGTGAAAGGTGCACTAAAGGGTTTATGACTACACTAGAGGAGAAGAGGAAAGGGGGAACTATTGGGGATTGAATCCTTTATTGCCAACTGTAATCCATAGAGCCAATCCAATTGCTACCATGAGCCTTGAATGATCTAAAAATTGCCTTTTACTGGTTTCACCCAATCATTTAATTTATGTGTGAGGTTGGATGGAGAAGTCCCTTCATGTAGTTAAGGAAGCATGGGGATGAAGGTTCTTCTAGGATAGTTACAAAAGTAATTTCCCGATGATCAGAAGTTATGTCAAGGGATCTAGTTGTTTTCACCATCATCATACCTTGGAGTGAAGCTCATCAAGTTACCTTTAGGCCCGCACAGTCACGGACTGAATGACACACACATCCACTCACCTAGACTCTCTTGAGACCTTAGCACCCTCACATATACAAACATCCTCCCTCACAAATATAGACATCCTCCCTCGTAGACTTAGACATCCTCCCTCACAGACATAGATATCCTCCCTCGTTACACCCAAACCCCCGACGTGGAATTATGTCACATGATACGTGTTCATGCACTACCTTACCTGATTCGTTTACATGGAGACCTTCAGCTAGTTCACCCTCGTGCCCAGGTCATTACATTGTGTAGACACTTGTAAACTTACCCTTTCACATTAGAAACTCCTATCCTCTTGCGTTGTCATAGACTTGTCTCGACACCAAACTGTTTTCTACCCTGTAATCTTGCCCCATAAATTGAAGAGAGAGAGGGAGTTAGATATAAGTGAGCCTTGAGGCCAGAGACTGCCCCAATGAGTTTTTCTACTCTTACATGTTTGAGAAGCCATGAATGAAATATACAAGTAGATCCCTCGCATGATGCAACCTGTTAGACTCTTTCTATGCACACACTAGAAGCACTTGGAAAGTTGTATCACTCGAGGGATATGGATTGGTGAAGGGGATGCTTGAGCTTGGAAGGTGTTGTCTGGGGTAGGTATTGTGGAGCCAAGGGTATTCTAGCTGATTGAGGTTCCTGTAGAGCTATGCGTGATCATTTGGATTGGCATATAGAGTAGAATGGGTTGTAGGCTGAGATATAGAAACCTAGAAGTGTTTCCTTTGCCCTGGTAGACTCATATCCCATCTTGGGGGTGGGATCTCAACAAAAAGAGTATATTTTGTACATAGTACCTATGGTTGGGTGGAAAATTGCACTTACACATCCAATTGCTTGGATCTTTGTTACATATAAGTATTTCTTTGTGTTTGAATCTAAAATGTTGGTGTTGATTTGTAATGAATTCTATTATTGCCTATGATGTATTATGCTAGTAAATGCATGTATTTATGTGTGTGGAAGGCGTTTTATTCCATTGTGGTTATACTTCATGTCTATTATTCTTATGCACATTATTATTCTTGTTATGAATTTGTATATGGCCTTTGGGATTTATTTTGAACCTGTAATCATTCATACCCCCCTCATGTCATTCAAATGATGGATGGGGATGTTACATGTGATCCATAGTAAATACCTCTACAAAAGCATTAACACCACACCCTCATGAATTATCTGAAACCTCCAGTGGCGTACCAACAAAATCTTGATCATATGATTGTCCAATACCTTCGCTAAAAAGTGTGTGTGAACCGCCAATTGGATCATCACCAGATCACATAAACAAAAAAACATGTATATATATATATATATATATATATATATATATATATAT
>LPNX011046989.1:734463-753773 GCA_001517045.1 Pseudotsuga menziesii
GTATAGATTTAATCCTCTGCAAGGTTACAAAATCTAGAGATGTTGTTTGGATCACTGCTTTTTGAAGATTGAAATTCTGTAGCGCAAATATTATTGCTATGATAAAAGCATGGAAGAATTATATAGCATTTTTTCCATGTTCAGAATTCCAAGAAGTTGTTAGAAAAGCAATGCAAGTCTGGGTGCTAGCAAATGATCGTCATAGAAAGTTTGAGAAATTCTGCAACACAAGTCAAACAAAAATCTGCAAAAACACTACAAAATTTCATGTAGATGATTGTTTTAGTAATCAACTTTGTGAACGTTATTTGAGAAAATGAAGATGAATTCCAAAAAACTAAAACATGATTCGTTTCAAGCACGGGTCCAATTAGGACCATCGCGGACAATATCTCGAAATAATGAGAAAATTTAGGAGCTACAGGTGGATCTTCGAGTTATATTTTTGCAGAATTTTGTGAATTTATGCTTCTAGAAAAACTCCCAATCAACTTCCCACATCATCAATTTGACTTCAAGATCAAATCTTGTTTTTATGCTCCAGATTAGGATCATATCCCTTTATCTATGATCTCAATTTGAATTGGTTTCTCTCAATTAAACATTGTAATTTTTATTTAAGTAAGGATTGTGAATGAAGACGGGGTTCCTCTCCCTTTTGGGAAGAGAAGGGGATTCAACCATGAGATCATAGAGGATTGAAGTGTACTCTGTATTTTTAGACTAGCAATATAGCAATAATCTTCTCATGCTCATAGATCTATTTTTCAGTGAATTAGATTGTTCTCCTTTTCTATCTATTTAGTTCTTCTAATATTGAATGCAAAGACTGTTTATGTATAACATTGATAATTCACAATTTACAAATCTAATAGCAATAAGCTTTCCTGTGATTTAACCGCAACCTATGTTTGTATTTAACAAGTGTCTTAGGTCATAACATTGTTTTGATCTTGGATTTTCCTTCATGAATGTGTGGGTCAATCAACCTAATTACTTAAATCTTTATCTTTTACTTGATTCCTCTATATTAATGTTGGTTCTATGTTTAGTTTCATTGAATGCATGCTTGTGAATCAATGGAAATTTTCTTCATATCTAATCTCATACACTTAACCTTATGATCCACCTAACCAACACCTAAAACCAAACTATAACAATAACTGAGGTGCCCTAGCTTCATGCCATAACATTTTGGTGCACACTTTAGGGATAATAGATACAATTATGAAATTTGAATTCAAATCGATAAATAACTATGTATTTTATTTTTCTTCCTATAATAAGTAATCTATTTCCATATATCGATGTGAGGCACTAGAAATATGAGATCACTGTGAGGCACTAGAGATATGAGATCGTTGTGAGGAGATGATTTCTAGAGATATGAGATCATTGTGACCTCACTGTGAGAAGTTGGTCATTGTGAGATTGTTGATTGATGTGAAGAGCTGGATAGGCATTGTGAGGAGCTAGATAACTGCATCTCTATGTGATTGCTCAATAGGAAGATCGTTGGAGCCATACGAAGATCACTATGAAAATATCCCTATGTTTGAATATCACGGTGTCTATTTATTATAGAAATATTGTTTTTTGATGATTGTAGTATGGCAAGATCATGGGAACAAATAGTTGGAGTAAGATAACCAGATCTCTAGAGAAAGATCTTCATATTGGTCTTTCATGAATAAATATATTTACAACAATATTTAACAAACATCCTAATAAAATTATGGCAAGGTTCAATAGACACCCATGAATATAATTATAACAGCTTTCAACAAGCATATATAGGTAGATTTATGACAATATTCAATATCTAATAACAAAAGGACATAATTAGTACTCATAAGTAAGATGACAATAATAATAACTAAGAGTAAATCAACTTCTCAAACAACTAGACGAGTATAAAATATTCAATAAAATGATGTAAATCCAATTAATATTTATTAAATTAATTTGGTTCGTTGGATGTGCTAATTTTTTTTGTTTAATGATGGGTAACATTTGCACGCATAGACCCAGTTTACACTGGGAATTTAAATTTGAGTTGTTTACATAATTACATTTTGCTCCACCACAAAATCACAATCCATTTATTTATTGATCAATGTCAACCAATGCCATTATAACATTATTTAACAATATGCAATTATACTACAATGTAACTATATTATCACTTAACAATATATACCATTACAACAACACTAAATAATCAAAGTTAAGCATCAAACCATAAACTCAATAGTAACTATATTAGATAACTCCATCAAGACTAGCGAGGTGCTCCACAACCTAGTATAGGGGAGATGTTGTCACAAACGTAACATAACATTACACCAACATGTCGGCTAAAAAGAATATAGAGAAAAACACGTTGGCTCAATTTATCAAATAATAAAAACCCAATATTAAAATCAAATGAAAAGTAATTAAAAAATCCATGTTAAACCTAGATTTACCAAACACCAAAAGGATCAAAATTCTTGAGGTGTATTTTTTTTAACGTGTAAAAAATTAAGATAAAAAAATTACACCTTAAGAAATTGGATCCCTCGGGTTTAAGATGGATTTATACTGGTAATTATTAAAGCATAGGGATTCAATGGTAACTAGATTAAACTATAATTGGGTATGCATCCTTTGAACAAAAGCAAGTAATAATACATAAATATTTAGTGTAGTTAAATTGGATACTTACTACTACCTCAAGCACAAAAAGTAAAAACTATGATAATGAGTATTACTAGCACACCCACATAGTTTGTGGTTGGATCACTTTGATATGGATCAAATCGTTGAGAGATAGTTATGGAATGTAATTTTTTTTATTCCTCATATTCTTTTAGTTTAGGGTTCAACTGTGAGTAATCTATGCCTAGCTACATGTTATCACTGACATTCTTCATGTTTTTTTGACAGAAATGGTTATGATATATCAGATATGTGGTGTAACCACTAAAACAGAGCCAAAATACAAAACGCCCTTGTGGAAGCGGCAAAGAAGGTCATCAGTTCTTGAATATGCCCTTATGGAAGCAACAAAGCGGGTTAAGTGTTTCTCAAGCTACTATTTAGGATTTTATAAAATCAGAGAACAACAACGAAACCACTGCAACATTCAACACATACTATATACTACTGATTTGAGGCCTAGAAACTCATACAGACCACAATTCAAAATTATAATTTCCATTTCAAATTTAAGTAGTTTCCTTATCAGAGCGAGACGAGGAACTTGGGTTAATTGCGACTTCCATATTTACCACTTTCAATGCCAGCTTTTCAACTTTTGCCTCCAGATCAGCCATCAGCCCGATAATAGCTTTCTCTGAGCGCTTAACTACTCACTTGAACTATTTTCTCAAAAAAACCAAGTCTCTATCCATCGTTCCATTCAGCTACTCCAGTTGCCTCTTTAGATCCCTGATATCGTCCTCTTCGAAAAACGTAGGTGGGGAAGAGCCAGTTGACTCAGCAGAAGCCATAACAGACACTCTTCCCGCTACTACAAAATCTCCAAACCTCAACTCTTCTACCTTCGCACGCCTTCTGCACTGCAGCCAAACCCTGATCTTGATTCTCCTGCAGATCAACCAAATCTGAATACCTCTCCCTTTCTCCTTCCTGGCATTAATATTATTGCCCTTCACACACAAAGCTCGTGAGCCACCTGATATCATCATTCTGGTCATGAAGATTTGCATCACCTCACCCGATTCGCACAACGTTGACGAGACTGGTAACCATCCGCACGCATGGGAATTGTCCTTCCCAGCATAGTATTTAACTGTCTTCTTACGGATCCATGAAAACCCACGCGCCCTCACATGGCCACACACTTCTCCAAGTGGCAGGCACGTGTCCTTTGAGGAGATTGGGAACCGACATGTGTTCCAAAGCATCAGGCACTTATCTACAGTCCTATGGGAGAGGACACCAGGACCTAGAACCGTTGACTAGGAGAGAGCCGACATTTAAGCCGGTTCATGTATTTGTTGCACGATGTGCTTCTTTGTTATGAGTCTCGATGATCCGGATTTATGCGTAACGAAATGAAAGAACATATATAGAATCATAATCACAAGCATTTTGCAAAGATAACAGAGATAAAGTAAGCACATAGTCTATTAAATGGCGGAAATAGAACACATTGTAATACAATAGCTAGAATGGTGGTAGCTATCTCTGAGAAGAGATGTGTCTGCTACGATCATCTGTGCAAAGCTAAATACAAAATGAGGCCAAAGGGGCCTATTTACAATAAGAATAAGGGTGATAAAACCAAAAAACCAAAATGTAACCCTAGAAGATGAACTGTCATAAAGTTTGTGGCCCCAAGGTGGTAAGTTGAACAGTCAACTTCCCGGGGTCATAACTTTTGTATACGATCTTCGATTTGGTCATTTGATAGCTCGTTAGAAAGGTCTATCTAAGATTTACATTTTTTGATCAACCAAATGCATGTTGATGGTAGCCAATTGGCCCCCAAATCGCCAAAAAATGTTGTTTATGGCCTCAAAACGGCCCCGGAAGTTTGGGACCCAAAAAACCATAGAAAAATAACTAGGAAACTGCCACAAGGGACAATTATTTTGAGACAGTGGAATAGGTGGGTGGCCATTGATATCCATTTGGATCAATCCTCTGACCTTAGGAAGCAATGGTCTACATTGCATCAAATCCTTGATCATATATCGAACTGTGTGGTGAGATGATCTCCTAGTGTGACATTTGTTGAAGTGAAGAGGCTGCTTTTCTTTGGAATCCCGAGAGGGATGTAATTGTTGTGTGGATGATTTGTTTCTAGACGCACACCTTAAATGTGTGTCCTTGTATCTTAGAGGTACTTGGATGGATGAGGAAACAATGACTCTATTTTCTTCTTGTGTCTGATGAGCAGAGACACCCTGTGCAGAGGGTGTGGAGGTCTCTATGATCTTATGTTCTCCTTCAAACGCAATTGTGAAGAGGAATAATTTCCTATTGTGGGATCTTATCTTCCTACCCTACGAGACTGTGGCAAGTGCAACTGTCTCTGCGATTCGATAGATTTTTCCTCCCAAAGTGACAATGACACTGCGAGGTCATGACTCATATATAGCATGGCGCTTCCACATATGGTTGTCCTAAAAGAACATCACGGACTTCAAGTGGGGCCACATCACATAGTACCTCGTCTTTGAAGGGCTTGATGCAATATAGTAGGAGGCATTGTTGAGTAATGCAAATACCTCGTCCTTGGCTTAGCCAACCGATGATGTAGGGTAGCGGATGCAGTGTTGTCCAAAGCTCCAATCTCTTGACGATTTCTGCTGAGATCAGGTTCTTTTCGCTACCATTGTCAACAACAAAATGTAATGGGATTCCCTTCACCCACATCTACAAGTGGAAGAGGCACTCCTCTCCCTCGGACTCTTCAACCTCCTCTAGATGAATCTGTGCGACAGCAACAGTGGCAGTGGGGTTTGCATCAATGATATGCCTCCCATTGTCTGCGGCTGTGGCATTGGGTTCACAATCAGAATCGAGATCTGATTCTGAAGACTTGATCTTGGCCAGCAATGACTGCTTTGAACGAAATTCATCAGTGTTGTGCCAAGGGATTTTATGAAATTCGCACCACTTCCTGGTGTCCTTCTTTGTCTTTCCATCCCCCTTCTTTGCTTTTGGCGGGGACTGGTTGTCCTTTCCTTTTTCTATGTTCTTTGGGCCAGAGTTTCCCTTGCCTTGTTTCTGCGGTGGATTCATAGGTCAAGAGTCTCGCTTGTTTTTTTGTCGAAATTTCTCCTCGATTTTGACAGCATAGCGATAGGCAGATCCAAGTGAAGAGATGTTGAGGAAGTCCATATGAGTTCGAATGTGCCAATGTAGACCACTGCGATATTTCAGAATTAGGAGTCGCTCGGAGTCCTTGATACCCAGCTTTGTGCGCAAGGTATGAAAGTTGTTGGTGTACTCCGACAACATCTAGTCCCTTTCTTGACGCAGAATGGTCCATTTTGTGTACTGGTCATCATAGTTTCCCACAGGGTAATACTATTCCCTAATGGCATCTATGAAAGAGGCCCAAGTGGGATTTGTCTCAAACATTCTAGACTCGTCTAATGAGTTTTGTTCCCAATAAGTACCCCATGAATTTTGGACATGGGGGACTGCCTTAAGGAGAGCAAAGGTGATCTTTTCCCTGTCGAAGAAATTGTGGATCAAGAAATACCATTCTAGAACATTCAACCAATTATCGAGGGAATTTGCATCGATATTTCCTTCAAATAAAGGAATATAAAATTTAACTTGTACCTTAAAGGGAGTTGCATTCCCGAACCAGCTGCTCGTTGAAGATGCAGTTGTCGCTGCCAAAATTCGTAGAAGGATTTGGACGAAACTATCCATCATCTCGTTCCTCTATCGCTCAAGGGATTCCTCGAGCAGGGACTTGATATGATCTCCTTCTCCATTGTCTCTCTTTTATTCTGCCATGGGAGGTCATTTGGGACAACGAGAGTGATCGAGTGAAACTATTTCGAGGTCGATCTCTCTATATCCTGACCTTGTCGGGGACATGCACCAAGAAACAATCAAAGAGCAGATTGCTCTGATACCACTGATCCGGATTTATGCGTGAACGAAACGAAAGAACATATACAAAATCATAATCATAGACATTTTGAAAAGATAACAGAGATACATTAAAAACATATTCTATTAAATGGTGGAAATAGAACAGACTGTAATACAATAGCTAGAATGGTGGTAGTTATCTCTGAGAAGAGATGTGTCTGCTACGCTCATCTATGCAAAGATGAATACAAAATGAGGCCAAATGAGCCTATTTACAATAAGAATGAGGGCGAGAACCCCAAAAATCCAAATTGTAACCCTAGAAGATGAACCGTCATAAAGTTTACGGCCCCAAGGTGGTAAGTTGAACAGTCAACTTCTCAGGGTCATAACTTTTGCATACGACCTCCGATTTGGGCGTTCGATAGCTCGTTAGAAATGTCTATTTAAGATTTACATTTTTTTATAATCCAAATGTATGTTAATGGAAACCATCTGGCCCCCAAATCTCCAAAAAATGTTGTTTATGCACTCAAAACGGCCCCAAAAGTTTGGGACCCAAAAAACCGTAGAAAATAACTAGGAAACTGCCACAATGGAAAATTGTTGAGTAATGCAGATACCTCGTCCTTCGCTTAGCCAACTGATGTTGTAGGGTTGCGGGTTTGGTGTTGTCAGAAGCTCCAATCTCTTGATGACTTCTGTTGAGATCAGGTTCTTTTGGATATCATTGTTAACAACGAAATGTAGTGGGATTCCCTTCACCCACATCTGTGAGTGGAAGAGGCGCTCCTCTGCCTCTGAATCTTCAGGCTCCTCTTGCTGAATCTGTGCAGCAACAACAATGGTAGTGGGGTCTGCATCAATGATATGCCTCCCATTATTTGTGGATGTGGAATTGGGTTCGAAATCAGAATCAGGATATGATTCTGAAGACTTGATCTTGTCCACCAATGACTGCTTTGAGCGACATTCACCAGTGTTATGCTAAGGGCTTTTATGAAATTCGCACCACTTCTCAGTGTCCTTCTTTATCTTTCCATCCCCCTTCTTTGCTTTTAGCGGGGACTGGTTGTCCTTTCCTTTTTCTATGTTCTGCAGGCCAGGGTTTCCTTTGCCTTGTTTCTGTAGTGGATTCGTAGGTCCAGAGTCTCGCTTGTTCTTTTGTCAAAATTTGTCCTCGATTTTGACACCATACCGATAGGAAGATCCAAGTGAAGAGATATCGAGGAAGACCATCTGAGTTCAGATGTACCGATGTAGACCACTGCGATATTTCAGAATTAGGTGCCACTTGGAGTCCTTGATACCCAGCTTTGTACCCAAGGTATGAAATTTGTTGGTGTACTCCGACACCGTCTGGTCCCTTTCTTGATGTAGAATGGTCCATTTTGTGTACTGGTCATCATAGTTTCCCACAGGGTAATACTGTTCCCTGATGGGAGGCCCAAGTGGGATTTTTCTAAAACATTCCAGATTCGTCTGATGAGTTTTGTTCCCAATAAGTACCCCATCAATTTTGGACATGGGTAGCTGCCTTAAGGAGAGCAAAGGTGATCTTTTCCCTATCACATAAATTGTGGACAGAGAAATACCCTTCTAGAACATTCAACCAATTATTGAGGGAATATGCATTGATATTGCCTTCAAACAAAGGAATATCGAAGTTAACTTGTACCTTAAAGGGATTTGCATTCCCAAATCAGCTGCTTGTTGAAGATGCACTTGTCGTTGCCGGAATTCGTAAAAGGATTTGGGCGAAACTATCCATCATCTCGTTCCTCTGTCGCTTGAGGGCTTCCTCAAGCAGCAACTTGATAAGATCTCATGTTTCGTTGTCTCTCTTTTCTTCTGCCATGGGAGGTCATTTGGGGCGGTGAGAGTGATCAACAGAAACTAGTTCGAGACAGAACTCTCTATATCATGACCTCGTCGGGGACATGCACCGAGAAACAATCAAAGAGCATATTGCTTTGATACCACTGATCTGGATTTATGCGTGAACGAAATGAAAGAACATATACATAATCATAATCACAGACATTTTGTAAATATAACAGAGATACAATAAACACATATTCTATTAAATGGCGGAAATAGAATAGACTGTAATACAATAGCTAGAATGGTGGTAGCTGTCTCTTAGGAGAGATGTGTCTGCTACGCTCATCCGTGTAAAGCTGAATACAAAACGAGGCCAAAGGGGCCTATTTACAATAATAATGAGGGTGAGAACCCCAAAAGTCCAAAATGTAACCCTAGAAGATGAACCGTCATAAATTTTGCAGCCCCAAGGTGGTAAGTTGAACAGTCAACTTCCCGAGGTCATAACTTTTGCATACGATCTCTGATTTGGGTGTTCGATAGCTCGTCATAAAGGTCCATCTAAGATTTACATTTTATGATTCACCAAATATGTGTCAATGGAAACCATATAGCCCCTGAATCACCAAAAACATTTTTTATGGCCTCAAAACGGCCCTGAAAGTTTGGGACCCAAAAAACCATAGAAAAATAACTAGGAAACTGCCACAATGGACAATTGTTTTGAGACAATGGAATAGGTGGGTGGCCACCGATCTCCATCTGGATCAATCCTCCCTCCTTAGGAAGCAATGGTCTCCATTGTGTCAAATCCTATATCATATCTTGAACTCTGTGGTGAGATGATCTCCTGGCGCGACATTTACTGTGGTAGGTGCAACTATCTATGGGATCCGATAGAGTTTTCCTCCCAAAGTGACAATGACACTGCGAGGTCGTGACTCATATATAGCATGGCACTTCTAGATATATGGTTGTCCTAAAAGGACATCACAGAGTTCAAGTGGGGCCACATCACATAGTACCTCATCTTTGAAAGGCTTCATGCCATATGGTAGTAGGAATTGTTGAGTAATGCAGATACCTCGTCCTTGGATTAGCAAACATATGTTGTAGGGTTGCGGGTGTGGTGTTGTCCAAAGCTCCAATCTCTTAACGACCTCTACTGAGACTAGGTTCTTTTGGCTACCATTGTCAACAATGAAATGTAGTGGGATTCCCTTCACCCACATCTGCGAGTGGAAGAGGTGCTCCTCTACCTCTGACTCTTTAGGATCCTCTAGTTGAATCTGTGCAGCATCAACAGTGGTAGTGTGGTCTGCATCAATGATATGCCTCCCATTGTCTACGGCTGCGGCATTGGGTTCAAAATCAGAATCAGGATCTAATTCTGAAGACTTGATCTTGGCCACCAATGACTGCTTTGAGCGAAATTCATCAGTGTTGTGCCAAGGGATTTTATGAAATTCGCACCACTTCTCGGTGTCCTTCTTTTTCTTTCCATCCCCCTTCTTTGATTTTGGTGGGGACTGGTTGTCCTTTCCTTTTGCTATGTTCTACGGGCCAGGGTTTCCCTTGCCTTGCTTCTGTGGTGGATTCGCAGGTCCAAAGTCTCGATTGTTCTTTTGTCGAAATTTCTCCTCGATTTTGACAGCTTCGTATGTACCAATGTAGACCAGTGCGATATTTCAGAATTAGGTGCCACTCGAAGTCCTTGATACCCAGCTTTGTGTGCAAGGTATGAAAGTTATTGGTGTACTCTGACACCATCTGGTCCCTTTCTTGATGCAGAATGGTCCATTTTGTGTACTAGTCATCATAGTTTCCCACACGGTAATATTATTCCCTGACAACATCTATGAAAGAGGCTTAAGTGAGATTTTTCTTAAAAATTCTAAACTCATATGATGAGTTTTGTTCCCAATAAATACACCACCAATTTTGTACATGGGGGACTGCCTTAAGGAAAGCAAAGGTGATCTTTTCCCTTTCGAAGAAATTGTGGAAAGAGAAAAACCCTTCTAGAACATTCCACCAATTATCAAGGGTACCTGCATCGATATTTCCTTCAAATAAAGGAATATAAAAGTTAACTTGTACCTTAAAGGTAGTTTCATCCTTGAACCGGCTACTCATTGAAGATGCACTTGTCGCTGCCGAAATTCGTAGAAGGATTTGAGCGAAACTATCCATCATCTCATTCCTTTGTCGCTCGAAGGATTCCTCAAGCAACGACTTGATAGGATCTCTTGCTCCATTGTCTCTCTTTTATTCCGCCATGGGAGGTCGTTTGGGGCAGCGAGAGTGATCAAGTGAAACTAGTTCGAGACCGAACTCTCTATATCCTAACCTCGTCGAGGACATGCATCGAGAAACAATCAAAGAGCAGATTGCTCTGATACCACTGATCCATATTTATGTGTGAACAAAATGAAAGAACATATACATAATCATAATCACTGACATTTTTCAAAGATAACAGAGATACAGTAAACACATATTATATTAAATGGCGGAAATAGAACAGACTGTAATACAATAGCTAGAATGGTGGTAGCTATCTCTGAGAAGAGATGTGTCTGCTACGCTCATCCATGAAAAGATGAATACAAAATTAGGCCAAAGGGTCCTATTTATAATAAGAATGAGGGTGAGCACCCAAAAAGTCCAAATTGTAACCCTAGAAGATGAACCATCATAAAGTTTGTGGACCCAAGGTGGTACCTTGAACAATCAACTTCCCGGGGTCATAACGTTTGCATACGATCTCTGATCTGGGCGTTTGATAGCTTGTTAGAAAGTTCTATCGAAGCTTTACATTTTTTTATTGGCCAAATGTGTGTCTATGGCGACCATTTTGTCCCCAAATCGCCAAAAAACATTGTTTATGGCCTCAAAACGGCCCCAGAAGTTTGGGATCCAAAAAACCGTAGAAAAATAACTAGAAAACTGACACAATAGAAAATTGTTTTGAGATAGTGGAATAGGTGGGTGGCCACTAATCTCCATCTGGATCAATCCTCCCTCCTTAGAAAGCAATGGTCTCCATTGCGTCAAATACTATATCATATCTTGAACTATGTGGTGAGATGATCTCCTGGTGCGACATTTGCTGAAGTGAAGAGGTTGCTTTTCTTTGGCATCCCGAGAGGGCTATAATTGTTGTGTGGATGATTTATTTTTGGAAGAGCACCTTGAATGTGTTTCCTTGCATCTTAGAGGCACTCAGATGGATGAGGGAACAATGATTCTATTTTCTTCTTGTGTCTGATGAGCAGAGACACCCTATGCAGAGGGTGTGGAGGTCTCTGTGATATTATGTTCTCCTTCAGACACAATTGTGAAGAGGAATAATTTATTGGTGTGGGAGCTTATCTTCCTACCCTGGGAGACTGTGGCAGGTCCAACTGTCTCTGGGATCCGATAGAGTTGTCCTCCCAAATTGACAATGACACTGCGAGGTGGTGACTCATATATAGCATGGCGCTTCCACATATATGGTTGTCTTAAAAGAACATCACAGACTTCAAGTGGGGCCACATCACATAGTACCTCCTCTTTGAAAGGCTTGATGCGATATGGTAGGAGGCATTGTTGAGTAATGCGGATACCTCGTCCTTGGCTTAGCTAACTGATGTTGTAGGGTTGCAGGTGTGGTGTTGTCGGAAGCTCCAATCTCTTAACGACTTTTGCTGAGATCATGTTCTTTTGGCTACCATTGTCAACAACAAAATATAGTGGGATTCCCTTCACCCACATCTGTGAGTGGAAGAGGTGCTCCTCTGCCTCTGAATCTTCAGGCTCCTCTAGTTGAATCTGTGTGGCAACAACAGTGGTAGTGGGATCTGCATCAATGACATGCTTCCCATTGTTTGCAGCTATGGCATTGGGTTTGGAATCAGAATCGAAATATGATTCTAAAGATTTGATCTTGGCCACCAATGACTACTTTGAGCGACATTCATCAGTGTTGTGCCAAGGATTTTATGAAATTTGCACCACTTCCTGGTGTCCTTCTTTGTCTTTCCATCCCTCTTATTTGCTTTTAGCGGGGACTAGTTGTCCTTTCCTTTTGTCATGTTCTATGGGCTAGGGTTTCCCTTGCCTTGCTTCTGCGGTGGATTCGCAATTCCAGAGTCTCGCTTGTTCTTTTGTCAAAATTTCTCCTCGATTTTGACAGCATACCGATAGGCAGATCCAAGTGAAGAGATGTTGAGGAAGTCCATATGAGTTCATATGTACCGATGTAGACCACTGCGATATTTCATAATTAGGTGCCGCTCGGAGTCCTTGATACCCAGCTTTGTGCCCAAGGTATGAAAGTTGTTGGTGTGCTCCAACACCGTCTGGTCCCTTTCTTGACGTAGAATGGTCCATTTTGTGTACTGGTCATCACAGTTTCCCACAGGGTAATACTGTTCCCTAACGGCATCTATGAAAGAGGCCCAAGTGGGATTTGTCTCAAACATTCCCGACTCGTATGATGAGTTTTGTTCCCAATAAGTACCCCACCAATTTTGAACATGGGGGTCTGCCTTAAGGAGAGCAAAGGTAATCTTTTCCTTGTTGGAGAAATTGTGGACAGAGAAACACCCTTCTAGAACATTCAACTAATTATCGAGGGCATCTACATCGATATTGTCTTCAAATACAAGAATATCAAAGTTAACTTGTACCTTAAAGGGAGTTGCATCCCTGAACCGACTGCTCGTTGAAAATGCACTTGTCGCTGCCGGAATTCGTAGAAGGATTTGGGTGAAACTATCCATCATCTCATTCCTCTGTCGCTCAAGGGCTTCCTCAAGCAGCGAATTGATAGGATCTCCTGCTCTATCGTCTCTCTTTTCTTCCTCCATGGGAGGTTGTTTGGGGTGGCGAGAGTGATCAAGTGAAACTAGTTCGAGACTAAAATCTCTATATCTTGACCTCGTCGGGGATATACGCCGAGAAACAATCAAAGAGCAGATTGCTCTGATACCACTGATCCATATTTATGCATGAACAAAATGAAAGAACATGTACATAATCATAATCACAGGCATTTTGCAAAGATAACAGAGATATAGTAAACACATATTCTATTAAATGGCAGAAATAGAACATACTGTAATACAATAGCTAGAATGGTGGTACCTATCTCTGAGAAGAGATGTGTCTACTACGCTCATCCATGCAAAGCTGAATACAAAATGAGGCCAAAGGGGCCTATTTACAATAAGAATGAGGGTGAGAACCCCAAAAGTCCAAACTGTAACCCTATAAGATGAATCGCCGTAAAGTTTGCGGCCCCAAGGTGGTAAGTTGAACAGTCAACTTCCCGCAGTCATAACATTTGCATACGATCTTTGATTCGGGTGTTCGATAGCTCGTTAGAAAGGTCTATCTAATCTTTACATTTTTTGATCGATCAAATGTATGCCAATGGCAATTGATAGGCCCCCAAATCGCCAAAAAGTGTTGTTTATGGCCTCAAAACGACCCCATAAGTTTGGGACCCAAAAAACCGTAGAAAAATAACTAGGAAACTGCCACAATGGACAATTGTTTTGAGATAGTGGAATAGGTGGGTGGCCACCAATCTCCATCTGGATCACCTAAGAACATGGTAGAAATCAATTTTATTGAAAGAACGAGCCAGAGAGTGGATCTTTTTTATCAATTGTCTAAGATGCATTTAGTTTGGGAGGGGGTCCTTGACTAGAGCTTGAATAATTATTCTCAAGTCTCCCACAACTGTCAGCCTTGTAATTCTCTGCTTCTTGGCTATTGTAAGACCTTTCCAAAGGGCTAACGCCTCAACTATATTATTTGTTTCCATTCCAAGACCCCAATAAAAATTGGTTTCCTTTTGTCCTTCTGGGGTGAAGATAACCCTGCCCCCCTTGTCGCCCCAGGGTTACCTTTAGAAGCTCCATCCGTGAACAAAACCCTCGAGTTCAGGCTCCTCAACCAATTATCAAGGTCCTTTTCATCCATCCTTATTTCCCATGAGCTTCCCTTCCTATTCTTTGGGACGACTAGAGGAATATTCGAGGAAAGACTAATGAGCCAATCGGATTCTGCTTTGGTGACAGGATGGTCTTTGCACGAGAGATGGGAGAGACAGTATCCTAACAAACCTTCCACTTTTGCCCCAACATGGCTTTCCAACCTCGCTTTCCCTCTAAAAAATCGAGAGTTCCTTCCCATCCAAATCTTCCATGGAATGATCTTTGGTAGAGCCATCCAGTAGGATTTGGTTCTCTTACACTTGAGGTTATTAAAAGGAGAGTTGGGATCCCAATTAATTAACAGGGAATGAATATTTTTTGAGGGGAGAGCAGCATTCTTTGGAAGAGCCAACTTCCAGACTTCTCTAGCAAAGTGGCACGAGATAAGAATGTGCTCGATGGTCTCTTCACTATTGAAAGAGAATGGGCATCTCGTGGTACCTTCCCACCCCTTTTTCTTTAGATTTTCCCGAATCAAGATTCTACCGTGGGCTAAGGTCCACGTAAAAAAATCAAATTTTGGAAGACTTTTCACGGCCCAAACACTTTTCTAGATAACTAAGTACCCCATGACTCTATTATTTGATAAAGATTTATAACCAGCTGAGGTTGAGTAACTTCCAAATTTGTCCCCCCATCCTCTGTTGTCTTTTAAGTTTCTGGTGATCGGGGATTTTCCCTGAAGCTTGGCAATGAGCACACTCGTTTCATTTTCCAGCTGGTTTGGAGACGGGATATTCCATCTCTTCCATGAGCCATCCGAATTTGATTCAGATATGTCCCACAATGTTAACAGATCATGACTTTGCATAAAGTCTTTTAGGTGCTTCAATCCAGCACTGTGGTCAATCGGTGGGTCACCCATGATCAGTCTTCCCACACCCTGATATGTTTCCCATTCCCCGGGATCCAAGAGAGCTTGGATGAGAATAAGGGAATGGATTTTGATAGAATTGAGAAAATTGTCGATCCTTTCCTAACCCTCAAAGGATTGTCCAGACATCTCAGATGACTCCCAGAGAAATATTTTCTCCAAAGGGCTGATTTGCACCAGGAAGATTGGCTCGAGATGATGTTCCAGAGAATTTTAGCTCCCATAGCTAAATTTTATGAAGCCATATTCCTAATTTGAATTCCACCTTGACTCCAAGGCTTGGTTATCTTTTCCCAACTAACCAAGGGTAGCTTCTTCTCATTCTGTTTTCCCCATTTCCATAGGAATTTTTTTAGCATTGCTTCAATACTGGCTATAATCCCTTTTGGGGCAAGAAGGATAGAGCATTGATAAATGGGAATACTAGTTAGCACTGCTTTTATAAGGACCACTTTCCCAGCCGGGTTTAACCAAGCTGCTCCCCAGGTGCTGACCCTGCTTTTGATTTTGTCTAAGATTGGGAGCCAAGATGAGGACTTCGACAAGGATTTGAAAATTGGGACTCCAAGATACTTGAAAGCATCCCATTGGGTCTTACCTTCTATACCCAGAATTCTGCTAATATCTGCCATCTCTCTAGGGTTGCAGTTCCATCCTAGAATTTGGCTTTTCCTATAATTGATCAGACTGCCAAAGGCTTCTTGGTAGAGATCCAGTTCCTTTTTGGAGAGTCTGGAAGAATGCACACTCACCCCCCCCAGCAGGATAGTGTCATCAGCAAATTGGGCATGATTTATGTCTTTAACTCCTCTTGCAATGCGCAACCCAATAAGCTCATTGTTGAATTGGCTCTAATTCAGCTGAAAACAAAGCACCAAGGCTTAAATGGAATAGAGAAGAGGAGTGAGAGGGCAGCCCTATCGGAGGCCCCTGGAGGCCTGAAAAAAAATTTGCAGCCCGCCCATTGACCAGGGGGGAAATCCAAGGGAATCTAATGCAGGCTTGAATCCATCTAATGTAGCTTGGGTCAAATCCGAACCTTTGCATTACCTGAAAGAGAAAATCATATCTAACTCTATCAAAGGCCTTAGCTAAAACCAGTTTTATGATCATACCTTTTTCTCGGTGCTTTATGCTCGAATGGATTGCTTCTTGAACAAGGATGATATTATCCGCAACGTGCCTCCCTTTTACAAATCATCCTTGGTTTTTCAGGATGATGATAGGAAGGATCTCTTTAATCCTATTTGCAATGACTTTGGTGATGATTTTATATCCAATATTACACATTGAGATCAGTCTAAACCTATAAAATGAAGTGGCATCTTTTTCTTTGGGGATAGGGGCTAGGAAGGCCAAGTTGGTGCTCCCCCCTAACTTATTGTAGACTTGTGATTTTAAAACCATTTTATATAGACCATGCTTGATGATTTTCCAACACGCTTTGAGGAACCTGGCTGTGAACCCATCCGGCCCCAGCGCCTTATCAGGCTCCATGTTTGCCAAGGCCATTTTTATTTATTTTTTCGAGACCGAGCCTATGAGCTTCATGTTAATAGAACGACTGACCAGATTAGGAACCGAGTCAAGGATGGGGGATAGGGGAGCTCTAGGGTACTTTTCAGTATAGACATTCTGGAAGTGATCATGTGCCACCTTTTTTATCTCTTCAAACTCCTGGATTATTTGTTCTTGGATCTAAATCTCTTTAACGACTTTGAAGTTTTTTCATCCTTCTGCTTGTTTATGGAAGAAGGTCGTGTTTTTTTCCCCAACCTTTAGCCAGAGATATTTTGACTTCTGCCTCATATACTCTTCCTCGTTCCTACAGGCAGCATGCAGATTTCGATGAAGGCTTGTTTCTTTTTCTAGGCTAGCCAAATCTAGCGGCTGAGTTTCTTGACATCTTTGATGCCTTTCTAGGTTTTGTTGGGCTTCAATCCTCTAAGTTGCATAAGACTTTAGAGACTCAGCCCAAGCTTTGAGATCATTTTTAAGCCTCCGAAGCTTCTCTTCCCAAATATAAAAGGGGGAGCTAGAGACTGGGGCATCCCAAACCAATTTGACAAGGTCCTGGAACCCGACCTGATTGATCCATCTTGGGACGAAACGAAAAGGAATGGGGCCAATATTTTTTTCTTCTGCTAGATCAAGCATAATTGACTTGTGGTCCGACATGCCGAAGGCCAAGATGGAGGAGTCTGATCTGAATCCAAGTACCGAGAAGGATTGTTGGACCAAAAATATGTCCAATCTGGCCACTATATGACCAGGGCCAGTTGTCCTATTAGTCCATGAGAAAATACCTTGATTAGGTTTGACATCATCAAGATCCCAATCCCTCATAACGTCTTCCACATTTTCTCTAAGAGGGTCTCTGACTATAGTTCCTCCTTTTTTTTCTTTGCTACTGAGGGTTATGTTAAGATCCCCAGCCAAGATGATGTTCTCTAGCTACTAGGAAGCCAGAACTTCTTGGATGCTTTGCCAACAATATTTTTTTTCTTTTTCCGAAAGAAAAACTAGGACGTAAACACCAAGAATACTAACCTGAGTACCATACTCCTTATGATGCATAATGGAGAGAATCCAATGCATATGAGAAAGGGACTGGACCAATTCAAAGGAATCATTCTTCCACAGGGTGCTAATACCTCCTGAGGCACCTCGATCACTCCTGGCAATGCCTTCACTGTTTTTCCAGAACATCTGGCTAAACTAGAAGATCTCTCATTGCTTTAGATTTTTTCCTGCTCCCTAACCCTCTACAATTCCAGGAGACAATCTTCATTATTTACCTTTGGGAAGTTTGGCAGCCCCCTTGGCCTGCCCTTTCTGTCTAGTATTCTTGGAATTCATCATTGCTTCGATCATAGCTTGTGTTCCTATAAGCTTGTCTTCGTAGGTGCCTCCCTCTCTTCTTTCTTTGTCCATTTTCCTCCCCTTTTTGGATTTTTTTTGTGAAGGTTGCATCTGTCCAACTTCACCATCCTTTTCTTCCGAGGCCTCCTCATATGAGGTATGGATCGGGGACTCAGGTTGACTATTGTCTTCTTTTCGTTTCCCTTCGTTTGGTGGGATTTTCCCTTCTGCATTGGATCTTGGTGGATCCCCAACCTCACGATCTGAGGTCTCATCCTACCTTGGTTTTGGGGTTTCATTTGCATGAGCGGCATAACTGTTTCCTTCTTCATTTTGGGATTTTCCCATTGCTTCCTCCTTCCTTCCATGACCCAAGCTTGTTTCTTCTTTTTTCCAAGTCTTCCTTGCATTGGTCTTATTTCTCTTTGGGTGTGTCCAACCTTCTTCTTGATCTTTTTCTATTAGGTCTATCAGACGCTTAGGGAATATTTTTTGGAAGTGCCCATACTCATGACAATGGTGACATTTGAATGGCAGCTGCTCGTAGTATAGCTTATGAAAATGCTTCATTCTCCCACCGTAAGCTTGACTGCCTTAGGAAGGCCTGCTTCCAAATCTACTTCTACGCAAATCCTAGCACAAGAGTAGTTCTCCTTGGGATGAGCTTTATCAATATAATTGCCGAGCCTATCTCTAATAGCCATCAGCAACAAGGGGATCCAACAATGGATCGAGAGATTGGGAAGACGAACCCAAACAGGAACAACCTTGGGGACATCCACTGGTGGGTCAAAATCTGGGGTCCATCTGTTCAGATAGAGACCTTGAGGTCCCATAAAATACAGACCACTGCGAAAGATCAGATCTCGGTCTTCCTTAGCAATAAACTCAAAGAGAAAGAACCCTCTGCCTACTGCATAACATGTAACATTGCTGGATATCAGAGGTCTCTAGTTCTTTTGGATCCGATTGTCTGTGGTCTTAGGTGAGGGCCAAAGCCCGATAAATTGGCTAACCAATGCACGATCAGCCAGGGAAACGACTATATGCATAGGATGCTGAGGAGGGAGTTCAATGACATGGACCTCATCAAGTTTCTTAACGAACTTAGGGATAGGGGCAGCTTCGAGATTCTTAGATCTGTCAAAGATCAGGTTCCTGAATGCGGTTTCCTCTTCATGGCCCGGGGGGGG
>LPNX011046989.1:753783-773673 GCA_001517045.1 Pseudotsuga menziesii
ACCTGCTAGAAAAAATCGTCCAACTCCAACACTAGCGATCTCAACCAACCACTAACATTCTTCATGTTATCCATTTATCAACTATCAATTATTTTTAATATTCTTTTTTCTTCTTATCTCAAATTCTTCTAGGTATCTACCATGAAGTGTTCGTTATCCATTGATCATCTATGAGTTATCCATGCATTGCTACCAGTTATCCATTCAACAGCTAGTTACCAGTTAATTGTTTATTTCGGATTTTGAACGACTGCCATATAATCAATCTCGATATTACACTTGTCTCATCCTCATCCGTAAATGAAAAAGCATAGGTCGTAGTCCACCCCAAATCTCAAATAAAAACGTCTATCGACGTAAATATGGAACAAAATTCCAACACAATCGACGGTGCATAACACCTAGAAGAATTAGGGAATATATTATCATGTCAACTCATGGACTTGCTTCTTACCTGAAGCAAAGTTTTCAATATAGGTAACATTAACATTTATTAGGTATGTAGGATTATTCACAACACATACCTACAATAATGTTAACCCACATACACACATAAAATTCCCATAGCCTAAACATTCAACGATGATGCCCTTTCCCAATAGCATTTTCCTACACCATTTGATGGAATCCGGTAAAAAATTTAAGATCTCAAAGAACAATGTTTAAACTTGTTTAAATTAGGTGCCCTAGGGATATTTGAGGGTGTTGAATCCATTTATGCATTCAAAACATGACTTGAATCAAATAGAATTCAAATTAAAAACAAAAACAAAAACAAACTAACTAACTAAATCGTCAAATTCCAATAAAACTTCGTAAAATGAACAAAATCGTCAAATATTTAACCTTATTTCATAAAATTTAGAAAAATATTAATGAACAAATCTCATTATAAAGATACACCATTATAGTAGGATAATAACAACATGCTAAAAACTTCCCAAAATATATGACACTAACACTATTAATGATATTAAAAATAGAGTGAGAAAAGATGTTATAACATTAACCTAAGAACTTACAACTTAAAACAAATGTCTAAATTGAAAAAACTATTAATACAAATAATTCCTCATAAACCATTTCCATAACCTAATTGTTATGTATATAAAATTATTCACAATACATATTTATAATGAATGATTGCGTCGATAGGTGCTCTACAGCCTAGTATGGGCGAGATCTTGTAACGTAACGTTCTGTAATGTTCCTCATGTAAATGTCGGCTATAAATATTATCAGCATAGATCCAAATCCTAGGCTCTATCAAGCGCCGAGAGGGATCAAATCTCTAGAGTTGCAAACCTCTTGGAGTGCAATACCTAATGTTCCTCTTGTAAATGTCGAATATAAATAATATTGCCTATTATGAGGGAGATGTTGTAACGTTCCTCTTGTAAACCTCTTCTCAGGTATTGCACTCAAGGAAATTTACACCTCTAGAGATTTGATCCCTCTCGATGCTTAATAAAACCTAAGATTTGAATCTATGCTAGTGTTTATTACACACAATTTTTTTTATAATGAATGATATTTAATACACAATTTAAAAATTGAGCCCTACTTTGTATCGAAATCTCAACATCAAACTAACACACAACTAAATTGTTAATAAAATTAACAATTATATTAATTTATTAATTTTGGAAATAAGATAACATCACCTCAAAACCACCTTCCAAATTATCAACTTTTGGGAAGGGTAAGTTAAGTCCTTATCCAATAGGCATGCGAGGCGGAGGAACGAATGGTGTAGTGAGACACCCTTATCTAACCGAGAGAGGACGCAACATATCCACCTCACCCTCGTAATATTCATATTAACCTTTTAATTTTGGTCGGACTACATCTACCGGAACAGGGGATAAGTACTCTCCTCACAAGGGATAAGGGATCTCCTTAGATACATTGCGGTAGCAGCAGCTCAAGAGAGAATAGAGAGCTCTCGAGCAAATTCAGACAATGGCAATGGCGATAGGGTTATCTATGGCAGCAACGACAGTTCCTTCATCTTCGTCAACAATGGCGAAAACCAGGGGGGAGCTTTCTCAAGGTACATTCTCGGTATCTCTAAAACCCAAAACCCCGAATTCCCCATCTCTTCTTGCATTTTCTCAGAATATTGCATACACAAACGCTTTCAGAGACCATTTCCCTTCCTCTTCCTCCGTGAATACCATCAAGTCATTCCGGTTCACAGTCCGGGCGGCTCGGGGGAAATTTGAGAGAAAAAAGCCCCATGTGAACATCGGCACCATTGGCCATGTTGATCATGGGAAAACCACCCTGACCGCTGCCCTCACTATGGCCTTGGCCTCCATGGGCAACAGTGCCCCTAAAAAATACGATGAAATCGATGCGGCGCCCGAAGAGAGGGCTAGAGGGATTACAATCAATACTGCCACTGTCGAATATGAGACCGAGAACAGACATTATGCCCATGTAGATTGCCCTGGTCATGCTGATTATGTGAAGAATATGATTACTGGGGCTGCTCAAATGGATGGGGCAATCCTCGTTGTGTCGGGAGCGGACGGTCCTATGCCACAGACGAAGGAGCACATCCTGCTGGCCAAGCAGGTGGGTGTGCCCAACGTGGTGGTGTTCTTGAACAAGCAGGATCAGGTTGATGATGAAGAGTTGCTTCAGTTGGTTGAGCTTGAGGTCAGGGAGCTCTTGACTTCTTATGAGTTTCCAGGGGATGATGTGCCCATTATATCAGGCTCGGCTCTTCTTGCTCTGGAGGCTCTGATGGCAAATCCAAGCATCAAGCGAGGTGAGGATAGGTGGGTGGATAAGATTTATGAGCTCATGGATGCAGTGGATGAATACATTCCAATTCCACAGAGGCAGACCGAGCTTCCCTTCCTGATGGCGGTGGAGGATGTTTTTTCGATCACTGGTAGGGGGACTGTTGCAACTGGGCGAGTCGAGAGAGGGTGTATTAAGGTTGGAGAGACTGTGGAGATTGTTGGATTGAGAAATACGAGGGTGACTACTGTGACTGGGCTTGAGATGTTCCAAAAGGTTCTGGATGAGTCACTCGCAGGGGATAATGTGGGTATGCTTCTGAGGGGTATTCAGAAGGCGGATATAGAGAGGGGAATGGTTTTGGCAAAGCCTGGGAGTATAACTCCTCATTCAAAGTTTTCGGCCATTGTGTATGTGCTCAAGAAAGAAGAGGGGGGAAGGCATTCTCCATTTTTCCCTGGGTACAGACCCCAATTTTACATGAGAACTACTGATGTCACTGGTAAGGTGACTGCCATAATGAATGACAAGGATGAGGAGTCAAAGATGGTGATGCCAGGGGACCGTGTGAAGATGGTTGTTGAATTGATTACAGCAGTGGCATGTGAGCAGGGTATGAGATTTGCCATTAGGGAGGGGGGCAAGACCGTGGGTGCTGGTGTGATTCAATCCATTATAGAGTAGGCAAATAAGTCTCAAATTGTTGGCTACTAGAAAATTTCTTGCACATTTGTTGTTATTTAAATCCATACTTTATTTTGTCTGAAGTACAACATTATGCTTGGAGGTAGTGGTGACAGATTTAGCCACATTGACTGTTTCTCCAAATTCATATATAGCTTTTTTGTAATGCTTTTAAAGCAGAACTGGAGACTAATGTCAAATGGTTTTTTTTCACCAAATAAAGTTTAAAATCGTAAGAGTGAGAAAGCCAAGCCAAAGTTCTCTTTAAAATCATGGTTCTGCTTCATAATTAGCAGATTTAATGTCCTCGACTAGCTTGGAATGGTTGGTAACGGCTTGACTATCTTTCTCTGTTTTCATGTAAACGGTGAGCTTATTTTTACTAATAGACAGTTTTCACTTGTTTTTCATAGATTGAATTAGCCACTCTATTCAATTCTATGTTGTATTTTCAGCCAGAAAATTTAGAAAATTTTGGCGATTAATGCACTGTAGTTTAAATGGCAGATTGAAGTTAAATATTTTAGTCAGGAACTATGTTGAGTGGGAGCGCCCCCCACCCCCTTGCTCCTGCTCCCAAAGCTCGCTTCCTTCGGAAGCTCACTCCCAAACACTCCCACTTTTGGGAGCACGCTCCCAAGGCGCTTCCGACACGCTCCCTTTCTTTCCTATACTAAAAGATCCTATTCTAGGTTAATCATTCGATGACAATGTTATGGTACCTCTCTTAATTGCCAAGGTCCTATAAAAGTTTTTAGGGTTGATCATTTCCTATAAAAGTTTTTATGGTTGATCATTTGATGATAATGTTATAAGTTATAACTACTAGATGGTTGATGTTATATGGTTTAATCTATGTATTCTATATCTAATTCAACATCCTACATTTTTTTTAGATATAAATCCATCAAAATATATTAAAATATATACTATACAAAAAACGCTCCCAAAACAGGAGCTTTTGAAAATTTCGCTTTTCGCTCTGCTCCAGCTTCCCACTCCCCGCTTCCAACAACATAGGCCAACAACATAGGTCAGGAAACATTGCTTGGGAAACATGAAGTCATCAATAAATATATTTTCCTTCTATGTTTTTCTTAAAAGGTAAAGATATCCAATTATGCACTTTGTGCCAAGTTTGTATCATCCACTAAAGATGTATCACAGTGGGTAAACCACCAGTAGTCTGATGCGACTCTTTTAGTAAAGATAGTTAGAATTAGATCGATAGCAGTTAGGTCCTTGTCGAGAAGGCTTAATGCAATTTGAGTTAAGGTTTTGTGAAGGACAGACAACTGTCCGTCTTGACTTCTTGCAGTAGCTTCCTGCATTAGTAGAGTTTTTTGGTTTGACTGGATGCTGTTTGACTTGATTTATACCTGCTGAGTTGGTTCTTCCAAAGCTATTGAGTTTCTCTTTAATTGGACCTTTGTAAGTTTGTACTATCTTGGTAGCCGGTCTTTTTGAATACCATTTCATAGAGTTATTCTGTCTCTGGATTGTTCTGTAGAATATTTTTTTGAGCGTTGACTGAAAGTTAAAACCTTAAAAATATTTGGAGCCATTGTTGTTTTTTATGTATGTGGGTATCTGTTGTATGGTGCGCTGAAAATCTATATGTTGTCATAGCCAATGCCAGGGTGAAATACTTTGCTATGTCCAACAAGATACCCACGAGCTTGAACTAGTCATTAAAATCATTATTTTAGATACTTCTGAATTATGATGCGGCATCTATGTTGGTTTGTTGATTTTAAATTATTCATGGATACAAATCTATGATGGTGTCCCTAGTTTTTTCTAGATGCCTCATGAAATAAAGCAGTAAAGAACAGATAATGGAAACAAGTTCTGCAGACATACAAATGACTCTTTATGCATATATTAAGATGAGTTCTATTATCATTTATTAGTTTTTGAAGATTTAGACCTAGACCCAGAAAGAAGGCCCATTCAAGAATTGGAGTTCATTGGAGTTCGAGTGCCCCTTGAATTCATTTCTGAATTAAACATTAATAAGGTACTTAACTTTCAATGAAGGAATTCCCTCAGTTTAAGTAAATTTTTAGTCATTTTTTTCATTGTTTTATTCTTGATTCCAATTGGACTCCATTAGAGAAGGGAGATTTGTAATCAAATATATTATAAAAGAAGCAAGAGTGATCACTGATAAATGCTAATATATTTATTTCAAAATGGAAAACCCTGCCAATGAAAGTTTTGATATTTTTGTAGTAGTGAGGGTTGTGTCACTTGAATACACTGAATTTTATGAAATGTAATATTAAGATGTAACCACAAAAAGGCTCATAATGAGAGGGGCCGAAGATCAAAGTGATAGAAGTGGGAAAGGAGGGATCAATGTTTGTTTGCCTGCATTTTTTTCTGCTACTATTAGCTGGGGTCTTTTGCAGGAGAGAGGGCTTTTTGTCTGTTTTATTACTTTGTTATGTTAGGAGATAAATTCATTTCAGGGGGATAAGTTCTGGTAGAAGACTTTGTTGACTTCTAATTATAAATATGATGACTATAGAATGTGTTTAAGGCATTTAAAATTATTATGGGATGTTGTATTCGTTGTAGTAAACTTGAAAAGTTGTTACGAAGTTTGGGAGTTTTGGAGCAGAAACTACGAAAGCTTTAGTGCATAGAAAAATATTTTGTTTACTCAATCAGAAACTGCAGGTGGTGTAGTGGAGATCTGTCTCCTGAGGTTAAGGTTAACTTTTCACCAATATATTTATGATGCAGCGTAATATCTAGGAGTTAATGATTGTATGTGAGTTGGGACCTGTTTCAATGGCTTTTTGAAGTTTCCAAGACTAAACGGTCTTGAACCAAAACATAGAATGTGTTTTTCCAGGGCCAAAAGTTTAAACATTTGATTCAGGTTGACCTGGTATTTTGGGAATGTTCTGAAAATTACTGTGAAATAGATTTTGCTTATATATGAAATCATTTTGAAATAACATTCTCAGAAGTTGTCTAGAATTTAAAAACTATTTTTTTTCTTTTGAAAATGTGATCTTCAACATTCACGAACAAGCAAAAGAATAATTATTTAGTGCTCTTCTATTAGGTACAATCAAGTTGGCATAATTGTTTCACCAAAATAAACAATATCTAATGGGCATAGATGACTCAAATGCCCAGGGGTATTTGGGGACAACAGTCTAAACTCAGGGTTTGAACTGTTATGGAGGAAACATTTGTCTGGTCTTGTGCACCTGTAACCCTAACAACTACCGAGAACTCAAAATGTGCGATCAGGAGCATGGAGAATGAAAACACCGAAAAAGAAAAATTATGTTTAAGAAATAGAAACATAAAAGGTAAAACAAAGAATGCTGTCACACAAGATAAAGCAAAAATCATGACATAAAAACACAGTATGAACAGTGAATTTCAAGAAACACATAGACAATTAAAGCCCAGAATGGCATTAATGCTGTAGACAATTCTTACGAATACTGACCAAAAAAGAACAATACTCAGCGATTGAATACACTGTGTTTGGATCTAGACAAGAGTGATGGGGGTTACAGTAGCAACAGAGATTCTCCTACAGCTATTCATTAACATAAATATGTTTACAAGAGCCTGTGGAGCATCCTGCTTGCAGGCCACGATCTGGTTTTGTGTTGCCTTCTTTTCAGGGCTATGCTGCTGCTGATCGGCATCGAGCAGCTTGATCTTTCCGTTCAGTTGGCTTTCCAGTATGACTTTGAATTGGATCAGTTATTCCCCCTTAGAAGACAATGGTTCCCCTTGTTCTTTTGATACTACACGAACCTATCTGATGTAGCCCACAGAGGCTGCAATAAAGATCAAAAGGACACTATATAGTATAGAATGCTGCAAGCTGAAACCAAAACCTGCCAAGCTCATACGAAACCAGTAAAACTACCATAGAATGAAGAGTTGGGTTGTAGTTTGGTGGAAGATGAGAAGAGAGGGTGTGCTTGGATACCTGGTATGCAAATCTCGTATGCCGAAAGTGAAGGTCTGCAAAAATGAACTTCTATTCCCAAAAATGCTGATATGCCATACAAAGTCAGAGATAGCTGGTTTGCTCTACCTCCAAATGTGATTTGAAGTGTATCAACTGATATCTGAAAATACAGATCTTGTAAGAGTGATGATTGAGTGCAATGATGCCCATTCATTGCAGGCAACTAAAAGGTATTTTGTTTCAATAAAATATTCTTAAATCTAAAATGATCAAAATACCAAGAAATACAAGCAATAACTACAGACCACAGCACAGCAAGTAAATTTTGAGAAGTTTTACATGTAACCTGTATGAACTTCACCGAAACTGACACATCTTCTAAAGTCTCCTGTAATTTCAACAGCTATGTCCAATCAAGGGCCTAACAATTAAAAGTATGGTCTACTAAAAAAGTAATCTCCTCTTTATCTGCATGCTTGATATTCTTGAGTTCTTGCAGCACATGTTGCATGTCCAAAAGAGCTACAATTACTTGACAGAAAATCATAAATGTCATTGGATGTTAGAATTGACTACATGTTACATCGTTGCCTTTATGCTTGGTTGAAACACTTACTGAACTTGCATAGGGTTTTGCGGGTCTTGCGTCAAGCCCTGCATACTCGGATCTTGCTTCAATTTTAATGGTTTTATTTTGTTTTATTTCTCGGCATATTTTTTAATAACCTAGAACCAATGCCTTCAGTGTAATTCAAATTGTCCTAATGACGCCATCAAATGATTGGTTCGTGTTCAAAAGTGCTTACCAACCTCTCCTCTATCATTGTTTGGGCATCATGTGTGGAAGGACTTTCCTTTTATGTCATTTCTTCATGTTATGCTTGGAGCTTCTTCAATTTGTCTTTTATAAGTTATTTCCCACGTCAATTTTACATGCATTTTTCTATGCAGGAACAAATGTTTAAACAATAGAGTTGTTGGCCAAAATGAGCATGCTTGCCCATTAGAGTTTACATTGCTAACATAATCTATTTGATCTCGGTTTGCAATTGTTGGTTCATTTTTGGGCCGAGAGGCGCTCTACAGCCCAGTATGGGGGAGATCTTGTAACTTGATGTAACGTTTGTAACATGTCGGCAAAAAATAATAGTGATAGTGAATATTATGGGAGAGATTCTGTAACACAAAATAAAAAATAATATCACTTTCGAAAAGTTATTTTTATTAATAAAAATTAAATTTTCTAATAGGCCAAAATAAATGTCGGCCACAAAAACAATTTAATATGCGGGAGATGTTGTAATCTTCCTACCTAACAAAACAATAAAAAAATAAAAATTCAATTATTCCTAAAAAAATATGAGTCAAGAAAAAACACAAAATTGAATTATTCACAAAAAAATGTTGGCCTTGTACATGGTTTTTAAAACCATGTGCAAGACATTCTAAACAACTCATGGTTTTATTGTACATTGTTTAGGAGGCTTTGCACATGGTTTTTTTAAACCATGTGCAAGGCCTCCTAAACAACCCATGGTTTTATTGTACATGGTTTAGGAGGGCCTTGCAAATGGTTTTAAGACCATGTGCAAGGCCTCCTAAACAACCCATGATTGTGGGAGGGCCTTGCATATGGTTTTAAAACCATGTGTGGGAAAATGATGCAATGTTCTTTCCTAACAAAATAAAAAATATTATATGTCCGCCATAAATAATATTAAATATTAATAATAATAAAATTATATGTGGACCTTAAATAAAAATATGTGTCTTTTGGTTTAATCAAATCAATGGATACCTAAGAAGAGGTTTGCACCTCGAGAGATTTGATCCATCTCGACGCTTGATAGAGCCTAGGATTTGGATCCACACTGGTGTTTAAGTAATTGACCTCTCTAAGCAACTATGAATTCTTCTTTCAAATGTATTGAATTTTTAAATTGCAATCATGAAACTTTTCCTTGTTTATATTTTCCATCACTGTAATAAATTCAAAATTGTTCATATGAGCAAATTGCCCATTGTGTTGTGATGTACAAGATGCCTTCCTTGGCCATTGGGGCACTTGAATCGGAATTTCTTTCTGTAATAACCAATTGCGATGCTTAATTTGAACTCTAACAATGATATAACAAAATTCATACGCAATTTAAACAATTAGAAATGGAAATATTCATGCATATTTCGAATTTGTTCATTACACATTCGATTTTGCGAATTCACATAACAATTTACAAGCATAAAGCATTCCACACAAAGAAGATTATGAACACTTATTTGTAATGAATGCAAGCCCACCAAACTAGTTGAGAAGTGTTTCACCGTCTAACTGTAGGAATAAACTATGGATTCCACTCCCAAACCAAACCAAAATATGACCAAGGCAAAGAAAGCTCTTTCAAGGCTCTAATCTCACTCAACACAAGTCATCTCTCTCACGACATAGTAACTCCACACATTATTGAGCATTTTGGGTGCTCATCCAATGATCAATGCACCATGGCACTCTATTCTCTTCCACAACACAAGAAAGATCTTCCTTTCTTTGCTCCATAGTCTCTTAGGGATCTTATTCCCTTCCATTGCAGGGAGAAGGATTTCAAGATTGTTGGTTTCTTACCTCAAATGACCTAGAGAAGATCACTTGTTTCAAACTATTCATGAGTAGCACTAACATGGTTGCATGTCTTAATGGTCTTTTCTTTAGGTGTTGTGGGCATTCCAACGATGACTTTTCCCTTAAAACCATCTTATTCCCTCTTTGAATTCTCCACAACAAATTCTTCATTTCAATCTTACCAACCATCATTCCATGGGGTTCTCTTTCCATTTGTAGGCATAACTTAATATGGTTCCACACAAGTTCATCCATGAACAAGGAGAGGAAGGTCATTTAAATGAGAGAATGGAGAATGTTCATGGGAGAGGAATGCTCAATGGACAATCGAAAAATTGATAATGAAAGGGAAGAAAGGACCTTTTTTATGGCAGGAGGCTTCCTCCCTTCCCTATGACATGACTTCTTGTACTTGGACACACATAAGTCAAAGATTGATTTGAAAGTTTTGTATTAAAACATGTTGAGTTATGGGGTAACTCAAGATGTCCTCCATGTGGACTGCCTAGCATGGAGGCACTTTTATCAGTATAGGCACGTGAGTAGACTGTGAGATACACTCTAGTAGGTGGCATGGATCCAACAACGGAGACACACAATGAATTAAAAGTCACTTTTGCACTTGGCATGCAAAAAATGTGATTTTGGCACAAAAACTTAAATTAATTAGGGTTTCAGAACCCTAATTAGGGTTTGGTGACCTAATTTCTCAGTGAATTATAAAAAGGCAGTCAGGGTGCAAAAATCATTCATCTTTTGTGAGTATCAGGAGATCAAAGCAACTGAGAGTATCAATTGTTCAAGGAGGGCAAACCGTTTGAGATAGTTGGGGGCACATCCTTGAGCGCAGTGAGAGGACAAAGCTTCGGAGATTGAGGAGTTCTTTCACCTGGGCAGTGGAGAGATATTTCACTGAGCATCTTCAGAGACTGAAGAACGACAGAGTGAGCAGCTGGTGAGGAGGACGTGAGCAACAACACCAATAGCATGTCACACGTGTGGGTGATGTCAAGCAGTTGTTGGAATGCGTGGGAGGTTGAGAGGGCCCAGAGAGTTGAGGGTCCTTCATCAGTGACTCGGGAGAGGCCAATAGGGTTTAGTCGAAGTCAGATTGAAGGCAAAACAATTGGGATGTGTTTATAAGGAGGGGGGACGAAGTTGTACTGCTCGGGAGGACGTTTTTAGTGTTTGAAGACTTAGATCTTCTTTCGGATCAGAGATGAGTTGAGCTGAAGTGCTGAGAAAGCATTCTTCAAATGTTAGACAGAGAGTACAACTTCCAAAGACTAGTAGAGTTGAGTTGAGATTTCCAGCGTGTGGATGTATTGTTGGGGGCAAACTATTTAAGAGCAGTAGCTGCAACTAATGCAGAGTCTAGGGCTTTGGCCATTTTGGTTCATCTGTTATTTATCTAACTCATTATGTACTTCTTATTCTATATTATATTTGCTTTGGGATTGAGAGAGAAGAAAGCCCCTCTATAGTTGGTTTTCCCAAGCTGGGTTTCCAAGATAAATTCCGAGTCATTTGTGCGATTGTTGGTTTATGAGTTGTATGGATGTTCATTTGCTGCAAATTCTAATTTAGATAGAAGTGTATATCATATGGGATTATTGAATATTGTCGGTGTTGAATATTTGAACTTCTTAGAGTGAGTGGAGACCTCTAAGAAAAATTGACATGGCATCAGAGCCTCGTTAGAGGACACTCAGATTTACGAGTAGCATACCGAATCTGTGTGAGGATTCAGTGGTGGAGTCATATCTGTGGAGAGGGTGACCAAATCTACCAAATCTGAAGAGTAGGGTTTAGATCTGTGACTGTAGAGGTCAGATCCATAATATCTGACATAGATCTAACTGGTATTAGCATGATAGAGACCATATCTACCTAGATCTAAAGTGTAGGAGTCAGATCTGAGTTGGTGGAGGTCAGATCTATCAGATGTGATTGTTGGAGGAGAGATTTGAGACAGATCTTGGCATGTAAGGGCCAAATTTGTGTTTATTTTGCTCATTGAGATAGTTGGTTTTAGATCTAGATTGATCAAAGAGATGGCTAACAGTTTGTGTGTGGAGGATCGGTTGGATGGGGCCTCAAACTTCAATGCATGGAAGGTCGGGGTTGTGTTGTTTCTGAAAGAAAGTGAGTTATGGGATATTGTGGATAAAACATACACAAATCCCATAACTATTCCTACAAATGCTACGACAAAGGTCGTTTATGAGAAGAAGAACATTAAGGCTCAACGAATTCTCCTTGATGCAATCAAGGACCACATCATCCCACACATTACAGGGAAACATAATGTATATGAGATGTGGGATGCTTTGACGAAGTTATACCAAAGCTCTAATGCAAATAGAAAGATGGTGCTTTGTGAGAAGCTGAAGAGCATCAAGATGGTCAAGGATGAGGGAATGGCCACCTACCTAACTCACCTAACTTAGGTTAGAGACGAGTTGGAAACTGTGGGGGAGAAGGTCGAGGATGAAGAGCTAGTTCGACAAGCCTTGAATGGTGTGGCTAAACCATGGGCAGTGTTTTTCAAATCCATTGTTTCCAAAGAGAACCTTCCCAAGTGGGATCGTCAATGGATGATTTCACATAGGAGGAGACCCAATGAGGATACATTCAAGGGTTTTCTACTGCACCAAAAGAGGAAGATGTGGCGTTTGTTGCGAAGGGAGAGCAAAGGTTCAAGAGGGGTGAGCATAAGAAAGACCTGAGTAAGGTCGGATGTTTTGCATGCAACGAGTACGACCATTATGCAGGCCAATGCCCTCATAAGAAGAAGAATAAGGAGAAAAGGGATGAGCAGGTGGCAGCGACAGAAGAGGTGGATGAGTTCACCAACATGTTTGAGAGGGAGTTCTCTCTTGCCTCTTTTGTATCTGGCCATGATAGCAGTTAGCCTGAGATGCAGTTTGATAAGAGATGGCTAGTGGACTGTAGGCACTACAATCGTATGACTGGAATGCGAGAGGCATTCATATTCCTTCAGGATACTCCTGAGCAGACATTCAAAGATTATGATGGCACAGAGCATGTGATCCAAGGAGTAGGAAGGGTCAGGTTCCTACTAGATTGTGGGGAACTCTTAGAGGTGGTTGGAGTTCTTTACATACTAGGACTGAGAGTGAGCATACTCTTAGTATCATGATTGGATGATGCAATTTTTTCTGTGGTGTTTTAGAGATAGTTGATCTTCCACTTATCCAGTGGGAGTTGACCCAATGTTGATGGGCCACAGGATTGGTGGAGAGTATGTGGTGCGGGGGATACCTACTTTAGCAGTACCTGGGTGGGTGTCAGAGTCCTCGTCGGACTCTAAGATGGAGTTGGAGCTTGAAGCTCCCAGTTTGGATGAGCCTTTGGAGAGTCAGTCCACAAGGCGGAGAGATAAGCGAGATGCTCATGCTAGTACCAGCCATACACTGAGTTGGTATGAGACGACTAAGATGGATTTATCTATAGAGCGAGCTGAATCATATCAGGGTAGGGAAGTAAGGTATCGATCAGTTGATCTGCTTGATGACAACTCCGGAGGTTGGCTACAACAGAGACTTAGAGGGAGCTTGAGTTCGGGATCAGTGATTTGGTTTGAGAGAGAGCGAGAGGTTCCTTCCAAGACCACTAGGATGGAGGAGGATGAAAGTACTTCAGGTCAAAGAGCAGCAATGGCAGTGAAGACAAACAAATCAATTCATGCATCAGAGGACTTGTTGGATCTGGGCATCTGGCATGGTCGGACATCCCTCGTTAAGAGAGAATGTTGAGATATGGAGTAACTCAGGATGTCCTCCATGTGGACTACCTAGCATGGAGGCACTTTTATCAATATAGGTAGGTGAGTAGAGTGTGAGATACACTCTGCTAGGCGATATGGATCCAATAGTGGAGACATACATGGATCCAATAGTGGAGACATGTAGTGAGTTAAAAGTCACTTTTACACTTGGCATGCAAAAAGTATGATTTTGGCACAAAAAGTGAAATTAGGGTTTTGGAACCCTAATTAGGGTTTGGTGACCTAATTTCTCAATGACATAAAAAAGAAGTCAAGGTGCAAAATCATTCATCGTTTGTGAGTATTAGTAGATCAGAGTAGTTGAGAGCATCAGTTGTTCAAAGAGGGAAAACCATCTGAGATAGTTGGGGGCAAATCCTTGAGGGCGGTGAGAGGACAAAGCTTCAGAGATTGAGGAGTTCTTTCAGTGGGGCAGTGAGAGAGATATTTCATTGAGCATCTTCAAAGACCGAAGAGCAACAACAATAACAGAGTGAGCAACTAGTGAAGAGGACGTGAGCAACATCACCAACAACACGTCACACGTGTGGGTGATGTCAAGCAACTATTGGCATGTGTGGGAGGATGAGAGGGCCCAGAGAGTTGAGGCTCCTTCATCAATGATCGAGGAGAGGCCATCAATGTTCATTCAGAGCCATACCGAAGGAAGAATAGCTAGGACATGTTTCTGAGGAGAGCGGACACAGTTGTATTGTTGGGGGAGACATTTTCAGTGTTTGAAGACTCATATCTTCTTCCGGAGCAGAGCAGAGCTAAGTTGAAGTGCTGGGAAAGCATTCTACAGAGGTTAGACAGAGATTACAACTTCTAGAGACTGCTAGAATTGAGTTGAGATTTTCAGCATGTGGGTGTATTGCGGGGGGTACACTTTCCAAGAGCAGTAGCTACAATTGCTGCAGATCTAGGGCTTTGTCCCTTCAGGTTCATCTGTTTTTTATCTAAATCATTTTGTACTTCTTATTCTATATTATATTTTCTATGGGCTCGAGAGAGAGAGAGAGAAGAAAGCCCCTTTGTAGCTGGTTTTCCCAAGTTGGGTTTCCAGGATAAATTCTGAGCCATTTGTGTGATTATTGGTTTATGAGTTGTATGGATGTTCATATGCTGCAAATTCTAATTTAGATAGAAGTGTATATCATCTGGGATTAATGAATATTGTAGTCGTGTTGAATATCTAACCTTCTTAGAGTGAGTGGAGACCCCTGAGAAAAATTTACAAATCATGGGCAAGGAAGGTTATATTTCCCAAAGGACAAATGTCAAATAAAATCACTCATGCATCCTCTTTCCTCTTCCCTTCTTGTGGTATCATGGTTGTTCTCTTATTGTTTCTCAAGCAACCTTTTTGGTGGATTTCTATTATTATCTATTTCCTTCAATTCAAGGTTTTACATGCATAAGCACACCATTGAAAACATAAAAATCACACCATAATCCTAGCCCACCATGGGAGGCTCATAAACATTTGCTAGTTGGTCCTTGGCCTTGAGCTCTATACAAGGAATATTTACAATGCATTTCTATTATTTACACATGGGTCATGGGTACTACATCTTACAAAGAATATACAATTTAACATATTGTAATTTAGGGGTAAAAATTGAGGTATTGCATTCCCCTTCCCCTTGGACTAACACTAGTGAATCTTTATTTTCAACAATGAGACGACGTCTTCTTAGCCTAGTTGCAATGTTATTCTCTCCATTGTAAACCTACTTTTGTTGGCTATCTTGAATATCAACGTTCAACGTTTCTCTTCATTTCCTTAAGATACTTCCAAGGCCCTAACATTTCTATAACAATCATCAAAGGCAACATGCATGTTAGCCATTTCTATGTAATAATTATTCCATCCATAGAAATTTCAATTTATAACTAAAGCACATATATTCTCAATACAAGATACTATATAAAATGTTGGCCCAATACTTATTTGTGTAAATATATGCACACTTCATATGGCTGTCATAGAAAAAATTCAACTCAATATATTTTCTAACACACCCAAATATATTGCTTCTTGATCCAAGCCAACATATGTCATGAATCTCATACCATAAATTCATTCAAGTCACCTCTTCCTTGTAGCCACTCACTTTTACAAGCTTGGGGATCCCCTTCACTGTAAAGCAATGCCTTGGGGGATCCATCATTCAAGGATTTCACATGCAAGAAGAGAATAGACTTCCAAATATTTACTGCCAAGGTGTCCCACTAGCAACCTCAGAGAAACCATTAGCTCAAGGAAATCAAAGCATGATGTAGGGTTCCAACATCATCACAATAACATCCTTTAAATTCTTTCTAACTTATAGCAGCCATCATTTGTCTTCACTAATAGATTCATTATCTCACATGTAGCATACACATACAATTACTGTGAGATGATATCATCAAAATTTCATGATGGGATTTAACAAATTTGAGATCAGTCTCATAATGGTGACCTTTGCATGTGGTAGTAGCCAATCTTCATTATGGGCATTATCTCAAGGCCATATCCAAAATAAATCTTTATATCCATCATGCTTTCGTTCAAAGAAACGAAACATGAGTATTCATGCAGATAAAATTTAGCTACTACATTCTCAACAACACATGAAAATATTACATAATTATATCACACCAATAATTCAATGATTTTATGTTGTTAAATTTTAACTACAATGAAATATTGTTCATCATTTCCACAATATTATCACAATCACATATTCCAATAATGCAATCAAACATGGTGTAAATATCAACAACATTAACTTAGCATGTGTTCAAGGATTCATGTATGTAGAACCCCAACTTGCACATTCACATAGTTTACTTATGCACACTTACATTACACCAAATACCATATCACCATGTCATGCAATCTACCATGACAAGTTGAGGGGCTTAACCAACACCTCGATAATCCAACCACCTCCAAATGCTTATTTAACCATTTGGATACCTTACCTTGAGTGAAATGCAACATAACGCAAGGTGTTTACTTTCTCCACTCAACAATGCCTTAGGACTTTTACTTTTAGTGCTCTTTAGTGTAAGCAAGATGATCTCAATCCATGACACAAAGACACATGAGGAGACCATTGGATATCTATACAATGATGTGGGCTTTCCCATATCCAATAACAATGTGATCTCACACATGGTTGTTTGACATGGCATTCCTTTTTAGTTCATGGACATAAGCTTTCACTTGCTTTGGTTATGTTCTCATATCCAACTCAACTCAAGCATACTATTACATGAATGCATCAAAAGAATTCAACAATTTTACATGTGCAAGGATTATGTACTTTACCACACCTCCCTCTAGATATTTCATCACATGTATGGATTTAGATATCATCAATATAACAATGACATGATTGAATTAATTCTCACCTAAATTCCATTCATCATACATGTAATATTGATTTGTTAATTAAATCTAGCTTGGGTGTTTAGGGAGGATAAATATTGTTCTCCATACCTAGGCTCAAATCCCGTTTGTGACATGTTTTTGTTCTTCACGAGCCAATTGTTGTTGACGTTATGAGCCAAGAAAAATATCTTACTCCCTTTTATGCGTAGAAGAGTCAGGTGAATAGTTAGTTACATGTTAAATGTGTGTGTGTGTGTGTGTGTGTGAGAGAGAGAGAGAGAGAGAGAGAGAGAGAGAGAGACTTGTATAATTGCTTGATAATCATCTATATTGTTATATGTTAAGGAAGTCCCTCATGGGGACTTGCAACATTCCTTCACCAACCTTTGGACACAGATATTCTTATCTTTATTCATCCTTGGTTGCACAATCAATGATCAATCAAATTTAGTATGTATGTAACAACACATATGTCTATTCTTTCCAGCATGCATATTACTACATATTCATCCCCCGAAATGCATACTGTTAGAATATTTAGACACTTAAGGGTTAGATAAAGATCAAATCGGTATAATGTGCCTTTAGGTAAAGTGTATGTCTTTAATGTGCATTGTAATTATCTAATCTGATGATCATGATTATGTGCTAGACATAAAGAGATCCGATGATTCATATTCTTCTATTTACTAACCACTATATTGATATGTGGCTTAACACGTGCTTGGTCCACGATATCTATTTAAAGAGCATTGAGGCTCATTCATTGAGGATCGATTATAAGAAATTCATCTGTAAGACACATTCCAATCATACGAATATAAGGAAATTACACGTACAAATCGACTGCTTGCAATTTGGATTGTATGTGATTATATATATAACACATGAACTTAATCAACAATTTTGTTGAGTTGTACAACCTATGCAAAGGACTAATTAGCAAAATTTATTTAATTGTTGGCTGCTATGGGCAGACCCGGGTTTACTATAATCAACCAACAACACCCCTAGATCACTGGCCCTTTCGGCGACAGACCGCAAAGCGGCCTGAAGTCTCACCCGAAGTGACTCTAATGGGTTGGCCAAGGACTCAAGCGTCTTGGACCGGGTTCTGTGGCAATCCCACTGGTGGCTCGCAGCTCTCCTAGCTCCAGTCTCTCTTATGTGCGTCGCGCGATCTCCTGCTTGCGTCGTGCGATTTCCTCGCCTCGCAGCTCTTCTAGCCGCAAGATATTCCTTTATACCACCGCGCGATCCTTTCCTGCGGGGCGCACTCTCTCAGACCTGCGATATCTCCAACCTTATCGCATCACCGTGCACGGTGCGACACGCAGTTCCTGCCCAACGCTAAGTCCTTCACCTGCGGTATCGCGCACCGCAGCTCCTCTGTCGGTGCGGTATCACCTCTCTGTGATATCCTTCCTCCGCGGTTTAGCGCACTTAGCGTTGCTCGTGACGACGTGCAAGGCTTAACATACAAGGCTATCCGATACTGCAATAGAGACTATTTTACGCAAAGCATAAATGAACCATAACAGCGTGCCAAAGACGTTAACCTATATTTACCCCTCTATACTGCTATGAACTGATTAACACATTCATTCATTAAACTGTAAACAAAGTCCATAAACTGACTGAGAATTGCATGAGTAAACATAACACATAAACCAATCGCATAACACTGATTTTAACATGGTTCACCTCCAGGATGGAAGTTACGTCCACAGAACTGTGTTTTTATTATAGCTCAGGGGAAGGTAAAACACAGTTCTGCTGCACCGCATATGCAGCTTAAGATCCTTTCTCTTAGATCTCTTTTCTCTTCTATATTGCTCTCCTTCAATATACTCTTCCCTCTCTGTCGATCCCTGCGGATCTTTACATACATATTCTATAAGCCAGCTACTGGTTACCGTAAGATTGCTACCGCTAATAACAGAACCAGAGCTAGGCTTTTACAACAGTCTGATAGTCTGCAAGACACTACTAACTAACAAAATGACTAGCTAGCTCTTCAACCCGCCAACCAACCCTTTTACAATACAAAATATATTCTTATATAGGCAGCCCGAAGGTATTGCCATTACAACATTGTGGGCCTGTCCCAACAGTAACCCAAAACCTAACTAGTGACAGTCGGCCATATCTGTACTTGAGGTAGCCGCTTTCCGTCACACCACAGCTCTCTACAGTCTTCCATGCTTCCCGGCACTGATCATGGGTACTATGCACCGCTTCGCTTTTCTGTCCTTCGCCTTCAATGCTTCAGCCTCGTTGCTCCTTCTCCTTTATGAGGGTCGTTGAGCCCTCATGTCTTCCGCCGCTGCCTTCAATGCAGTGGTTGAGCTCTCTCTTCTCGGTCGCTCAGGTACCGTTGCCTTCTTGACTTTTCTATCTTAAAAGTCATGGTTTCCGGCTCTGCTCTCCAGCTGGAAAGGTGCTACGCGTCGTAGCTCTGTCTTAACTTCTTTCCGCCAAAACTTATCTTTCCGCCAAAACTAGCAGCTTCTTCTGTAGCTGCGGGACCCTACTCCAACAGTCCCCTAACACTTACTTATGGCTCGTCCTCGAGCCACCTGCAGCAGGCTCTACGATAATCCCGGACGCAACGGTCATCTAGACTAGACCCGTCGGTCATCATTAATGCCTGGACAAGACCACACCCGCCATCCGATCCCTAATAAATGCGGAAATCCGATCGAATTTCC
>LPNX011046989.1:775809-850937 GCA_001517045.1 Pseudotsuga menziesii
ACATCCTCCTTCAATGGTATCCTCATAACTCCCATATCTCCAACTATTCCCTTCATCTCTGTGAACTTGGTGGGAAATAGGTCCTGATAGTCATGTAACAAGTCGGCAATCTGTCCGACTGTTTCATCATTCCAATAGTCTCCAATAGAGGCAAACTTAGGTTCTGCATCTGTGCCAATATTGATCTTTTTAATCTTGATAGGTTCGGTGATTACTGGAATCTCTAACTGTGGTCCCCCAACATCGCGAGTCCCTTCTGACTCCGGAATGTTGGTGTTGTGAGGATCCTCATCCTCATCCTTATCTTCATTGTCTGGCTTTGCTGCGAAGTTATAGCACTCAAGCGCGTCTTGCAACTGAATGGTCCACTCAGGTTGAGCCTGCACTAAGATGGTACAATCCTCGAATATCTTGATCTTGATTATGTCTATGGCCTGAGCAACACTTGGATGTTCTGATTCAAATGCGAAGGTAAGTAGGAAACTGTCTGTCATAAGTGACCATGTGGTCGTCCCCTTGTGGAACTCGGTCTCTGTGTACCAGTTCCTTGGAACTGTGTCCAATGTGTGAATGAATCTGTGAACCCATTCATCCTCTGGGATGTCCGACCAGTTCTGTTCACATGTCTGAATGTGTGCTCTAGGGTCAGTTTCTCCTGTATACTTCTGCGGGACATACTCTTTGTCGACCGAAAATATGATCGCCATCAATCTTTTAATATCATCCCATGATGCGATATTTTCTTTATGCGCGTACCACCATCTTGCAGGTGTGGCTCGTACTGCAAGGTCCATAGCTGCGATTCTCTGCTCATAAGGAATCTGTTGCTCAAACTGCTCAAGGAATTCTTGAATATCTGTTAGACCATGATATGATGGAATCTAAGTGATCTCTGCGCCAATCCATCGCAGTGATTTACTCATAAATGCACATCTGCGCGCTGAGACTTCGTAAAGTCTGTTCTGCCAGTTCTCTAGACCAATATCAGAATCCGATGCGCATGAGCTGTCGCATTTCCAACTAATGTTCCCTTCTGCGGTTGGATTGATGTAGTCGCTCTGGTTCGCAGTCATCTGGTAGAGACTATCCATGTTATGTGCCTCCTCCTCGGCTCGGATAGGTTTGATATATCTAGGACCTTGGTAAGGATCCAGCGGTGTGATGACCCGGATCTGCGCATCCTCAAAGGTCATTTGTCTTCTCTTTAGTTCGATGACAGCCTTGCTACCAATCGCCCAATCGATACTTAATAGTGCTGGATACAGTCGACTGTCGCCAATGATTTCTATAACTTCGAAGTCCGCAAAAGTACGAACTCCGTCAATGTCGACTGGCACCTGCGGCAGTCGACCCAGTGGTGATACTCGTTGCTGATTAGCTAATCTCAGGTGGATAGGCGACATGGCTAACTGAGGGCTACCCATCTGTTCCCATGTCTGCTTAGTTAGAACGTTCACCTCTGATCCCAGATCTAAGACGACTTCGTCCATTTCGAACTCTCCAATATGTGCTGTGAGTTTCATCTCCCTTCCGGTCCTTGTATGTCCTGTAATATTATGAACAACGCGGTGTGCACTCCTCGAGAGAGAAGGTTGCTGACACTGGTCTATGATGCGTTGTAGCTCGCCGATAGATTTTTCATTTCTCAAGAGCTTCAAACAACTGCGCAGGAAGGATTGTATACTTCCTGTCGATTCATCCTCGTCGCATCTTCCCGATGTGGTATCCTGCGGTATCTGTTTTGGGTTGTCGCCACAAGGTGCTTGCTGCGGTACGCCCCTAGACGGCGGTACCTGCGATCCTGATTGTGTAGGTTCATCGAAGGAAGCCTTGGCTTCATGAAATGTCTCTTTATTCTTCTATAGGTCGAGTGCCGTTACTTTACCAGGAGCTCTGCGCACCCATTCCTGCCCTATGTTTTTTCCGGTCTCCTGCGATGTCCCACTAGTGGAAGCACCGCTATGAGTCACAATATTGACTCTTGGTTCTGGCTCTGCCTGCTCAGCAACAATAAGCTGGATGTTCTAGTGTACCGCTGGCTTAGTATCTTTGATCTTAGCTATCAAGGTAGGAAACTCTTCTATGGTATGATCATAAGATTTGCAGTAATGACAAGTAGTAGTGGGGCTCTGACAGTCCCTAGCATAGTGTCCTACAACTCCGCAGTTATAAAAAGTGATTGGTCCGTGACCACGGCCAAAACCCTCTCCTCTGTCGAATCCTTCTCCTCTTGCAAATCCTCCTCCATGGCCTCGTCCTCTGAATCCTCCTTCTCGGCCTCCATAAGTCGGATCAGGCTGTGGTCCTGCTGCTGGACCCTGTGTTTCTGACTGGACTCTGTATATGTCATGTTTTCTATCTAACATGAGATCATAGGCTCGACAATTCTGTTCATCATGTCCGACAGAGCTGTAGAAGACACAGTATAGGTTCTTAGGTGTCTGTACACACTTCTGAAGCAAAGGGAATTGCTGAGGTGGGTGTCCTTGTGTTTTGCATATTTCACACCATGGCCCTTGCGTTCGTGGTAAGGGGTTAGGAGCCCCTAACGCTAGATATTCTGCAAAGACTGGACAGTTGTCTTTGGTATGACCCTGTGCTCTACATCGTAAGCACCATATGTCTTGCATAACCTCTTTTCCTTTCTTAAGTTCGTGTATCTGTAATGTGAGATTGGCCAACTGGTTCTGTAGAGTTGTCATGCCTGCACTGGTTTCTGCTAAAGGTGAAGCTTCTAGCTTCATCGCCATCTCCAACGCGTCATCCTGCGTCTAGAGTTTCTGCTGCATTAATTGCACTCTGATGTGAGGGAGCAGCGCTGCGATAAACCATTCCTTATGCTGCTCCGGCGCAAACTCAAAACTTACTTGGTCTATAAGAGCTTTGAATTTCTGGTCAAAGTCCCATACTGATTCTAATGGTAGCTGCTTAATATCCTTGAGCTCTGTAATGCACTGAGATTCAGACTTAGGTTTCTTGAACTCTTTAATCATGGCGTTCTTGACTTGGGCAAGTGTCTTGGGTATTGTGGTATACTTTATGTACCATGTTAAAGCTCGATCTCTGAGTGTAGTGACCAACTGTACAAGTTTAAGATTATTGTCGTTGATTGTTTTAATGGTCCACATAGCTTCACATAGAAACCAATGTTGTTTCGGGTCCTCTGCTCCTGTACCCTTAAAGGTAGGTAGCTTCATATCATCTCCCATTCTATTTCTCTGCGGTGGGTTCTGATTGACTGGATTACTACCACTCAGCGGTGTAGGTGAAGGTGATGTAGCGGCAGTAGGTACTGTCTGTGAGCTACTGGATGGAGTACCTACGGGATTACTCTGAGTCCCGGTCTGTTTGTGTGGGGTGTAGGGCTGGTAAAGGATACCCCCCTCTGGTTCTTCTGTGGTACTAGGACTCGGTTGCCTAATATTGTCTGAACTATCTCCAAATACAGGAGAGCCGAAGGTTACTTTATATTTCTTGCCACTACGTGTGCGTCCAATGTCATCAAAATCACTTTCAAACTCTTGTGACACTACTATCTTTACTTATTCATCTGAAACCATGTCCATTACTCATTTTTCATGTAGCAGCATCTTAATGGACAAGTTTAGAGACTTTAGGTACTTACCACGATATCCTTTGAAGAAGTACCGCTCAGCCTCGCTGAAGCTTTTTCTCTGGTCAACTGCAAATTCTGTAACAAAGCCTCCTAGCACGCTCGCAAGCCAGAAGTCCACTGCTCTCGTAATGGGATTGTCGAGGTTCTGCACGGTCTGAATCAGCTCCGGTGTCCAGACAATGTTTCTTTTCTTCTTGAATGTGTTCCTATCTGTCAACTTGGATAACCAGTCGAAAAGCTCGTTTCCATAGGTCGCAAAAAATATAGCATGTATATCTGAAGCGATATGCTTTTCTAACCAGGCCTCTGTGCTCAGTTTAGGGCTCCGATTTTCTTTCTGGGCAAACTCCCTTAGGTTTGAATCCATCCACTGGTGAAACTCTTCTCTGGTGGGATGCCAACAGAACATTAGCGCTCAGTTGTTCAAAACCGGCAACGGAACCATTTGTTGGCCGCTATGGGCAGACCCGGGTTTACTATAATCAACCAACAACACCCCTAGATCACTGGCCCTTTCGGCGACAGACCGCAAAGTGGCTTGAAGTCTCACCCGAAGTGACTCTAATGGGTTGGCCAAGGACTCAAGCGTCTTGGATCGGGTTCTGTGGCAATCCCACTGGTGGCTCGCAGCTCTCCTAGCTGCAGTCTCTCTTCTGTGCGTCGCGCGATCTCCTGCTCGCGTCGTGCAATTTCCTCGCCTTGCAGCTCTTCTAGCCGCAAGATGTTCCTTTATACCACCGCGCGATCCTTTCCTGCGGTGCGCACTCTCTCAGACCCGTGATATCTCCAACCTTATCGCATCACCGCGCACGGTGCGACACGCAGTTCCTGCCAACGCTAAGTCCTTCACCTGTGGTATCACGCACCGCAGCTCCTCTGCCGGTGCGGTATCACCTCTCTGTGATATCCTTCCTCCGCGGTTTAGCGCACTTAGCGTTGCTCGTGACGACATGCAAGGATTAACATACAAGGCTATCCGATACTGCAATAGAGACTATTTTACGCAAAGCATAAATGAACCATAACAGCGTGCCAAAGACGTTAACCTATATTTACCCCTCTATACTGCTGTGAACTGATTAACACATTCATTCATTAAACTGTAAACAAAGTCCATAAACTGACTAAGAATTGCATGAGTAAACATAACACATAAACCAATCGCATAACACTAATTTTAACGTGGTTCACCTCCAGGATGGAAGTTACGTCCACAAAACTGTGTTTTTATTATAGCTCAGGGGAAGGTAAAACACAGTTCTGTTGCACTGCATATGCAGCTTAAGATCCTTTCTCTTAGATCTCTTTTCTCTTCTATATTGCTCTCCTTCAATATACTCTTCCCTCTCTGTCGATCCCTGCGGATCTTTACATACATATTCTATAAGCCAGCTACTGGTTACCGTAAGATTGCTACCGCTAATAACAAAACCAGAGCTAGGCTTTTACAACAGTCTGATAGTCTGCAAGACACTACTAACTAACAAAATGACTAGCTAGCTCTTCAACCCACCAACCAACCCTTTTACAATACAAACTATATTCTTATATAGGCAGCCCGAAGGTCTTGCCATTACAACACTGTGGGCCTATCACAACAGTAACCCAAAACCTAACTAGTGACAGTCGGCCATATCTGTACTTGAGGTAGCCGCTTTCCATCACACCACAGCTCTCTGCAGTCTTCCATGCTTCCCGGCACTGATCATGGGTACTATGCACCGCTTCGCTTTTCTATCCTTTGCCTTCAATGCTTCAGCCTCGTTGCTCCTTCTCCTTTATGAGGGTCGCTGAGCCCTCCTGTCTTCCGTCGTTGCCTTCAATGCAGTGGTTGAGCTCTCTCTTCTCGGCCGCTCAGTTACCGTTGCCTTCTTGACTTTTCTATCTTAAAAGTCATGGTTTCCAGCTCTGCTCTCCAGCTGGAAACGTGCTACGGCGTCGTAGCTCTGTCTTAACTTCTTTCTGCCAAAACTAGCAGCTTCTTCTGTAGCTGCGGGACCCTGCTCCAACATTAATTAATTGGCAATTCAGACTTTTGGGAGAAGACTAGATTTGCTCCAACTTGAATTGTTGTCCATATTTGCAAATATGAATGTTTCAACTTCTGATCTATTATTTTTTAGTAGATCCAAGGATAACGTAACTATTTTACTATTGGTTTGTAGCAGATCTGTGTGTTTTTCAACTATTACAAAGAAGATTTGTGGTTTGATATTGTGCAAGTTATGAGCAAACTTGTTACAATCTGTGTGGTTTTGGGTTGTTAGTGAGAAAATTTATCAGAAAATTATTTTTATTACCGATATCTGGTTGCTATAGTTGTTTAGGGTAAGTATCCAGGTATTCTTACAAGGATTTCAATGTTTTACTTTGTTTGAAGATATTTTCTATATTTGTAACTTATACCTATGGCCTCTTTACCCAACATCATGTTGGAAGCCATCCAAAGGTCCTTTGGCAAGAAATACATTACGTGGAAGCAACATATGTTGGCCACTTTTTAGTACATGTGCTTGGAATATATTGTCTTAGGTAAATATATTCACCCAACAATCACAAGTAGAGACTAAAGCACATTTGATGAGCAATACCGTAGAAGCAAAAAGTTGCTTAAAATGTCGACCATATAAACAATGCTTCATAAGGTCTTGAAACATAAGGCTTTAATAATGATTTGGAAGCATTTTGAAGCTCTGCATGAGACTTCAAACAAGGGTATAACCTTATTCCTGAATAACATGTCGTTCCTGATCATGATGGATGAGAGTGCATCATTGTAGGAGCACTTACTCAAGATCAAAGATGTATGAGAACAATTGGAAGCCATTGACCCAAAGATAGAAGAAGTGGATATGGTTATGATCACATTAAAAATCTTACCATATGCCTATGAGCACTTATTGAGATAATGAACATCACCTTTATGAGTGTTGACCTAAATTTTGATGAGCTATGCAATAAGATCTTACAACAAGATAGATGGAAGAAACATTTCAATTGAATAGTGATATAGAGGGTTCATAATAAGCCTTTTTTATGATTGTCAAGGGAAAAGGAAAATAAGTAAAGAAGAAAGGTCAAGGAAACAAAAAAGATGCCACTAGGAGTTAGAAGAACATCACTTGTCTTTATTGTATCAAGGCTAGCAATATGAAATTAAGTTTTGCAGGATGGTTCGCTAAACAAAAAATGAACTAGGGAGGGCCTCAATAAAAGGATCATGTTGCAAAACATATAGAGGAGGAGTCAACAATTTGTGCTTTCATGGCCAAGCAACCAATATATATACATAAATCATATGATCAGTACATCGACTTAGGTGCATCACACCATTTAACCAATAGACATGACTATTTCATGAAATACACTACCAGTTCCTTTAAAGTTTCAATGATATTCGGTTGTAGGGAGGAGTACATAGTTGTTGATGTGTATATTGTTGTTGTAAATTTTATTAATCTTGTCTATGGATCTAGGAACAAAACATCAATCTCATCAAAGATTAATCAACAAAAATTCACGAAATGGTGTAATCGGTCTACAGGAATAGTAGCCACTCTGTATTCACATAAAGAATGAATGATTACAATTACAATGTCATGCTACAGGCATGAATAAAGAGACAATTCAAATTCCTTAGGAGGTCATTCGAATTGAATGAGTGAGTCTAGCTTAACTAACTGTAAGCCATGGTCCACACTCAGTTAACCACTGATCAAAACCCTAATTGACTAAACTAAGCCTAACTGAAGTCAGAGTGTAATAAATGACTGAGTCTCAACTAAAAGAGATCAGACACATGTCACAACTCACCAACCATCAAGAGGTAGCACTACACTGACTCCAATGAACCTCGATGAGGTTAACTAAAGTTGAACTGCACATCAGAAGTTGGTGGAGGCGCCCCTATTGACTCCAGTTCATTAAATAATCATTAAATAATATATTTAATGAGAGGAGGCGCCTTAACTGACTTGTTTAACTGACAGTTAGCAATTATGTGCATTAATATCACTCAGATCACCCCCGGAGTGCTCCAGTTAGCCTCCCCGAATGTAGGAGAAGGCTAAGTTAGCCTCCTTGACTGAAGGTAGGCGTGGGTGTGACGGGATGATGTCAATTAATGCTCCACTGATGTCAATTATTGTCAATTATACTTAGGATAGTGGTTTAACTAGGCCAATTTGACCAAAAAGAGTGTGTATGGTGGTAAATGTCTCCAACACCCCCCCTTAAGCTATACTCAGGAAGAGTTAGAAAACATAAATGCATAAAAATGCTAGGGCCCCGGCAACTAAGGCCATAGGTCACCCTGTACAATGCTGAAACTGAAACAATGCTCAAAACAAACTAAGTGAGGAAAAGAGGGAAACCCCCCCCTTAAGCTGAACACTGAAAGTAGTCTGAATCACCCTGATGAACTCAACCCCAACAATGAACGGAGGTAAGTGAACTTCTTTTCTGAAAAGCTCTTGGTGAAGATGTCTGCAATCTGCTCATCAATCGGGCAGTATTGCAAAATGATGGTCCTGTCATGCACTAGCTCCCTGATATAGTGCATGTGGATCTCTACATGCTTGGTCCTCTTCCTGGTAACTAGATCTATGGAAATCTTAATAGCACTTTGATTGTCACAAAAGAGGACAGTGGACAAAGTACTACCAAGATCAAACTCTGAAAGAATGCCTTGCAACCAAACTGCTTGGATGCAAGCATTCACCGCTCCTCGATACTCGGCCTCTGCTGAAGATAGTGCTATGGCAGCCTGCTTTTTGTTTGACCAGCAAATGGGGCCACCACCAAACATGAATACATATCTGAAAGTATACTTCTGATCAATAGAATCACCCTCCCAATTGGAATCTGTGTATCCAACCAGCTCTAGCTTGAAGTCTGCAGCATAGTGAATGCCGTAGGTCCTAGTTCCCTGAATATACTGGAGGATCCTCTTGGTTGCCTTCCAATGAATATCATGAGGCTGCTGCATCTATCTTGATATAGCATTCATGGCATAACAAATATCAGGCCGCGAATGTGTCAAGTACAACAAGCTACCAATCAGCTGTCGATAGATAGTGCAGTCCATGGGAGGTGTGCTTTTTCCTTCTTCAAGGCTGATCCCTGAAAGGAAAGGGAATGGTGCAGGCCTACAATCAGTCATGTTAAACTTGAAAAACAGGTCTGAAATGTATTTGGACTGAGTGACCATAATCCCATCATAATTTTGCTCAATTTCGAGCCCCAAAAATTGTTTTAGAAGCCCCAAATCACTCATTTCAAAGGCATTGTGGAGAGTAGTTTTGATGGCTGAAATGGAGGCAACTGTGCTACCTGTGATCAGTAACTCATAAACATATAAAACAATGATAATTAGATGACCATCATACTGCTGTAAATATACATTTGGATCTGATCTACATCTCTGAAAGTTTTGCGAGAGAAGGAAGGCATCCATCTTGGAATACCACTCTCTTGGGGCCTGTTTTAACCCATATAGTGACTTCTTTAGCTTGCAAACCAAAGATGCATCAGTGATGTAGCCCTCATGTTGTTTCATGTATATATCCTCATGAATATCTCCATGTATAAAGGTTGACTTAACATCCATGTGATGCACTTCCCAGTGCTTGGATGTTGAAATTGCCAAAACAAGACGGATGGAGTCCATTTTTGCAACCGGTGCAAAGGTCTCATGGTAGTCCACTCCTTGGACCTGAGAGAAACCTTTTGCTACCAGCCTTGACTTATATTTGTAGGTGCTTCCATCAGCAGCAACCTTGGTCCAAAACACCCACTTGCATTGAACCAATTTCCTTCCCGGAGGAAGAGAAACTAGCTCCCAAGTAGTGGTTTTCTGAAGAGAATTCATCTCTTCATCCATGGCAACTTGCCATCTCGGATGCTTCCGAGCATGGTAGTAGGATTTTGTATCTGAAATAATCATCAAAGAGCAAGTTTCGGACAACAAATTATCAGGACAAGAGAGCGCAATACCTACTCTTTGGAAATCAGACCGGGTTCTCCTTGGATCATCCGGATTTCCAATGTTGTCTCCTGCAAAGGAGAGTGTCTGTCGGACCCATGTAGGAAGATGATTTTGCACTTCAGGTTCTGATTCAGCATCTGATGATTGCTGCACACTGATATCAGAAAATAGAGGATCCAAATCAGGGTCATCACCCCCAATTTCATCATCCAAATATTCAGTAGAATAGGAAGGAAATTCAGCAGTTTTCTCCTTCACTATTTCCACCTCCTGAAGAGGCTCATCGAACTTGACACTTCTCTCGATGATGATCTATTTGGTCTTGATATCCAACAGCTTGAACCCTTTAGATTCATCAAGATACCCAATAAATAGACATTCTATTCTTTGAGGTTGCAAAGCCCTTCTTTAATCAAGCGGAATTCGGGCGCATGCAGTGGACCCAAACACCCGTAGGTTCGACACATCCAGCTTGTGTCCGAAGTATGCTTCGAAAGGGGTATTCTCTTTCATCGATGAGTGTAGCACCCTGTTCTGAATGTATGCTGCAGCATGCATGGCCTCTGCCCACAAATTTGTAGCAAGCTTCTTGGATTCCAACATACAGGTCGTCATCTCCTTGAGAGATCGATTCTTCCTTTCCGCTACTCCATTCTGCTGTGGAGTGTAGGGAATTGAATGTTGGACCTGAATACCACTTTGGGAGCATATGTACAGCAACTCATTACTGACATAATCCCCTCCATTATCAGATCTCAAGATCTTGATATTAATCCCAGAGGCATTTTCGATCAAGGCCTTCAATTCAAAAAAAAATTTCACATACTTCTGATTTCTTTTTGAGAAAGAAAACCCATGTATACCTTGAAAAATCATCAATAAAAGTAAGGAGATACCTTGATCCATTCATGGATGTGACAGGCATCGGACCGCTGATATCAGAATGTATCATCCCCAATATGCATGTAGCTTGGTTTGCCTTCCCTCGATCGAAATTGTGCTCAGGGTGTTTTCTAATCACACAGCCTTTGCAAATTCCCGTGGTTGCCTTGATGACCAAGAGGCCTTCAACCATGGAGTTTTTCTATAATTGCTGCAAATATTTGAAATTAAGATGGCCAAACCTCTCATTCCACAGCCTACTAACCTCATTTCCATGACTTAGCAGAGCGGTGGGCTTTGCATCCGCAACAAAGTGAGAGAACTCATAGGCTTTTGCATGATGGTTTGCAAGGCCTTTAGCAATGAGTTTCTCGGATGCAATTTCTGTTATCTCAACTTCATTTGGGATGAAAGAAACTCTCTTAGGCACTCCTGTATGTGTCATCTAATAGACAATAAGGATATTTGATGCCAGAGACGGTACATACAAAACATTTGAGAAAAAACAATTTTCAAGATCTACAGTACCTTGTCCTTCTGAAATGATGGTGGAGTCATCTCCCATGTGGATGGGGATGGATTTGCCGGTCTCCGAGGATGAAAAGGAGTCTCTTTCATCCATCATGTGGTTCAAAGCTCCAGAATCAATCAAGAGTGCTTTGGACTTAGAAGTGCTTGCCATGAGGGCATGACCTTTTTCATGTTGTGGTTCCCGATCTTGCTGATCTCTCCTCCGAAAGCTCTCCGAAATATTGATGTGATTTCTATCAAGGAGAGAGGTAGCTTCATCAAGATTCTTCTTCATGCAGGCATGTTCAGGGTGGAATCCCTTCCCGCAATAAGAACACTTGACTTTTTTCTTGTCATGGTGCCCTTTTCCTTTGTTCTGCCTTGAGTCAGGAGACTCATCATGCTGCTGATTTTCAACTCTAGGTTTAGGAGCATCAAATTTAGTTTTGGGGTTCTTCTGCTGCTTTCCTTTACCCTTCAGATCTTTGGGCCCCGAGACATGAAGGGCTTGATCACGGGAAGATCTGATGATCCCCATCTGGACAAGCTTGTCATGTTCACATGTCAGGGACTCAATGAAGGCATTGAGTGTAGGCATCTTCCATCCATGGGTTATGAGCTTCCCTGCATGGAATGTAGAAAAAAAAACTGTATAATCAGCCCCAAGTTTGGAGAGTATGGCGAGGATGAGCTGATCATCCTCCTTTTCCATTTTGCATTGCTTCAAGAGTAAAACAATATGCTTGAACTTTGTGAAGAAATCATTCAGAGTCTCGAAATTGGAGGGTTGGAGAGACATGAGTTCATTTTCGAGCTGGTAAACCCTCAAGTCATCATGATTTCTATATAGAGTCTCCAATTTGTCCCATATTTCTTTCGGAGTCTTCAATCCCGTAAGATGGAAGAGAAGGTCTTGGGAAATAGAGAGGCACAAGAAACCGAAGGCTTCATCCTTCTTGTTCAAGAATCTTGATTTTTCTATGGCGGATCGAGGCTCATCTTCAATGTCCATGGTGACTCTAAAAAGTCCTCTGGAGCGCAGCTGAATCTCCATATCACCTTTCCATGAGTGGAAATTGTATGGAGTCAATATATCTACTAAGGAGGACATATAGATGTGTTGGAGCGAATGATTCACCTGTAGAAACCTGAAAATCAAAACAGAAAGGGCAATGTAAGGTCGGACAGCCTGCACATTTTAGGCTTTCATCACACCCAGCATAGTCAATCAAGCAAGCTTGATCAACAAGTTATTTACTTGGGGTATTAAGTGGTAATCCTTGGCTTCTGGTGCAGTGCTGGATTTTTGAACTATTGCTCAAATTTCATGCATAAATCTGCCAAAAAGCTTGTTTTTGAGAGATAGAGCTTCGTCCCGCTGTAAGCTTTGATACCATATTAATCTTGTCTATTGATCTAGGAACAAAACATCAATCTCATCAAAGATAAATCAACAAAAATTCATGAAATGGTGTAATCGGTCTACAAGAATAGTAGCCGCTTTGTATTCACATAAAGAATGAATGATTACAATTACAATGCCATGCTACAGGCATGAATGAAGAGACAATTCGAATTCCTTAGGAGGTCATTCAAATTGAATGAGTGAGTCTAGCTTAACTAACCGTAAGCCATGGTCCACACTCAGTTAACCACTGATCAAAACCCTAATTGACTCAACTAACCCTAACTGAAGTCGAAGTGCAATAAATGACTGAGTCTCAACTGAAAGAGATCAGACACATGTCACAGCTCACCAACCATCAAGAGGTAGTGCTACACTGACTCCAATGAACCCCGATGAGATTAACTGAAGTTGAACTGCACATCAGAAGTTGGTGGAGGTGCCCCTGTTGACTCTAGTTCATTAAATAATCATTAAATAATATATTTAATGAGAGGAGGTGCCTTAACTGGCCTGTTTAACTGATTGTAACCACCTGTTAGCAATTAGGTGCATTAATATCACTCAGATCACCCCCGGAGTGCTCCAGATAGCCTCCTCGAATGTAGGAGAAGGCTAAGTTAGCCTCCTTGACTGAAGGTAGGCGTGGGTGTGACTGGATGATGTCAATTAATGCTCCACTGATGTCAATTAATGTCAATTATACTTAGGATAGTGGTTTAACTAGGCCAGTTTGACCAAAAAGAGTGTGTATGGTGGTAAATGTCTCCAAAAAATGTAACTTCGGAAGATATTATGTTGTATATTATTATTGTATTTTGTTTTACCCCCGTTAGAGACATCTCTCCTCTGTTCGAGATGTAATTATTATGATTGGTCATTGAGGTAAACTCTTCCTTGTAAATCGGGGCAGTAGTCCCTAGAATAAATAAAGGAAAATGTATTTTGAAGTCTTCCTTGGTAGGTCAGCCCCAATTAGAGAACTTGGCCAACCTAGTTAATTAAGTAAGTTACACAACTGAAGAATATAAATAGGGAGGCACCCTCCCTCATTTGTACACACTCACTCACTCTCAAGTTCGCACAAGGAGAGAGAGAGGACAAGGATAAAGAGAGAGAGCTACATAAGACTTCTTATCCTTGGATTTTTTTCCATATTGTGATATTGTATTAGTGACATAACTATTCTGAGGAAGTTTGTGGGGTTTTCTCTTTTATGGTTTCCGTATGAAAAATCTTTGTGTATTGTGTATCTTTTGTATCTTGTTGTTCTTGTTATTCTTTCAGACAAATATCCTAATCAATTTGAATTAAAGTAGAAAAAATAACATCGTATCAGAGCTTTCCTGAAAGAAGGCACTATGTAGCAACAGAAACTAGGGATTCCTAATTCAAGGTATTCTCTCCACATATCATCAAAAAAGAGGGCTAGGCCAACTCTCCCTAGTAGGGCGCATATTTTGGAGGAAGCATAATCAAATTTGGAGAATTTTCATTTTTGACCTAGACACTAGTGTTGGGAGAAAACTAGGGCATAAAGCTTTTGGGGTTTTCCTCCATCAATTTAGTAAAATGAGTACATTAGGAAACTCGCTCTGGAAGGGCGCATCTTTCTATGGAGTCAAAATCCAGTTTCAAAATTTTTCATTTTTAGCCTCATCTCTATTATTGAGGGAAACTAGGTCATCAAGTTTTTGGCGTTTCCCTCCATTGAATTGGGAAAATGACCTCCCTAAACAACTCACCTCAACGAGGCACATATTTCTATCCATACAGAATTCCAAGATTCTAAGTTTGTAAAATTAGTGTTTCTCTATGGAACCCTAGGTCAGCCAACTCCAGAACCAAGTTGGGCATCTCAAATTGGTAAGATCTAAATCTCTACTATTTCCATTTTGAGGTTCTCATTTCAAAATGACGCACCACACCCAACTTGATGATAAGCTTAGGGGAGCTGACAACTTTCGAGCATGGAAGTATAGGATCTCCCTGATCCTTGAAGAGAATGATTTGGACAAGTATATCCATGACGAAGTTCCAGCTCTAGAGGGAGAAGAAGCTAAGGCTATCCAACAAGAAGAACGTGGTAAAGGCCAATATAATCATTGCAAATTATATTAAGGATCATCTCATCCCTCATGTGTCATCTTTGAAGACACCTAAGGAAGTGTTTGATGCTTTGACGAAGTTGTTCGAAGGAAAGAACATCAATCGGAAGATGGCATTAAGGAACCGACTCAAGAATGTGAAGATACAAAATTCAGAGACCATGTAATCATACTTCACAAGGGTTTCCCAAATCAAGGAACACATCAAAGCAATTGAAGAGAAGGTAGAAGAAGGAGAAATTGTTATGACCATATTGAATGGTCTCCCAAAATCACGGGATTCATTCATCTAAGGGATATGTTCCAGAAAGAAGTTGATCACTTTCAACAGACTTTGGGAAGAATGCACACAAGAAGAATCTCAACTCATAATAAGAGAAGAGAAGATGGGAGAAACTAAAGATCAAGCTCTCACAATCCACACTAGAAGAAACCACAACAAGAGGGAGGACCATCATCACAAAAAAAAGGAAATCTAGAAGAGATCTATCCAATATTAGATGTTACACATGTGATGAGAAGGGACAATACTCCAGAGATTGTCCCAGAAACAAAGGCTCCTCCAACAAGAATTCGAACAAGAAAATGCATCATGCTCACACCGTTGAAGATGATCAACAGACAACGAAAAGAATCAGAGAAGAAAGAGTTGAATCCTCAAGTGATGAGGAATATGTACTTTAATCCATAAGGATTCAACCCATGATAAAGAAGAACATCTTATCCATCTCAACAATTGGATAAGAAGGGATGCAATTCTGAATAAACAAGTGACACTCAGATTCAAAACCAGTATACAGTCCCACATGATCTATGGTATAGAAGACTAGATAAAGCATGAGAAAGACAGACACGAGTCCTTAGAATCAGATGATGAAGTAGAGCACACTGTCAAAGACTCTAGTAATTCCTGCAAGAAGACAAGGATCAAGAGGGAGTCCACCAACCAAACATAAAAGATAAGTGCTTAAAATTGTCATTTCCTATATATCTAGTTACTTATATGATATTGTTTAGTTGTGTACATATTTATATTCAGTTGATGTATTATGCATGATTGAGTGTCTTCATTTATGAACAATATACTACTAACTTGCATGTGATGGGTAAGTATCCTATGGTGTTATAAAACATTCCATTTATACTTATCTAGAATGAAACCTCTTTGCTTACATATTGGGAGTTGTGCACACTCTTAATAATGTTATGGTAGAGATGGAAGGCATCTAGAAAGTTGCCATATGTATATGGGCTATGGATGAATGTTGTAGCATTGGATAAGATAGTTGCGTTACAGTGTGAAATATATCTTTATGCATTATAATTTGTCAATATTAATATGTTTTGGAAATTATGAAATGTTTATAATCATGCAACTGAATTTGACTTGTAGGAAAGATCGTGTACTATCACCTACAAGAAAAGAGGGACGAGGCTTGTTCAGAAGAACAAGTGACGACGATTCTACCATAACACTCAAAGAAGGTTCACTCCAACAAAATGAATAGGAGCCTGAATATCCCAGGGACAAAGACACCATGACGGAAGAAAGAGCTTCAGAATAATCATGATATAACCAAATCACAGAAAGTGGTAGATCCACATCGATAGATGAAGACCATATTGGGCACGAGAGATCATCCAAGATGAAGAAAAGTATGACATGAATTCCAAAGAAATTAAGATGCCTCAGACACAATTTGGTTATGTGGCATTGTTGTATGACATCATTGATGCATATGCTTCCATCCACGAAGAAGCATCTAAGAAGAAATGGAAGGAGCACATGATCAAAGAGTACCAGTTGATAATAAAGAATGATGTCCAAGATGCGATTTTGAGAATTGAAGGGAACCCTGTAGTGTCTTCCATGTGGATATACAAGATCAAACATGCATGAGATGTCAACATCAAGAAATACAAAGAAAGGTTTTGGTTTCTCTTAGAAAGAGGGAGTATATTATGGCATGGCATACTCCATTGACCAGACATACTACTCCAGTGAAATAGAAGCACATATCAAGTAGAGAACCACATGTGCACAAAAGGATTTGTACGATATTAGAGGGCACCCATCGGATAGCACACACAGTTACATGAGGATCTTGAAGATCACCTAGAGTGATGGAGATCTCAACCTTTGCTACAAGGTTGAATATGGAAGCCTACAAAGGACGAAAAGCTCATAGATGGGTGCAAGAGGAACTTTCAACAAAGTTCGAGATGATATTTGTATCCAGTGACCTTAAGAGATGACATAGATGGATCCATAGAAGATCAGTAACAAAGGAATATCCATGTCACTCCAATACAGAATGTTCTGATACATAGAGTGCAAAATGCAGAGGGAGGATGGTGCTTCGCTTCAGAGGGAGTGACTACAAAAGATATTCGAGTTTGAGAATCTTGACATGGTACGACATGATGGATATCTTCTAGATGATCTTTGGATTTACCAAAAGTAAAGAAAATTCCAACCTTTACTTCAAGGTTGAAGGCGGAAGACCATTCATACTCCTGCTATATGTTGATGACCTATTTCTTACAAGAGAACTCATTACAGATGCAAAGAGGAGGCTTTCCACTAAGTTCAAGATGAAATACCTAGGGATTATACACTACTTCTTAAGCATGGAGGTGTGGTTGAGTACAGATGGGATCTTCCTTGGTTAAGGAAAGTATGCCGTGGATATTCTAAAGAGATTAGGAATGGTCGGCTACAAGGATGGACACACCTATGGAATCGAACTTGAAGCTACTGTGTGATGTTTCATCAGAGTCAGTTGATGCCACGACGTATCATCAGATGATTGGTTCGTTGATATATCTAACGAATACGAGACTAGACATATTCTTTGCTGTGAACACCCTGAGTCAGTTCTTGATGGATCCAAGATATGTTCACCTGATTGCTGCAAAACATGTATTGAGGTACATGAAGGGTACATTTGAGTATGGACCCAAGTATGACGCAAATCAGAAGATTAACATGCACGGTTATGTTGATTCAGATTGGGTAGGAAGCACCACTGATAGGAAGAGCACTTCAGGATGTTGCTTTAGTTTGGGATTTGGTATGATCTCCTGGTTTAGCAGGGATACATCATGTGTGGCATTGAGTACAACCGAAGCAGAGTATGGTGCACCTTGTTCAGCTATTTGTGAGGTAGTATGGATTCAGAAGCTACTGTCTAATTTGTTTGATATCGAGTTAGAGGCGACTTGTATCTTTTGTGACAACTAGAGCTGTGTGAAGTTGTCGAAGAACCCGGTGTTTCATGACAAGTCGAAGCATATTGAGATCAAGTATCACTATATCCGGGATATGGTGCAGAGAGGAGCAATGAATCTCCAGTATGTGGCAACAGGCAAGAAAATAGTTGATGTATTGACCAAGCCGTTAGCCAAAGTGAAGTTTGAATAATTTAGAGAGAGACTTGATGTCATCCAGATTGAGGTCCCTATAAATAGGGACTAGCAAGTTCTCGCATGGTCGTAGACACAAGTAGTCCTTGGTACATAATGCATCCTAGCGTGCTACCATGCTGGAGATGATGAAAGACCAAAAGACACAGATGCTCTAGAACCAAGTCTCTCATAGTGGTAGACACAGGTAGTCCTTGGGACATAATGTGTCCTGGTGTGCTCCTATGCTAGAGACAGGTCTCGCATCGTGGTAGATGCAGGTATTCCTTGAGACATAATGTGTCTTGGTGTGATCCCATGATGGAGACTATGAGATTTCCACTAGTCACAAGACACTTGGTGTGCACCTAGGCGATTCTCGCATAGTGGTAGACGCAGGTAATCCTTGGGATATAATGTGTCTTGATGTTCTCCTATGCTGGTAGAACGTGGGTTGTCCGTGAAGATATGTATTGAACTTGGTGTGCTCCTAGGTGATTCTTGCATGGTGGAAGACACAGGTAGTCCTTGGGACTTAATGTGTCTTGGCATGCTCCCATGCTGGTAGAATGCAGGCAGTTTGTTGGACATGAGGTATGCATCTGGGTTGCTCTGTGTGTGAAATGATAAGATGATTCGGATACAACGAGACAATGGTAGGAGATGCAGGTGATTGCAGTGGCAATGTAATGTATGGTCCTGGGATGTACCTAGATGCGAGCTAGGCCTGCATCCATCATGAAACAGGGATGGCTCTGTATAATATTCTTATGATGGATAGATCCAACAGATGTCATTAATCAATGATCGACAAGATGAGGAATATGACAACAACGACGATGACGATCCAATGAAGATGACATGACTAGAGTGTTAATGATTATGGCAAGAGAATACCTTCCTAGTTAAGAGGGAGTGTTGTTGTAAATGTAAGATATTATGTTGTATATTATTATTGTATTTTTTTGTACCCACGTGACATGTCGAAGATGCTTATCCTCCATTCGGGATGTCATTATTATGATTGGTCATTGAGGTAAACCCTCTGTTGCAAGTCAGGGAAATAGTCCTTAGAATAAATAAAGGAAAATGCATTTTGAAGTCTTCCTATGCAGTTCAGTCCCAAATAGAGAAACTGGAAGACCTAGTTAGTTAAGTAAGTTATACATATATATAATATATATAGGGAGGTTCCCTCCCTCATTTGTAAACACTCACTCACTCGCAAGTTCACATAAGGAGGAGAGAGGACGAGGAGAAAGAGAGAAAGATGCAAAATACTTTTTATTCTTGTGTTTTTCCATCTTGTGATATTGTATTAGTGACGGAACTATTCTGAGGAAGTTTGCAGGGTTTTCTCCTTTATGGTTTCCCCAAGGAAAATATTTTTGTCTTCTGTATCTTTTATATATTGTTGTGCTTGTTTTTCTTTCAGACAAATATCCTAATCAATTTGAATTAAAGTAAAAAAACAAACATATATTTCCTTGGGAGGGAAATTGTTGATTTTATTTCATGTGTACTATGTGCTCAGTATGGAGCTTAATCTGCTATTAGTTAGTCAGGTTATGAGACATTGGTGCTAGCTATATATCAACTTTAGTAATCACAAATTCTATATAGTTGACAAGGAGAGTTGAAAAATCATTGCTATTGGTGTGGAGGATCATGGACTATATAGATTAGTTAACATTGGACATGTTAAGGAGAATACATTACTAGCCAAGAGTGCATCAGACATCAATACATTTTGGCATCATCCATATGTTCACCTCTACTAGATGTACCTCTTTCATTTGTCTCAAGAAAATATGGTAAACGAGACTTCTTGGCATCTAGCAAGATTCATGGTTTGTGCAGATCTTTCTGGGGAGGAAGGAAACACAAAACATCATTTAAATAAGGACACGATTGGAGAACATAGTCCTTCAGTTGGTTCATTTATACATTTGTGGATCAATGAACACAACATTAGTCACCGATGTTAGGTATTTCCTGAAATTAAAATATGAAGTGTTTAAATATTTTCCAAATTTTCAAGCAATATAGAAAAATATTTTGGTTGCCATATAACCACTTTTAAGTATGATAATACTGGACAATTTTGATCCAAATAATTTAATAAGTTTTGTTTTAAACATGGGAACAAAGGATAATATACTACATCCTATGCTCCACAAAAAATGGAGTAGTTGAGAGATAGAATTGCATAAACATAGAGATGGCTAGATGTATGATGTATAATAGGTATGTTGCCAATAGGTTTTTGGTGGAGGCAATGCTCACAACAATATATCCACTTAATAGATCTCCAACAATGGTAGCGAAGTATAAGACCCCAAAAGAATCATGGTATAGGCGGAAGATTATAGTTAGTCATCTTAAGGTTTTTGGTTCTCTTTCCTATGATTGGATTCCATCTGAGAAGATAAACAAGTTCAATCCTAAGAGAAATAACATGATAATTACAAAGTACATCAATAGTCATAATTATTGCAGGTTGGTTGATGTGGAAACCAATAAGTTGAACTTCAGAAGAGATGTTGTAGTTGACTAGGAATTTGTATCTTTCCAAGGTTCTTCCAAGTTCAAAATTACCATGGATTTTCCCATTGTGGATCAATATTTAGGTGTTAAGCTTCAGGTAGATCCACCTAAAAAGGGGGAAGATCCTAAACTTTTTAAGGAGACTCACATGCCCAGACCAATAATATATAATTCAAATTTTATGAATCAACATTCATACGACATACATACAGGTAGACAAATGTTGAGCATGTTTGTCATTGAGGACAAGCCATTAATGACAAAGGAGTGTTAAGAGTTTATGACAGTGTATGGAGGACCTTGACATTATGCATTGATGCCCTTGACATGCATCTTGGATATTGATGTAGCATGATGATGCTTGTTGTATGAAGATGTGGATATTGAACCTATAATGTGGTTTGAAGCCCATAAACTTACCACCTTGACGATGATGCCCTTACACTCTTACATGCATGTAACCTTGTTGAAGAATCCTTCTTGTTATGACAAGGGTGTCCTTGGACGATCTTGGACATGATATATAATGACCCCTTTTCTTGTGATAACTAGGGAAAATAAATACCTGGGTCTTGGAACCCTACACATGGTTGGCATGCTCTTACAAGTGTCCTTACACCCTTGCACATATGATGATGACATTAAGGAGGATAACGATGCAACAAATATCATATAAATGGCTTGAAACCTTACACCTTGAAGCATTCAAATGATGACATGGAAACCATTGAATATACATTGATTTAATTATTAAAATTGATGAATTAAACTTGTGAAGTCGGCTCCACAAAATAACCCAAGAAGAAAATTAAAAATAGAAGTTGAATACAAGACGACCTTTAAAAATACCATGAAAATGTGTATAAATAGAGGCAACATCCTCATTCAATTTGCATAGATTTCGGTGACAACATACTATTTCGGTGGCAACAGACTATTTCGGTGACAACATACTATTTCAGTGGAAACAAATTATTTTGGTGACAACATACTATTTCAATGGAAGAAAATTATTTCGGTGACAACATACTATTTAAGTGACAATAGACTATTCCGGTGACAACAAACAGTTTCGGTGGTAGAAAACAATGTCGATGGAAACAGACAATTTCAGTGACAACAAACTATTTCGGTGGAAACAGACCATTTCGGTGACAATAGACAATTTTGGTGGCAACAAACAGTTTCAGCGGCAACAGACAGTTTCAGCGGAAACAAACAATTTTGGTGGCAACAGACAATTTCTGCGGCAACAAAAAATTTCTTTTTGTTTTGTAAAGATTATTTCAGCAGAGAAATGATAAAGTTGTGTAGTGATTTAGAAATTACAAAGAAGTTTGGAGGATGGTCAAGATGAATCTTGATGACTAGATAGTGGACAAATTAAAGACATGGTAGTGGACAAGTTTGTTGACTAGAGGTTGATGAATAGAGGTTGATGATAGTGATGCAAGATGAGTCTTGCACTTGAGGATTGGAATCCTCACCCTTTCTGAGTTGGATCTAATAAAAAACAAGTTGGGTCTTGGAATACAATTTGGTGCTTCTCAATCAGTTGAAGCTGCTGTAATTGAGAATATTGCAGTATTTGTTGTAACCCTTATCAAATTATATGTAATAAAGTTTACAAATCTTATCTTATGAAGGGTCTCTTATGATGTGATTGATTAATGCTGGTGAACTTGTTAGATTGCAATTGATGATCTCTATTTAAGTTTTGAAGAAGTGAAAATTGTTAAAATTCCTAGCACACTGATCCACCCCCCACCCTCTTAGTGTGTCATTGTGTCCAACAATTGGTATCAAAGCGGTACTTCAACACAAGCCTAACTAGCTTGAAGGAGATCTCTTGACACACAATGGAAGGACAAGTAGATTTATCAAATGATGAAGTTCCAGTTTTTTATATGACAAACTATTTTGGATGAAGAAGCAAGATGAAAGCTTATCTGAAGAATTTTAGTGTCTAGGATATTGTGATAAATCCACCTATTATGTCCATTAAGAAGACCAAGACAACTTCTCAAAGGGATGCCAAGAATGAAAACACCATTGCATTAAAGTTTCTTATGGATGGACTCTCAAGCTCTGTCAGAGAGAGTGTAGGATAACACACTTCAGCCAAAGACCTATGGTTTAAGATAGAAAGTGAATACCAAAAGGGAAACCAAGACACAAAGAAGGAAACAGAAGTCAAGCCCACTGAAGATAAAAAAACAAGAAGAAAAGGAAGAGCAAGCATCAAACACCAGTGAAGGTAATAATATTTCTTATTACAGTAGCAATGATTGTGATAACATTGAAAATGATCTAGAAGACGCTAAGAAAGATGTCATAACACACCTTCTAGCAGACATTGATCTCCGATATAATTTGAGACTTAAAAGGAAGATTCTGGGGTCCTTCAAAAAGTACCATGAGAAGTCTATGGATCTACTCAAGAAACTCAATCACAAGAATACAAGTTTACATAATGAGTCAGAAGACAAAGAAGATGAAGTTGAAAGACTAAATACTGAATTGATCAGTCAAACAAAACAACAAGAAGAGTCTGGTGAAGATTAAGAAGAACTTGAAGAAACAAGGAAGGTAGATTTTGATCCAAAGACTCAGCTAGAAGAATCCAAAAGGATAGAGGAATTATTAAAGGACAAATTGGATGAGAAGGAGGATGATTTGTCAAAAGCTTGAGATGGAAGTAGTTGGTTTCAGAAAGACAAGTGAAAAGTCTAATGCATGTGTGAAGTTTGGGAACAACTCAATCATTTTGGATGAGATCTTGGACTTCCAAATATCACATTTTAATAAATCTGGCCTTGGCTACAACTTGGGAAAAGAAAAGTCCATAGAAGACACATGGAACCTATCAAGTATGAGGCAAGCCCCTCATTCTCCAAAAGTGAAAGCCAAGCTGCTCCTCATATACCTGCAAAAGACATCAAAAAATTTGGAGGACGTTAAGGAGTTAGTCCTACTCCTTAAAGAAAGTTCAGAAAATAGACATCTTCTAGGTGGAATCAAGCATCCAGATATGAAAACAGTTTTAATGGTTATTGCTACTCATGTAATGATTTTGGTCACAAGGCTATGGATTGTAGATTCTATGAAAGAAGAAGAGATGGAAGTCCCAACAATACAGTCAGATGTTGGAGATGTAATTGTGTTGGTCATATTGCTGCTAATTGTCACACCATGAGATGTTATAACTGCTATGGATTTGGTCACAAAGCCCAAGGTTGTGCAAGTACAAGAAGACAACCTATGATGAGTCCCTCATACACATCAGTAAGGAGAACCTATGAACCATGGAAGAAAAATAATGTAGGAATATTTGAAGCCTAAAATACATGTGCTCAAAGTCAAGGACACTCTCAGGTATGGATGAAAATAATGTTTTGTTGAATGTGAATGGCGTTGATCAGTGCACAGAAGATGGCTTCCATGTGGCAAGACAAACTTGATGTCTTTCAGAGACCTTAGTACACCTTGAGTTCATGGAGTTGGAGGATGGACTCAAAGGTAGATGATGGCTTCTCCAATCAATAAAACAGGTCCAAGGATCGTAATTACAATTGGCATGTTGATAGGGGGGAGAATATGGTTAGTTTTTGTCATCAAGAAAAAGAAAAGAAAATGAAGTGAAGAAAAAATATGGTGATGTTTGGAGGATTGTCCTTGATGCATGCTTGCCTTTTATGAATTTACTAAGATGATGGTTCATGCATTTCTTATATCATCCATAAAGTGTTCCCATGACTCTCTCTAAGCCTTGGATATGATTGACATGGATATCTTCAAGAAACACGTGTTGTTGGTATCTGATCATATGGCTTATATTGAGTTGGTTATCGATATTTTTTTCATTATATGAATGAAGACTCAAATTAAATATCTTGAGAAGAGTAGCTAGCAACATATTGAAGACATTAAGGAATAGACCAGGTATATCTCAGGGGAGAAGTATTCATGAAAGGGGGAACATACATCTCATATTGATCTCTATAAGCTTTCAAAAATATAACATTTTTGGCCATTGTGAAGCTTTTAACTGCCACTTTGTCATTAATGTCAAAGGGGGAGAGTATTTGAATAGGTGTTGCCATCAATGACAAAGGGGGTGTTGGTTTATTGATCAATACTAAGAGGCCGGGGTGAATCAGTATTGTTATGTTTTTACTATTTTAACCACTTTTTAAATCTATCATTTAAAAACACATAACAACAAGAATACACAGAACACAATTTTAACGTGGAATCCCAATAGGGAAACCACCAATATGTCCTATTCCTGCAAAATTGTTATTTACAAATAGTTTTGTCTGCTGCTATAGACAAGGATGCTATAACACCCTATTTACCAATACCAATTGGAAGGAGGCTACGACCCCCTGGTTTATCAGCTACGACTGAAAGGATGCTACAACACCCTATTTACCAATGCCAATTGAAAGAAGGCTAGAACCCCTTGTTTTATTAGCTACAACTGAAAGGATGCTTCAACACCCTATTTACCAATGCCAATTGGAAGGAGGCTACGACCCCATGGTTTATCAGCTACAACTAAAAGAAGGCAACATCCCCCTGTGGTTTATCAACTCCACATCAACTCACGATTTCTCTCCCACAGAATTCTGTCACACCCACTGGTCTTTGATTCTAATCATGCAATTTGAACTGGAGAGACACCTTCCTTCTTACTCAGGCCGCTGCTTTAATACTTCTAAGTGTTTAAGCTTCTTTCAACAATTGCGTCTCTTCTAACTGAACAAACAAACCTTTCACTGTTGCACCCTTTCGGATCTGAATATCACACCTTCTAGAATGTCCTTTCGCATTCTTCCATTGATCCTGCACTGCAGAAATCATTTCCGCAGCTTGGAAACCATTTATGCACCTCTGTCCAACATTTCCAAGTGCTTTCGCACTGCCAAACTTCTTTCTGCAGGATCAACTTCCTGATCCAATCAGATTCATTGATATTATCTCTAAGTCAATCCGTACCGTTGATCTAACCATCGATTTCCACCTTAAAATCACCTTTTCGCACCAATATTTTGTTTCGGCGATTTCCCACCGTTGATCTTCGTCGGGCGTTTTCCTGACCGTCGATCTCCATATTCTAAGATGCGGGATGTCGACTGTCCGCTTTTACATTTCCACAAACTCCTTTCTGCAAGCTTCTTTCTACAAGCCTGCTTCCACACTGTTGATATGTTTTAGCAGAACTAACATCATCCGTTTGATCTCTCCAGATTGCGGGATGTGAAAACACAACATTTTGACTTTACGCAAGCTCCTTTCCACAATTTTGTTTCCGCATTGCGGATTACGGGATGCGGGATGCGAAATCACACTTTCCTATTTTGGACTTCCGCAACTTTGTTTCCGCATTTTCCTGGACCGTTGATTTCCTTGCGGATTTACCCATGACCGTCCATCTTGATCTTTTTTGGAACTTTGGCTTTTTCGCCTAACTTATGTAAACTTGATATTCACCGTCAAATCTAGTGTGGGTCACTCCCTAACCGTCCATTCTAGAACTAATGCGGATCTGCATTTTGTCTTTACGGATTATACAAACAATGATCCTCATTTATCGGATCTCATGCAGATAAATATGACACCTCAACATCATGCCATGTCATCACTACCTTCGTCTATGCCACCTCATCGTCATGTCATTTTGTCTTTACTTTGACTTATGTTGCGTTAACTCTACGTTAACTTTGCCACAGTATCTTTTGCTTATCCTTTGTTCTTCATAAGCAACTTTGCCATCACTACCTTAGTCTTTCATCATCATTAGGACACCATCATATTCCATGTCATCATATGTTTCATGCCACATCCTGAACTATGCCATGCGATGCCATCATATGTGTCATGCCACATCCTCAACTATGCCATGCCATGCCATCACTACTTTTGTCTTTCACTAAGTTTGTCCTGCCATCATATCCACTGGTTATTCCTTTGTCATTCATGAACACCTTTGACATCAATGACAACTATAACCCAAATTTGTCAACAATCTCCCCCTTAGGCATTGATGGCAACCTCTAAACATTCTCCCCCTTTGACAACAATGACAAAGGATAACCTGTTATACCAATGCTGCATTTATTTTGATATAGGATTTCCTATCTCTCTTCTTTTTGACAACTCCTCCTGTCATCATATCTACCCTTTAAATGAACTTGGTTATTTAACCATTGTATTATCATTTATCTTAACATTTCATGTTCTTGAATGATAGCTTAACTGGTAGATCCATGTACTCCCCCTGTCATTGTACCTCTTCTCCTTTGTCAACATTTTTGTGACAGAGTTTACACTCAGTATTTTTCCAACACTCTTCCAATTTTTGTTCTAGGATACATGTTTCTTTTTTAAACTATGTTCCTGCTACCATATCTAATGGTTTATTCTGCTTGTAAGTTAATTGGCTTCTGCTTTTACCATAATTCCTTAAGCCTGTGCATTTAGATCTTCTTATAGAAAACTAGCATATACTGTTGGATTCTTTTGGATTTTAGATCTATATTATCAATTATCCAGGGACCCCTAACTTCAAATCCTTAACACATAGATTATTTCAGTTTATTACATAGTTTCTCTGGTCTCACTATCTTAGACACAAAGACTCAAAACCTCGGCGTTTTTCTTTTTCAATGCTTAACTCATCCTGCTACCATATCAATAGAATTGAATTTTTTTCTACTGTCAACAATTTTTATATGTCATGACTTCAAATACTAAGTGAACATAATCATCTTTATCTTCTATTTGATTGCAGACATCATGGTCTTCATGACTCTCACATTTTTTTGTTCTCACGTTCCTTCATACTTTCTCTTATGTCATCCATACACCAACCTTGATCTCCTATCATCTTTGAATAGCTTTCATAATACTTCAACATTAGACACCAATTGATTGTTTTTCTTTAGATACCAATTGGAATTTTATGACTTTAATTCCCCCTGAGTATAAGATCCCTTCTAATGTTATTCTCAAGGTTTTCTTTAAATCATGAGAGACCGTTTTAGAAAAGGATCCCACAATCATCACTACATCCTTCTTCATCACCTTCATATTTATCGGTGTATTATTTTATATCTCCATCTTAATTTTCCTCATGATGAGTTTCATTTTTATCTATGACCTCATTATTCTCAACATCAACTACAAACTTCATTAATGACTGAAAGTTGTGTTTCTTCTGAAGCTTCTAATTCTTTCATCCACACCTTTTCAGGAGGTGTACTATTTACTCGTCCTTCACCATGCAATACATTGGTGTCATGTTCCCTTTTCATCCTTTGATTTTCTCCCCTGACTCTGCAGTCAGCCACCTTGTGACCAAACTTGTGAAATTTTTCTTTATCCACAGGAGGTCTTTGGTATCTATGTTTCTTAACTGCCATTTTCTTCCACTGTCTCTGATCTTCTGCTGGAGCGTCACATTTTAGTTTACAATTTCTAGCCAAGTGTCCAAAGTTATTGCATTTGTAACACTCTATATCAAACCTTTGGAGAAGTCCAAACTGGTTATGATTCCTTACCTTCGTCTTTTTAATTGCATCCTTCTTGTACTCATGAACTTTTTCATAAGCGTTGCATTTCAAGGCATTATGACCAAAGTTATTACAAGAATAACAATGGCCCAGAAATATTTTCTGATTTCTATTTATTACTTGTATCTTGGGCTCCTCATGAGTTCTGTCTTTTTCATGAAAATATAAAGCATGTTCTTTGAACTTTTCCTTTTTAACAGGACTCTTCAGGACTTCGTCATAGCTCTTTGTACTTCCTCTCTAATTAGTGAGTGGGGAACTCTCTGGCTTCTTCTCTTTAACGAACCCCAAACCAAACCTATCACTTGATGGTCTTTGGCTACTCAGAATTTCATCTAGAATCCTTGAGTTGTTCTCAAACTTTGATTTAATGGATTTTTTATCAACTCCTTCTCTAAGTCAAGTAATTTCTTTCTCAAGTTTTTTAGAATCTTGAATTCTCTTCCTGAGAAGAACTACTAGATCTTCCTCACTCTTTTTGGCCTCTTGAAGTTGGTTTCTCAAATCAGTAATAATCTGATTTGTCTCTTCTTGGTATTTAGACAGATTCTCTTTCAAAACTTTGTTTATTTTCCTACATCTTTCAATTTCAACTGCAACAACCATGTATTGATATTCTATGTCCACTTCTGATTCCTCATCTAAATTTGTTGTTCCTAAAAACAAGATTTCATTATCTTCACTCATTTCCTCATCTTCACTTTCTTCCTTGGAATAGAAGTTCTACTTTTTCTCTTTATACGTCTTTCTACCCTTATGACAGCATGATTCTTCATGGTCACTCTCCTCTGGTTTTGGGTAGGAACACTTACGGGAAAAATGTCCAATCCTTCCACAGTTAGAACATTTCAAAGGTAGGTTACCTTTGTATTTCCCAGTGCCTTTCTTATGTTTACTTACAAAGAGGGATTCCTTATCATCTAGATTCTCTGATTGATTTTTGCAAGAGACTTTAAACATTGATTCTTTATTTGAGGTTTCATTTAGTCCAGTTCTCATATGATACGCAGTGAGAATTCCATGCAGCTCATCTACTGTCACTGTTTTAAGGTCATCTCGTTCCTCTAGGGTGGAAACCTTTGAGTCATATCTTATTGGTAATTTTTTTAGTATCTTGCTTACCACTTCTTTTTCTTTCAATTTTCCTCCAAGACCTATGATATCATTAACCACCTCATCTACATGAAGAAGGTATTCCCCGATATTCTCTTCTTCTCTCATTTTGAGGCTTTCAAATTGACCTTTATATGTCTGCAGTTTGGATTCTTTGACCTTCGATGGTCCTTCATAGATAACCTTCAATTTATCCCAGTCTTGTTTGGCAGAAGTGCATTGCATAAACTTTGTAAACACGGTGTTTCTTAATCAACTCAAGATTTCATTTAGGGCTTTGGCATTGCCTTCATATTCACCTAGTTCAAGTGTGTATGTAGGGTATAGGTTTCCTATGTTATGTTCTTTTTCAGTTGCTGCCCAAACCTTCCATCCCAGGGACATCAGATGACACCTCATTCTTACACTCCAGTATGCATAGTTTTCTCCTGTAAATAGTGGAGGTTTGTTAGTAGCCAAGCCTTCTTGTTGATCCATGGTGGTTATATAAAGGATCTACCTTCCAGTGGTTAAACTGTGTTGAAGGAACCCACTCTAATACCAATTATTGGTTTATTGGTCAATACTGAGAGGGGGGGGGGGTGAATCAATATTGTTATCTTTTTACTATTTTAACCACTTTTTAAATATATCATTCAAAAACACATAACAACAAGAATACACAGAACACAATTTTAACGTGGAATCCCAATAGTGTAAACCACCAATACGTCCTATTACTGCAAAATTGTTATTTACAAATAGTTTTTCCTACTGCTAGATACAAGGATGGTATTACTCCCTATTTACCAATACCAATTGGAAGGAGGCTACGACCCCCTAATTTATCAGCTATGATTGAAAGGATGCTACAACACCCTATTTACCAATGCTAATTGGAAGGAGGCTACAACCCCCTGGTTTATTAGCTACAACTGAAAGGATGCTTCAAAACCCTATTTACCAATGCCAATTGGAAGGAGGTTACGACCCCCTGGTTTATTAGCTACAACTGAAAGGAGGCAACAACCCCCTACAGGCCTATTTCCTGCCCTAGCGCCACCTTGCCACTCTGATATGTTTCTCATTATTTCTCTCCCACTGAATTCTGTCACACCCACTAGTCTATGATTCTGATCATGCAATTCGAACTGCAGAGACACCTTCCTTCTTACTCAGGCCGCTGCTTAAATACTTCTCAGCATTTAAGCTTCTTTATATAGTTGAGTCTCTTCAAACTGAACAAACCAACCTTTCACTGTTGCACCCTTTCGGATTTGAATATCACACCTTCCAGAATGTCCTTTCACGTTCTTCCATTGATCCTGCACCTCATAAATTGTTTTCGTAGCTTGGAAACCATTTTTGCACCTCTGTCCAACGTTTGCAGGTGCTTCCGCACTGCCAAACTTCTTTTCATAGGATCAAATTCTTGATCCAATCAGAGTCGTTGATATTATCTCTAATTCAATCTGGATCGTCGATCTAACCATTAATTTCCACCTTAAAATCACCTTTCTGCTCCAAGATTTTGTTTCAGTGATTTCCCACTGTTGATCTTCATCAGGCGTTTTCGTGACCGTCAATCTCCAGATTGCAGGATGCGAGATGTCGACTGTCCACTTTTGCCTTTCCGCAAACTCCTTTCCTCAAGCTTCTTTCTGTAAGCCTTCTTCCACACCGTTGATCTTTTTTAGCGGAACTAATGTTAGCCGTCTGATCTCTCCAGATTGCGGGATGTGGGATGCAGAAACGTAACATTTCTACTTTCTGCAAGATCATTTCCACAATTTTGTTTCCGCATTATGGATTGCGAGAGGCGGGATGTGGAATCACGCTTTCCTATTTTGGACTTCTACAATTTTGTTTCTGCATTTTCTCGGACCATTGATTTCCTTGCAGATTTACCCCTGACCGTCCATCTTGATCTTTTGCGGAAAACTTTGGCTTTTCCTCCTAACTTATGTAAACTTGATCTTCACCGTCAGATCTAGTGCGGGTCGCTCCCTAACCGTCCATTCTAGAACTAATGTGGATCTGCATTTTTTCTTTGCGGATTATACAAAAAATGATCCTCATTCATCAGATCTCAAGCAGATAAATATGCCACCTCATCATCGTTCCATTTTGTCTTTACCTCGACTTATGTTGCGTTAACTTTTCCATGGTATATTTTGCTTATCCTTTGTACTTCATAAGAAACTTTTCCATCACTATCTTATTCTTTCATCATCATTAGGACACCATCATATGTGTCATGCCACATCCTCAACTATGCCATGCCATGCCATCACTACTTTAGTCTTTCACTATGTTTTCCTTGCCATCACATCCGCTAGTTATTCCTTTGTCATTCGTGAACACCTTTGACATCAATGAAAACTATAACCCAAATTTGTCAACAATCTCCCCCTTTGACATTGATGTCAACCTCTAAACATTCTTCCCCTTTGACAACAATGACAAAGGATAACCTGTTATGCTAATGCTACCATTATTTTGATATAGGATTTCATGTCTCTCTTATTTTTGACAACTCCTCCTGTCATCATATCTCCCCTTTAAATGAACTTGGTTATTTAACCAATGTATTATCATTTATCTTAACATTTCCTGTTCTTGAATGATAGCTTAATTGATAGATCAATGTACTCCCCCTGTCACTGTACTTCTTCTCCTTTGTCAACATTTTTGTGACAGAGTTTACACTCATCATTTTTCCAACACACTTCCATTTTCTGTTCTAGGATACATGTTTTTTTTTAAACTCTATTCCTTCTGACATATCTAATGGTCTATTCTTCCTGTAAGTTAATTGGATTTTGCTTTTACCAGAATTCCTTAAGCCTGTGCATTTAGATCTTCATATAGAAACCTAGCATATAATGTTGGATTCTTTTGTATTTTAGATCTATATTATCAACTGTCCGTGGACCCATAACTTCAAATCCTTAACATAGAGATTATTTCAGTTTATTACATAGTTTTTCTGGTCTCACTATCTCAGACACAAAGACTCACAACCTCGACGTTTTTCTTTTTCAATGCTAAACTCATCCTGCTACCTTATCAATAGACTTGAATTTTTTTTCTACTATCAACAATTTTTATGTGTCATGACTTCAAATACTAAGTGAACATAATCATCTTTATCTTCTATTTGATTGCAGACATCATGGTCTTCATGACTCTCACATTTTTTTGTTCTCACGTTACTTCATACTTTCTCTTATGTCATCCATACACCAAACTTGATCTCCTATCATCTTTGAAGAAGATAGCTTTCAGTATACTTCAACATTAGACACCAATTGAGTTTTTTTCTTTAGATACCAATTGGAATTTTCTGACTTTAACTCCCCCCGAGTATAAGATCCCTTCCAATGTTATTCTCAGGGTTTTCTTTAAATCACGAGAGACCTTTTTAGAAAACGATCCCACAGTCATCACTACATCCTTCTTCATCACCTTCATCTTTATCGATGTATTCTTTTATATCTCCATCTTGATTTTCCTCATGATGAGTGTCATTTTTATCTATGACCTCTTTATTCTCAACATCAACTACATAGACTTCATTAATGACTAGAAGTTGTGTTTCTTCTGAAGCTTCTAATTCTTTCATCCACACCTTTTCAGGAGGTGTACTATTTACTTGTCCTTCACCATGCTCTGCATTGGTGTCATGTTCCCTTTTCATCCTTTGATTTTCTCTCCTGACCCTGTAGTCAACCACCTTGTGGAAAAACTTATGAAAATAATGTCAATAACCATGAAAGTTTTCTTTATCCACATGAGGCTTTGGTCTCTCTATTTATTAACTACCATTTTCTTCCACTGTCTCTGAACTTCTGCTGGAGCATCGCATTTTAGTTTACAATTTCTAGCCAAGTGTCCAAAGTTATTACATTTGTAACACTCTATATCAAACCTTTGGAAAAGTCCAAACTAGTTATGATTCCTTACCTTCTGCTTTTTAATTGCATCCTTCTTGAACTCATGATATTTTTCATAAGCCTTACATTTCAGGGCATTATGACCAAAGTTATTATAGGAATAAATATGACCCAAAAAGATTATCTGATTTCTATCTATTACTTGTCTCTTGGGCTCCTCATGCGTTTTGCCTTTGTCATGAAAGGATAAAGCATGTTCTTTGTGCTTTTCCTTTTTAATAGGACTCTTCAGTACTTCGGCATAGCTCTTTGTACTTCCTCTCCGATTAGTGAGTGGGGAACTCTCTGGCTTCTTCTCTCTAATGAACCCCAAACCAAACCTATCACTTGATGGTCTTTGGCTACTCAGAATGTCATCTAGAATCTTTGAGTTGTTCTCAAACTTTGATTTAATGGATTTTTCATCAACTCCTTCTCTAAGTCGAGCAATTTCTTTCTCAATTTTTTCAAAATCTTGAAATGTCTTTCTGAGAAGAACTACTAGATCTTCCTCACTCTTTTTGGCCTCTTAAAGTTGGTTTCTCAAATCAGTAATAATCTGATTTGTCTCTTCTTGGTATTTAGACAGTTTCTCTTTCAAAACTTTGTTTCTTTTCCTACATCTTTCAATTTCATCTACAACATCCATGCATTTAGTGTCTATGTCCACTTTTAATTCCTTATCTGAGTTTGTTGTTCCTAAAAACAAGATTTCATTATCTTCACTCATTTCCTCATCTTCACTTTCTTCTTTGGAATAGAAGTTCTTATTTTTCTCTTTATACTTCTTTCTACCCTTATGATAGCATGAGTCTTCATGGCCACTCTCCTCTTGTTTTGGGAAGGAACACTTATGGGAAAAATTTCCAATCCTTCTACAGTTAAAACATTTCAAAGGTAGCTTACTTTTGTATTTCCCAGTGCCTTTCTTAAGTTTACTTACAAAGAGGGCTTCCTCATCATCTAGATTCTCTGATTGATTTTTGGAAGAGACTTTAAACAATGCTTCTTTCTTTGAGGTTTCATTTAGTCCAGTTCTCATCTCATACGCAGTGAAAATTCCATGCAACTCATCTACTATCACTATTTTAAGGTCATCTCGTTCCTCTAGGGTGGAAACCTTTGTGTCATATATTATTGGTAATGTTCTTAGTATCTTTCTTACCACTTCTTTTTCTTTCAAATTTCCTCCAAGACCTCTAATAGCATTAACCACCTCATCTACATGAAGAAGGTACTCCCCAATATTCTCTTCTTCTCTCATTTTGAGGCTTTGAAATTGACCTTTATATGTGTGCAGTTTGGATTCTTTGACGTTCGATGCTTCTTCATAGATAATCTTCAACTTATCCCAGGCTTGTTTGGAAAAAGTGCATTGCATAACCTTTGTAAACACAGTGTTTGTTCATCCACTCAAGATTTCATTTAGGGCTTTGGCGTTGCCTTCATATTCACCTAGTTTAAGTGTGTTTGTAGGGTATAGGTTTCCTATGCTATGTTCTTGAGTCATTTGCTACCCAAACCTTCTATCCCAAGGACATCAGATGACACCTCATTCTTACACTCCAGTATGCATAGTTTTCTCCTGTAAATAGTGGAGGACTGTTAGTGGCCAAGCCTTCTTGTTGATCTGTGGTGGTTATATAAAGGATCTACCTTCCAGTGGTTAAACTGTGTTGAAGGAACCCGCTCTTATACCAATTGTTGGTTTATTGGTCAATACTGAGAGGGGGGGTGAATCAATATTGTTATCTTTTTACTATTTTAACCACTTTTTAAATCTATCATTTAAAAACACATAACAACAAGAATACACAGAACACAATTTTAACATGAAATCCCAATAGGGTAAACCACCAAAACATTCTATTACTGTAAAATTGTTGTTTACAAATAGTTTTGTCTGATGCTATGGACAAGGATGGTATTACACCCTATTTACCAATACCAATTCGAAGGAAGCTATGACCCCCTGGTTTATCAGCTACGACTAAAAGGATGCTACAACACCCTATTTACCAATGCCAATTGGAAGGAGGCTACAACCCCCTGGTTTATCAGCTACAACTGAAAGGATGCTTCAACACCCTATTTACCAATGCCAATTGGAAGGAGTCTGTGACCCCCTGGTTTATCAGCTACAACTGAAAGGAGGCAACAATTCCCTACAGGCCTGTTGCCTGCCCTAGCGTCGCCCTACCACCTTGATATGTTTTTCATGATTTCTCTCCCACTAAATTCTGTCGCACCCACTAATCTCTAATTCTGATCATGCAATTTGAACTGTAGAGACACCTTCCTTCTTACTCGGGCCACTTCTTAAATACTTCTCAGCATTTAAGCTTCTTTTAACAGTTGCGTCTCTTCAAATTGAACAAACCAACCTTTCACTGTTGTGCCCTTTCGGATCTGAAGATGACACCTTCCAGAACGTCCTTTCACATTCTTCCATTGATCCTACACCTCAAAAATTGTTTCCGTAGCTTGGAAACCATTTCTGCACCTCTGTCCAACGTTTGCAGGTGCTTCCGCAATGCCAAACTTCTCTCCGTAGGATCAACTTCTTGATCCAATTAGAGTCATTGATCTTATGTATAAGTCAATCCAGACCATCGATTTCTACCTTAAAATCACCTTTCCGCACCAAGATCCTGTTTCAGCGATTTCCCACCGTTGATCTTTGTCGGGCGTTTTCCTGACCGTCAAACTCCAAATTGCAGTATGCGGGATGTCAACCGTCCGCTTTTGCCTTTTCGCAAACTAATTTTCGTAAGCTTCTTTCCGCAAGCGTTCTTCCACACCGTTGATCTATTTTAGCGGAACTAACGTCAACCGTCCGATCTCTCTAGATTGCAAGATGCGGGATGCAGAAACGTAACATTTCGACTTTTCATAAGCTCCTTTATGTAATTTTGTTTCTGCATTGTGGATTGCGGGATGCGGGATGCAGAATCACACTTTCCTATTTTGGACTTCCGCAACTTTGTTTCCGCATTTTCTTGGACCGTTGAATTCATTGCGGGTTTACCCATGACCGTCCATATTGATCTTTTGTGGAACTTTGGATTTTTCACCTAACTTATGTAAACTTGATCTTCACCGTCATATCTAGTGCATGTTGCTCCCTGACCGTCCATTATAGAACTAATGCGGATCTGCATTCTGCCTTTGCGGATTTTACAAAAAATGATCCTCATTGATTGGATCTCATGCAGATAAATATGCCACCTCATCATCATGCCATGTCATCACTACCTTCGTCTATGCCACCTCATCATCGTGCCATTTTGTCTTTACTTTGACTTATGTTGCGTTAAATTTACCATGGTATCTTTTGCTTATGCTTTGTACTTCATAAGCAACTTTTCCATCACTACCTTAGTATTTCATCATCATTAGGACACCATCATATTCCATGTCATCATATGTGTCATGCCACATCCTCAACTATGCCATGCGATGCTATCATATGTGTCATGCCACATCCTCAACTACGCCATGCCATGCCATCACTACTTTAGTATTTCACTGAGTTTGTCCTGCCATCATATCCACTGGTTATTCCTTTATCATTCGTGAACACCTTTGACATCAATGAGAACTATAACCCAAATTTGTCAACAGGGGGAGTTTGTTGAGCATGTTTTTCATTGATGACAAGCCATCAATGACAAAGCAGTGATAAGGGCTTATGACAGTGTATGGAGGACCTTGACATTATGCCTTGACTCCCTTGACATACCTCTTGGATATTGATGTGGCATGATTATGCTTCTTGTATGAAGATGTGGACCTTAAACCTCTAATGTGATTTGAAGCCCATAAAGTTTCCACCTTTACAATGATGCCCTTACACTCTTACATGTATGTAACCTTGTTTAAGAAGCCTTCTTGTTATGACAAGGGTGTCCTTGGAGGGTCTTGAACATGATATATAATGACTCGTTTGCTTGTGGTAACTAGGGAAAAGAAAGACTTGGGTCTTGGAACCCTACACATGGTTTATATGCTCTTACAAGTGTCCTTACACCCTTGCACATATGATGATGGCATTAAGGAAGCTAATGATACAACAAATCTCTTATAAATGGATTGAAACCTTACACCTTGAACAATTCAAATAATGACATGGAAAACATTGAATATACATTGACTTAATTATTAAAATTGATTAAATGAAATTGTGAAGTCGACTCCACAAAATAACCCAAAAAGAAAATTAAAAATAAAAGTTGAAGATAGGTCGAACTTTAAATATACCATGAAAATGTGTATAAATAAAGCCAAGTCCTAATTCAATTTGTGTAGATTTCGGTGGCAACAAACTATTTTGGGGACAACATATTATTTCAGTGGAATCATATTATTTCGGTGACAACATACTATTTCGGTGGCAGCAAATTATTTTGGTGACAACATACTATTTCGGTGACAACATACTATTTCCATGACAAGAAATAGTTTCGATGGTAGCAGACAGTTTCGATGGCAGCAGACTATTTCTATGACAACATACTATTTTGGTGGCAATAGACTAATTCTATGAAAACATGCTATTTCGGTGACAACAAACTATTTCAGTGACAACATACATTTTCGATGGCAACAGATAGTTTCGACGACAACAGACAGTTTCAACGACAACAAACAATTTCAGTGGCAACAGACAATTTATTTTTGTTTTGTAAATATTATTTCAGTATAGAGATGATAAAGTTGTACAGTGATTTAGAAATGGCAAAGAAGTTTGGAGGATGGTCAAGATGAAGCTTGATGACTAGATAGTGGACAAATTGATGATATGGTAGTGGACAAGTTTGTTGAGCAGAGGTTGATGAACAAAGTTTGATGATAGTGATGCAAGACGAGTCTTGCCGCTTGACGATTGGACTCTTCACCCTTTCTTAGTTGGAGCTAAGAAAAACCAATATGGGTCTTGGAATAGAAGTTGGTGTTTCTCAGTCAATTGGAGTTGGTGTAATCGAGAAGATTGCAGTATTCCGTTGTAACCCTTATCAAATTAGATATAATAAAGTTTACAAAGCTTATCTTATGAAGTGTCTCTTATGATGTGATTGATTAATGTTGTTGAACTTGTTAGTTTACAATTGATGATCTCTATTTAAGTTTTGAAGAAGTGAAAATTGTTAAAATTCCTAGCACACGGATTCACCTCCCCCCACCTCTCAGTGTGTCATTGTTTCCAACAATTGGTATCAGACCGGGCCTTCAACACGAGCCTAACTATTTTGAAGGAGATATGTTGACACACAATGGAAGGACAAGCAAAGTATCAAATGATGAACTTCTAGTTTTTTATATGATGGACTATTTTGGATGGACAAGCAAGATGAAATCTTATCTGAAGAAGTTTGGTGTCTGGTAGATTGTGATAACTCCACCTATTCCTTCCAACAAGAATACCAAGACAACTGCTCAAAGAGATTCCAAGAAGGACAACACCATTGCATTGAATTTTCTTATGTACTATGGACTCTCAAGCTCTGTCAGACTCGAGTGTAGGAGAACACACTTCAACCAAAGACCTATGGTTTAAGCTAGAAAGTGAATACCAAAAGGGAAACCAATACACAAAGAAGGAAATAGAAGTCAATCCCACTAAATATGAAAAGCAAGAAGAAAAGAAAGAGCAAGCATCAGACGCCAATGAAAGTAAGAATATTTCATATTACAGTAGCAATGATTGTGATAGCATTGAAAATGATCTTGAAGATGCTAAGAAATATGTCCTAACACACCTTCTAGCAGAGATTGATCTTAGATACAATTTGAGACTTAAAAGGAAGATTTTGGGGTCCTTCTAAAAGTACCATGAGAATTCTATAAATTTGCTCAAGAAACTCAATCACAAGAAGACAAGCTTACAGGATGAGCTAGAATACAAAGAATATGAAGTTGAAATACTTTGAATTGATTAGTCAAATAGAAGAACAATAAGAGTCTAGTGAAGATTCAGAATAACTTGAAGAAACAAGGAATGCATATGTTGATCTGAAGACTCAGCTAGAATAAGCCAAAATAATAGAGAAAGTCTTGGAGGACAAATTGGATGAGAAGGAGGAGCAATGCCAAAAGATTGAGATGGAAGTAGTTGGTCTCAGAAAGACAACTGAAAATTCTAATGCATGTGTGAAGTTGAGGAATAGCTCAATAATTTTGGATGAGATCTTGGACTGCCAAATATCACCTTTTGATAAATCTATCCTTGGCTACAACTTGGGAAATTAAAATTCTATAGCAGACACATGGACACCTAGCAAGTATGAGGCAATCCCCTCATTCTCCAAAAGTGAAATCCAATGTGCTCCTCATATTCCTGTAAAAGACATCAGAAAATTTGGAGAACATCAAGGATTTAGTCCTACTCCTCAAAGCAAGTTTAGAAAAGAGACATCCTCTAGGTGGAATCATACATCCAGGTATGAAAATGGTTTTAATGGTTATTGCTATTAATGTAATGATTTTGGTCACATTGGCTATGGTTGTAGATTCTATGAAAGAAGAAGAGCTGGAAGTCCCAACAATACAACCAGATGTTGGACATGTGGTGTTGGCCATATTGTTGCTAATTTCCACACCATGAGATGTTATAACTGTTATTTCTTTGGTCACAAAGCCCAAGACTATGCAAGTACAAGAAGACAACCTATAATGAGTCCTTCATACACATTAGCAAAGAGAACCTATGAACCATGGAAGAAAAATAATGTAGGAATATTTGAAGCACAAAAGACATGTGCTCAAATTCAATGAAACTCTCAGGTATGGATGGAGAATAATGTTTTGTTGAATGTGAATGAAGTTGATTAGTGCACAGAAGATGGCTGCCATGTGAAAATACAAACTTGAGGTCTTTCAAATACCTTAGTACACATTGAGTTCATGGAGTTGGAGGATGGACTCAAAGGTAGATGATGGCTTATCCAATCAATAAAACAGGTCCAAGGATCGTGATTACAATTGGCATGTTGATAGAGGGAGCAATATGGTTAGTTTTTGTCATCAAATATAAATAAAAGCAAATGATGTGAAGAAACATGGTGATGTTTGAAGGATTCTTCTTGGTGCATGCTTTCCTTTTATGAATTTACTAAGACGATGGTTGATGCATTTCTTATAGCATCCAAATAGTGTTTTGATGACTCTCTTTAAGCCTTGGATATGATTGACTGGGATGTATTCAAGAAAAAATTGTTGTTGGTATACGATCATATGACTTATATTGAGATGGTTATCGATATTTTATCATTGTATGAATGAAGACTCAAATTAAATATCTTGAGAAGAGCAACTAGCAACATATTGAAGAGAATAAGGAATATACCAGATAGATCTCAGGGGAGAAGTATACATGAAAGGGGGAGAAGACATCTCATATTGATCTCTATAAGCTTTCAAAAATATAACCTTTTTGGGCATTGTGAATATTTTAACTAATGCTTTTTCATTAATGTCAAAGGAGGAGAGTATTTGAATAGGTGTTGTCATCAATGACAAAGGGGGAGTTTTTTGAGCATGTTTGTCATTGATGACAAGCCATTAATGACAAAATAGTTATAAGGGTTGATGACAATGTATGGAGGACTTGACATTATGTTGTGATGCCCTTGACATGCCTCTTGGATATTGATGTGGCATGATGATGCTTCTTTTATGAAGATGTGGATCTTGAACCTAGAATGTGGTTTGAAGCCCATAAAATTGCCAGCTTGACAATGATTCCCTTACACTCTTACATGTATGTAACCTTGTTGAATAACCCTTATTGTTATGACAAGGGTGTCCTTGGAGGGTCTTGAACATGATATATAATTACCCCTTTGCTTGTGGTAACTAGGGAAAAGAAAGACTTGGGTCTTGGAACCCTACACATGGTTGGCATGCTCTTACAAGTGTCTTTACACCCTTTCACATATGATGATGGCATTAAGGAAGCTAATGATACAACAAATATCTTATAAATGGCTTGAAACCTTACACTTTGAACCATTCAAGTAATTAAATGGAAAACATTGAATATACATTGATTTAATTATTAAAATTGATGAAATAAAATTGTGAATTCGGCTCTACAAAATAACTGAAAAAGAAAATTAAAAATAAAATTTGAATACAGGTCGGCCTTTAAAAATACCATGAAAATGTGTATAATTAGAGCCAACGTCCTCATTCAATGTGTATATTTCGGTGACAAGATACTATTTTGGTGGCAACAAACTATTTCAGTGACAACATACTATTTCGGTAGCAACAGATTATTTCGGTGACAACATACTATTTTGGTGGTAGCATATTATTTCAGTGACATTATACTATTTTTGTGACAACAGAATATTCCGGTGACACCATACAGTTTTGGTGGTAGCAGATGGTTTCGGTGGTAGCAAACTATTTCGGTAACAACATACTATTTCGGTGGAAGTGGACCATTTCTGTGACAGCATACTATTTCGGTGACAACTTACTATTTCGATGACAACGGACAGTTTCGATGGAAACTGATAGTTTTAGCGGTGACAACGGACAATTTCGACGGAAGCAAACAATTTCGGTGGCAACAAATAATTTCAACGAAAATAGACAATTTCTTTTTGTTTTTGTTGGAGTAGGGTCCCGCAGCTACAGAAGAAGCTGCTATTTTGACGGATAGACAGTTTTGGCGGAGATATAAGAGGCAGAGCTACGACACTGTAGCAGGTTTCTAGCTACATATCATAGCCAGAAACCATGACGTAGAAGACAGAGAATTCAAGGAAGACGACGGTACCTGAGCGGCTGAGAAGAGAGATCTCACCCACTGCATTGAAGGCAGTGGCGGAAGACAGGAGGGCTCAGCTACCCTCATAAAGGAAAAGGAGCAAGGAGGCTGAGGCATTGAAGACGAAGGACAAATTGATGACTAGATAATGGACAAATTGATGACATGGTAGTGGACAAGTTTGTTGAGCAGAGGTTGATGAGATGAGGTTGATGATAGTGATGCAAGCTGAGTTTTACACTCGAGGATTGGAATCCTCACCCTTTCTTAGTTGGAGCTAAGAAAAACCAAGCTAGGGATTGGAATAGAAATTGGTGCTTCTCAGCCGGTTGGAGTTGGTGTAATCGAGAAGATTGCAGTATTACATTGTAACCCTTATCAAATTAGATATAATAAAGTTTACAAAGCTTATCTTATGATTTGATTGATTAATGTTGATGAACTTGTTAGTTTGCAATTGATGATCTTTGTTTAAGTTTTGAAGAAGTGAAAATTGTTAAAAGTCCTAGCACATTGATTCACCCCTCTCAGTGTGTCATTGTGTCTAACAACAAAGTCATAAAGATGATATTGACATGGATGAGGAGGTTCCTAAGAAGAGACACAAGTGGTGGCACAACACCATTCGATATGTTCAAGGGACGATCAATGAGAGGTAAGAGCAAACAAAAACCAAACATGATTAACTTTAATTTAATGGATAATGTTCAAGAAGTATACGATCCGCATGTGTTCAAGGAAGAAAAAGGGAGACATAAATGGGAGAAGTTCATGACACCTAAACATGAAAGTTTGGTGAAAAATTAGACATGGCATCTCACAACGCTTCCACTGGGAAAGAAACGTATTGGCTACACATGGGTATACAAGGTCAAGTACAAGGCATATGACATACTTGACAAGTAAAAAGCATGAATTATTGCAAAAGGTTTTCTCAACAAGATGGCATTGATTATAAGGATACCTTTTCTCCTACAACAAAGATGAGCATCATCCAACTAGTTTTAAAGATGGTAGCACAATTTAGCTAGAAAGACCATCGGATGAAAATGAAGAGTGTCTTTCTCAACGGATATTTGGAGGAAGAACCATATATGTGTCAACCACATGGGTTTTAGGTTTCAAGGAAGAAGCATCTTGTTTATAGATTGAAGGATTCTTTATATGGCCTAAAGCAGACATTTATGATATGGTACATTAAGATTGATAGGTACTTGGATGAACAAGGGTTCTAGTAGAGTATTTCAAATTTGAACCTTATGTCAAAAGCATTGATTTTTATATCATCCTATTGGTCATTTATGTACATAACATCATTATTGAAAGCAATGAGGCAATTTTGATTAAATAGACAAAATCCAATATGGGTAAAGATTTTGACTTTGGCTGGTCTAGGACTCCTACATTACTATCTAGATCTAGAAGTTTGGAAAATTTCTTTTAGCATTTTTTTTTCACAAACTAAATATGCCAGGAGTTTACTTAACAAGTTTAGAATCACAAATTCTAAATCTCGTCTACACCTATGGAGAAAGTGTTGAAATTTATAGCCAAGGCCAACTCTAATGTAGTTAATCATTCAGTCTACATGCAACTAATGAGGAGCTTGGTATATCTTACAACCATTGGGCCTAATCCGAGTTTTACATTGTGAGATTCATTTCTAAATTAATGATATTGCCAAATCCAAATCATAGGACTACAATGAATAGGGTGTTGATATTTTAAAATGCATGTTTGACTTTGGCATTCTATAAAATAGAACCAAACATCTAAAGTTGTGTGGATATAAAAATGCAGATTGGGCAGGTTGTGTGAATGATAAAAAATTAATGTTTGGTTATGTATTTAGCCTTGTCACAAGTGCAATCACATCGAATATCAAGAAGCAACATGTAATAACACTTTATCGAGGAGCAGTGAAAAGAGCGCATGAGGTAGATTTTCTTAGGAGGATTCTTTTAGACATGAAGATGCAACAAACAAAGTTAACACCTCTCCTATGCAACAATCAAGAGTGCTCAAACTATCCAAGAATAAAAAATTCCATGAGCGTACCAAGCATGTTGAAATACATTTCCACTTGATTAGACAACTTGTAAAATATGAACCAGTTGAGATGCAATACTGTCACACAAAGGACCAAACTGCAGACATTTTCACTAAGTCTCTGGGCCCTCAAAACAAGTAAAATTTTCGGATAAGCTTGATGCAGTTAGTAGATTGACCATTAAGGGAAGGTGTTAAAGTAAATATTAATTTATAATGGTCAATTATGTATTATACATAGGATTTAATAAAGTCACTTCAAACTTTATATTATATTACATTTTTATGCTTTATTTCACTTTATTGTGTTTCTCGATCTATCCCACATTCATAAAGTGGGTTGAATCGGTATAATTGTATCTCTTTGTAGGAATATTTTTCTTTCTCATTTAGGTAATACAATACTAATAACTCTTCTGACTTAATCTTGTTTTCTTTATGTGTTTTATTTTCATGATAGTCCTCTTTGAGGGTTTCGACCATACAATACATTGGTGTACCAATAGGATGCTTCTAGACATGAAAATGCAACAGACAAAGCTAACACCTCTACTTTGCAACAATCAAGCATGCTCAAACTACCCAAGAATATAAATTTCATGAGCATACCATACATGTTGAGATACATTGCCACTTCAAACAACTTGTAAAAGATGGACCATTTGAGTTGCAATACTGTCCCACAAAGGACCAAACTGTAGACATTTTCACCAAGTTTTCGGATCCTCAAAAACAAGTAAAATTTTGGGATAAACATTATGTAATTAGTAGATTGACCATTAAGGGAAGGTGTGAAAGTGAATCTTAGTTTATGATGGTCAATTATATATTAGACATAATGTTAATAAATTCACTTCAAAATTTATGTTATATTATGCTTTTATGCTTTATTTCACTTTATTATGTTTCTCGATCTACCCCACATTCATAAGTGGGTTGATTTGATATAATTGTAACTCTTTATAAAAAATATTTTGCTATCTCACCTGTATAATACAACACTAATAACTCTTGTGAGTTAATCTTGGTTTATTTATGTGTTTGATTTTCATTATAGTTCTCTTTGAAGGTTTTAACCATATAATACATTGGTCGAGCAATATTTGATTGGTTTGTGTAAAGGTTCCCTTCTCTTTCATAAATATTTGTTATATATTCTACAATAGCTCTTTTATAAATATTAGTTATATATTCTACAATAGCTCATTTGTTTGAAAGTTATTATTAAAATAAATGCAATGAGTTCTAAATCATTTTTGTATGAATTTACTTTTGAAACAATTCATGCAAAATTCAAGTTATAACATTATTTTAATGTAAAGTGAATCTCATTTAAATTATAAAAGTGAGTCACTCATCAAATTTTGTTGTTTTTATTTTTAAGTTATTTTTTATTCAATTTTAATCTATAAAATGATTTTATTGTAAAATGATTCTTACTTATTTTAAAAAAGTGAATCTATGTGTTGTAAAAGTAATTTATTTAAGTGATTTTATAGGAAAAGTTAGAGAAGGAAGATAATATTTGTGTCTTAACAACTTCATTGTATGTACATCTCCACTTTGGCAAACCTTTATCTACAATATGACATCGTGTTATTTTTTTGTCTTTCTTCAAAAGAGAAAACTTGATCATCTAGAGTCTCTTTTCATTATCTTTTGTCAGTTTTTGCTTTTGAAGTCATATTGTTTGCATATTGTAATATGGTTATCGAAGTGATTTTTTGTTTACAGTTCAAAATACTTCCCATGGAAATCTAGTATGAAGATTTTACTATGAAGTAGAGGACTTTACTGTGTTACCTTGGGAACATAAATTGCCCCTCTTAATGCATTAAAGAAAGCGAAATGATGAAGCATATGGATTGATTGGAAGTCCATGTGTACTGATATTTAATTTCACCTTCAAGGAATTGAGATTGTAAATGCAACATATCAAAAGGTGGAAACTATGTTTGGAAAACACAATGAGATTCGATCCCACCAAAGTGAAAACTAATCGATTGCTTTAAATCCCAACGATTTCTTTTGCACTAAAGATTTTCTAAGTTCAAAACATTTATAATTTTACTTGAAATATATGTTATCCTTTCTAAGTTTGGCATTGTTTGTTCTATTTTACGACATCTTCTTTTCACCCCACCAAATAAATTCCTATTAGTTAAGGGGATACTTTAAAATACCTTTTTAAAGACTTTTATCATTGTTTGATTAAAAAGAGAGATAAACACTTGCGTCTTGGAGTGACCCACACTGTAGGTACATCTAACAAAGAAATAGTTGTGTAACAAAAGGATAAAGTCAAGAGTCCAAAGAAGCAACATTCTCACAAAACTAAGCAAAGCATGGGTCCCAATCACTCTCAACCAAATCCTATGTCCAATGGTAATAAGGTAAATCAAATTGCAAGAAGACTAAAATACATTGTATTTTTTGTGGGAAAGATGGTCATTTTGACTCTTAAATGATTCAAGAAGATGGGATCATTTAAAAGCAACAATAGAGAATCACAAATCAATCTTGATTTTTATTTTTCAAATTTCTTCTCAGGGACATGTAATTTATGCTTCTAGTTGATCCTTAAACGCAACATCTACTTCTTCTAACAAGTGGCTTATTTCTTTTGAAACGTGTTATCAAATGGCTATGGCTACAACCACATTTTATTGTGTTTAATGAATGTAACACCAAACAAATATTTGTTGGTGATGATAGATCTCTTCGTGTTGTAGGATATGAAATAATTCATCTAGATGATGGTCATTCTAATGATGTATTATGTGTTTCAACTCTTTCCTACAACCTTCTATCAATATGTCAAATCACTCATTCAAGTGAAGGTAAAATAGTAGAATTTTCATCTCACCAAATTGCAATCAAGGATTTAAAATATCCTAAGCATGTTTGAGCAATTGAAATTGTTGATCATATTATAGCATTGTATAGATTTGACAACTTTAGTTCATAATCTCTTCCATTAGTTTTTATTGTTCATAGAGGTGACTTGAACAAATTTTGGCATAAACGATTTGGTAATCTAAACTATCGCTCATTACAATAGCTATGTAATCAGAATCTAGTAATTGGTCTTGCTCTCGTTTCTTATAAAGATGGTGACAAATGTGCCTCTTAGCATGTCTTAGACCCCTTACAATTTATTTATAATGATTTGTGTGTTCTATTTCATTGTGCTTCTTTCTTTGGGTTCAAGTACTTAACACACTTGGGTTTATTTCTTAAAACTTGAGAGTGAAGTTTTTTACATGTTTTTGGCGTATAAGGCCCTTCTAGAAAAACAATATGGAAATCATCTTCAGAAGTTAAGAACATATAATGGATATGAATATGTTAACAACAAATTACAATTTTCTTTCTTGGAAAAAAAGATATATATATTTCTAGTAAGAAACATAAATACAATCCTCAAAAGGTCAAAAGTTTTATAGTCCTTAATAGACTGTACAATATAAAAAAGATTCATCACAATTATCCTAGTTCCCTCCTCAAAAGTTCCACACATTTAATTGAGCCTTTGATCGATTGTGCTAACAAAAAATCAAAAAATAAAATTATGTATCTTTCCTAAAAGCTAAGAGTTGTGACATATTACAAAAAAGGATCCAAAATTCCACACTGCCACAAGATATTTAAACACTTCTTAAATAATTTCACTAAAATATTTTAAAGTTCAAATAATAAACTCTATTATACTTTAGATCAAAGATGGAAAAATCCGGGATGAAACTATCGGCTCATCAACGAACTTCTCATAAACCCGAGATCCCATCCCTATAAGTCTACATTTGATAGTTCTTCTACTTCAAAATTAAACTGTCTATAAATATGCTTGAAGGATATGTTCTCAAATAAGGTTGTTGCATCTGTGGAGTACCTAGTCAAATCAGAGATAATCTAATTTTGAATGTGTGATGTCCCCATAATGCTATTTATAACCATTTTGGAATCCCTAAAAAGCTTTTCATTTCTAATGGATTTATCCTGGGCCGTTTGTAAGAGTAACAAAAGAGCATTATACTCTCCAAAATTATTTGAACCCAGCCCTAAAAAACATTTACCCTCAAAATAGTGAGAATCCGATAGTTTCAATAAATATCTACTCTACAGTCTTGCCCATGATTTTGGATGCGACCATTAAATAAACCCATGGATTTGACTTATCGACCTAAGGAGGAGAAAAAATTTAGCACATACAATATTTAAGCAATTTGAAGAAAAGGAAGTAGTGCCAACACTTGATAGGAAATCTAGAAAGAAAACACATACCTCTCATTGAAAGTACCATTGTTTTGAGTAGTCCAAATCCACCAGAGAACTAAAAAGGGAACCATTTTATATCAAATGAGGTCACTCCTTTTGATTCATTCAAGAATATTATCCAGTATAATTCCCTTATACCACAACCCATGAAGCTTGAGGTCCTCCTCAACATTCTTCCATACATGTAAGGAGAATCTACATTCCTTAAACAAATGATCACAAGTTTCCAAATTTGCTTGACATAGAAACACATCTACCAAGGCCATCCAAATGATTTTTTTGTAGACGATCCCACATAGGTAGTCTATTATGCAATATTAACCATACAAAATAGATTCTCTTTGGAGGTTCTCCCACCTCCCATAGTTTCACCACCAACAATCAAATGAAAGAGCTCTTGCATCCTACATTGCTTCGTATACCTTGGCTACTTCATACACTAACCCATCACCCTTCCATGACCAATATAGTTCATCCTAAAAGTCCTAAAGTCTAATGTGATATCTGCTCAACTCTTCAATATACCTATTCTAGCAGTGAGAATTCTCCTCATTCAGTTCTAGATCTGCCATTGATAACCAGCCTTGCTTCCAAAAAGATGAAGATCAGGATGTCCCACCTTGTTTAAAGTGCATACCACTCGAGGTTGAAGATGTGTTATTAGCTACCAAGGTAGAAAAATATCTTTTCCATAGCCAAAATGGAATCTACTCTTGTTCACATCATGATACCTTGAGAAACCTTCTAAGACAGATGTTTACAATGAACGAGAAATAATCTATCAATGCTTTCCAATGATTTTAAGCACATGTAATTTTCTTACAGGGATTTCTTGTCCAATCCATTAAACTTTGTGAAACTATGTATTTTACAGTTACAATATGACCCCAAAGACTATATTTTGCATCCAAGGAAGTACTAAAATAAACAAGATCTTTTAATCCCCACCCACTGTGTTTCTTAGGACTAGAAGATAGACTCCATCATACCTAATGTTCACCCTTGTACTCTGGACATCCCTTCCAGATATAATTTACAAACATTTTCTTGATTTTATATAAAACTCCCTTAGGAACAAATGCCAAAGTAATCCAACAAATGGGAATTTATTTAATCACATTTTTAATTAACACTAACCTCTCCTCTCTAGACGTCAATCTATTGCATTAACGGTTAAAACTTGCTTCAATTCTGGCAATTAACCAACAACAATCTCCTTTCTGGTAATCGTTTGGATTAATAATGAAGCCTAGATATTTTATGCACACTTACTAGTCCAAAATTTGGATATTAAAAAGGCTACCTCTCCTTCCTACAAGCCCAATAGATAGTCCAAGATATTATAGGTTCGACTTTCCCAAATTAATTTCCATTCTCGTGGAAAAGGTGAAAATATTGAGAATCTACAACAAATCATTTCCTCCTTCGACATAGCCTTTTCCAAAAGGAATTATGTCATCAACGAACATGAGGTGCATAATAGAAATGGATCCATTTATCATTACCCCACTGAGATGCCACCAACTCTTTACCTAATAAATTAGCCGACTAATACCTTCAACAATTAATAAAAAAAATATGGAGACATGGGGTCTCCCTACCTCAACCCTTAGAAAGATTGGAAAAAAGAAAAGGTTGATCCGTTCACTAAAGCAGAGAAATTAGAAGAACATACACAACCTACAATCCATCTAACCATATCAAAGGAGAAACCCAGATGAAGAAGTAGAAGTCTTAAAAATATTCAAGACACTCAATCATAGGTTTTTACCAAATCTGATTTGAGCATGAAAGAGGGGTTAGAATGAACCTTCATTGAATGAATTTCTTCCTTGTATGACCCCACACCCTCATGAATGAGGCGTATTTTAAGAAACCCAAATTGCTCGAGTGCCACATACTTGGACAACAAAGGTTTGATTCTCATGGCAATAATTTTAGAAATTATCTCTTAAATGCAATTACATAATGCAATGGGCCTGAAATCTCCAAAAGTTTTAGGCATGTCCACCTTTGGCACGAGTGCAATAAAAGTAGCATTTAGCTCCTTCGAAATTATTCCCTTTTAACAAACCTCTTCAACCAACAAGAGAAGATATTCTCCCACCAAGTCATAAAAATCTAGAAAAAAACTCAATTGATTATCAATCTGGGCCTGAGCTCTTTTCTTTTCGAAAAAATGCCATCACCTTCAATACTTCTTCAATGGAGATTTATTTATACAAGATTGTATTTTCCCTTTCATCGACCATTCTTTTATAAGAAGAGATAACATTAATAATATCATCCATCTTTGAATGGGAAGGATCCTTGAGAAGTTTGGAGAAGTGTGAAACGACAAGGTTGGATAATTCCTAAAACCTCGATGCACTATTTCCTAACTCACAACAAAAAATTACAACTTATTGCATCACACTAGGCATTTAGATGAAACATATTGTTTTGTATACACCACAACAAAATGTTGTTGGTAAAATAAATAAAAGCACATTAAAATAAATGGAAAATTGTTTGATCCAATATAACGGATTAAGTCCTCATTTTTTTACTGAAACCATTAATTGTGTTATTGACATAATTAATCACACTCCCATAAAGGCTTTGTAATATATAACACCAGGAGAAACATGGACTAAAGTCATACTATATGTAAACCACTTTCATGTATTTGGTAACGAAGCATGAGCTTACATTCCTAATGAGAAAACAAACACTATAACCTAAAAGAGAAAAGCGTATTTGATCTAAAATTAGTGTTAAAATGTTGTATTCTAATAATTTGGATACTCTCTCAATTTCAGTCTTTTCATTAACAAAATTGGATTAATTAATTATAAATGTAGGATTTAGATGTATGAGATTTAAACATGAAACTAAAAACATAAACAAAGCTCAACAATTGTTAATAGATTTCACCCGTATGGGCCAGGTCCATGGGGTCCACTTCAAGTGAGGAACCAATCCATTAAGAAAGATGAAAAGTACATTATTACACCAAATAATGGTCTTCAATTTGTAAAGCAATCTCTAATGTCATCTAGGAATATACTAATTGACTTCTTCCTGCAAAAATAACATAAGTTTGGTTATTCTCCCAGTAAAGGGGCTTCTCTTCAAGTAATGGAATATCCAACAACAAAAGCATACTCGTTGCATTTCATATGTGGCTCACTAAACATGCCAAATTCTAAAGCCCAAAATGCTTCGAAGACACAGATCTTGGTGGAAGGGACCAAAACTCATTGATCCCAAATATAATCAGGTCCTTAGAAGAGAGTTACCAGTTGTGGAGCTCGCTCACAAGCACAATCGGAGCTTGGCCTTTACATCCTAATCAAATGGGAAATCCCCCTCCCATGGTCGATTGGTTCTCTTCTTTATACCATTTTCATAATGTAGTTAAGAAGATACGGTTATCTTGAATGTCGAGGATAGGGATTCAAATCCCACCAAAGATTTAGGAATTTCCTCATATATCACCACTCCCGTTGTTGGTAAGCATTGATAAAAACTAATCTACAAATTGAAATGGCATTGTGGAAATCAAAACACGCAAAGCCTTATGATGAAATAAATCACACTTGAATAATTAAAAATACTTGGATTAAATCACACTTGCACAAATAAATAGATAATATTTATGAAAATAGATGAAAACACTCAAAATAAATAAAAGAATATTGCTTTGCATAATTCTCTAATCTCATGGAGAGAGCTCTTTCTCCCAAGAAGAGAGCAACAAACTAATATCTACAACATCATAAAATAAATTAAATTACACTACATAGAAAATAAGAAAACTATAATTTACATCAACACAAGATCTTGAGAAAAATAATTTATTCCATTATGCTTTGGATAAATTCTCAAAGATTCCTCCCATGGAATGGAAGAGGCACTTCCTTTTATACATGAGATTGTTTAACAAATAATAAATGAATATCCAAACTATCCTCAAGTATTTTCTTGGAATTTGAGTCTAAGTTTACTAGAGCAACCTTTACAGGTGGGAACGCCCTCATGATATCAAACTGAGAGGGCATAGTGAGTTGTAGTTGTTAAGCTAAGAAAATGCACTTCAAATCTGGGTACAAATGCACTCTAAAGTCGAGAACTATATCCATGGAATCAACATGATTAATGTTTAGATGATGAGTCATGGGATTTGATTTGGTAGAGAATGTGTCTTTGGTTACATCATGTCATTTTTTTGACATATCTATGAATTGTCCACTCAAATGAAGGGCCAATGAGTTAGTGGTCCAACTTTGTTGCTACAAACATGTTGGTGTCTCACCTATAAGAATGTTGATGGGTTTTAGAAGACCAAAATATTTCTACATTATTGTCATTTTTAGAGGATGTATTTTCTAGTATTTAAGAAATATGGTTTAGTGTGGGCCTAGCAAGCATGACAACTAACACATCCACGATGTGATTGATGGTGAAGGTTCAAAATAATATTATTCAACTCATGCATGATATAGTTTAATTCAAGGGATGCTCCTTTACAACATACTAATAGAGATTATATTAACTAATTATTTCATAGGTTGTGAACTTGAAGAAGCAGACATCATTGTCCTTGTCCTTCCTAGATACTCTCAAAGAATCACGTAGCTCTCATGGAGTTAGAGGAAATGAATACATGTTGTGATGAGAGGTTTTACATACTAGAAAAATATGGGGATCCTTATAGATTTTGTTGGCACAAATATGAGATTGGGTTTCTTGCATAGGGGCCAACAAAGGGAGCCACTATAGTCTAGTGTGCTGGCATATTCAATCCCTCGGAGGAGGATGTCTCACCCGAAGTAAAACCTAGACATGTTTATGATGAGAAGGGTTAACTGATGGATATACTGGGAAACAGTATACCCATTCACCATGGCTATATTCATCATGCATGCTTAAAGATATGTATAATAGAGTTATGAAATAGGTATAAAGCAAAGGAAAGACACCGTCATTATTCGTATACAAATAAAATTAAATAGTCCCAATAATATTCTAATATATATTCATTTATGGATTTTCAATATAATCCATGCAAGTGGATCTACATCCTTAATCTCTGATCTACGGAATGACCCATTGTAGATCTAGGTACATAAACAAAATCCATAATCCCATGACCCAGATACATAACCCAAATTCCATCAGCTGCTGAGAGTCTAAAGTTCGTTATTTTGATCGCTTCTTATTTTGTTTCCTTCCTTTCGAGTCTAATATTCACGTCATTGTCATACTTTTCTCTCTTTCCTTTCACTCTATATATAGTAACGGGAGTGGACCCAAAATGGTGAGAGTTGCTAACTGTTTCTACAACTTCTTGTTTTTCGCGTGGTCTTCTGTAGCTATGGTCCTTTCCAAAAGTGAAGGATTCAATAGTACCTAACCAAAAAGCATTGAATTTCCCTTGATTCAACTCTACCATGTTCCCAAAGCCTACACATCTTCTGGTTTTGATTCTTCAAATGAAGGAGCCAATTCACAATTATGTGATTGCTATTTGTATATCTGCTACAAAACTAGTCCAATTAAAATGACCTTTTACTCTGTAAGAATTATATTGGCAAGGACTCAATTGGATTATGTATCATGAAGAGTATACTTTGTGTATTGCATCATATATAGTATACAATTTGTTACTTCTAGGTGATGTTGATCAATATCTGGTTGTTCCTTTATAGATATCAAGTAGCTAGAGAAACTTGGTCTTCAAAACTTTAACAGTTTTAAAACATTTTCTAGTGCCATCATGCTCGGAAAACCATCAATTTGTTTTTTAACAAGAAATCAGAATCCTTAAGTTATGATTGAGCATGTACCATTATTTCATAGCACCATGGAGGAAAATAAATAAATAATTTAAACAAACACCAAGAATGTCTCCCATGTAAGCATCAAAACTGTAGATCCTGGATTGTCTATGCTTCAAAATTTGTGTAGCCTGTGTAACTACATCATTTGTAACTTCCATGTTTCTAGTAGTTTCCATATAGTGAACATATTAGATCCAATGCTCTGAGGAATTTGCATAAGAATTCAGTTTTGTTATCTCATCAAAGTTTTGTGCAGAACTTTGTGCTGAACCTTTCACACTTAAGGGAATTAAGCTTTGGAGAAATTTGGATGCAGGATGCCATAGGGGTACTAAATTTAGGAAGAGGCATAACATTTTGAGATGATATCAATATAAGGTTCCTATCATAAAAGTCACAATAAACCAGTCTAGGATATGGAACTTTCTTTCTCATGACTATCGCACAATGATGGTAGCAAAGCATAATTTTGGGATGGCATACTGTGCTAGTGCAAGATGCTTCAACTTTTTAAAGCACCAGATGACCACAATGATGGGGCTTGATAGCATTTGGATTTGATAATTTAATAATGTAATATGGATTTAGTGGTATTCAAAGATCGGAATCTTGATTTTACACGAGTCCTGTCAAGTGTAATTTAATCATGGCATAAAAATTTTGGATATGAAATATCTGGGTTGGTGTGATGTGACATGACAATGATTGGTTTCTAGTACAGGGTTCCCCAAAAACAATGGTGTGATCTAGATAACTCAAAACTTTGAAAAATGACACACAAAACATAGATGATTGGTGCAAAACTCAAAGAAACTAATCTAGCACATCAAACAAAACCCAAAATTGCAACAACACTAATACCTACTCTAACTCACTCCCTATGACAGGAGTGTTACTTTGTGGGATTACTAAGAATAAATATAGGGTTCTAGGCATGTGTCATTCACCCATCCTTGTCTAACAATAGCATCGAATTGCATAAGCTTGATAGACCTAGAATCTTTGATTATCACAATAATAAATGGTCCTAACCAGTGCATCTGAAGCTTTCCTGAATGATTTGGGAACTTGTTGTCATATATTCGAACTTGGTCACCCTTTTTACTATGTTTCCACTTGATGTGGCAGTCATGCTAGGATTTCCATCTCCCTTTCTTATCACTTGATAATCAACTAAAAATCGAGACTCTTCTAGATCCATTAATTCAACTAGCCTTTTTGCAACTGAGTCTTCTTTTGTCATCTGAGTTTCATGCACAATGTATAGGATGGGAACGACAAATTCGACATGAAATGCTCCTTCTTTTCCATAAACTAGTTGGAATGGGATCTTCTTGTTAAGTTTCATTGTAGTAGTCTTGTGCGCCCATTAAACTGTAGGAACTCTTTCATCCCAATCCTCTTGATTTGCACAATACACCTTAGTTAATATCGTCTACAAAAAAAATTCAAAGGCTTCAACCATGCCATTTTCTTGTGGGTGGTATGGGTTACTTTTATGATGTTGTATCAGAAATTCCTTTGTTAAGGTTGTGATGGTATTTTTTATGGAGTGCATACCTTGATCAATTGTGAGGATTCTAGGACACCCAAAGCAAGTAATGATGCTCTCATAAATGAATTGGGTTATTGTTTCTATGGAGAAATCTTGTACTAGCATTGGTTTATACCATTTAGTAAAATAGTTTGTTGCGATAATAATGTAGCAAGCTTTTGAGTGCTTCATGGGAGGGTTGATAGGGCCGATAAAATCAGTTGCCCACTTTTTGGATTGTTAAAATGCATGAACCAGATGGATGAGGAGTTTGTATCGATGGGATGGACTCCCAACCCACTAACAGACATCACACACTTTTATTTTTCAAATGTGTTTCACAAACCCACCAACGGGCGCTATGTCCACAGGGAGAAATCATAAGGGGACCACCTGAAGGGGCCTCACCCTGTTCGATCTGATTATGGAGCTAACCCGATGGGGACATCAAGTGGGGCCCTTATATAACAATGCATATCCAACTGAGGATTTGAATTTGAGACCTTCTGCTCACAATTTACAACACTAAACCACTTGAGCTATCCCACCGGGTTCATCACACACTATTATTTATTCATTAGAATCCTTAAATACAGTTGGCCACCATAATCTTTCCTCAAAATTTTCCTTATAGTTACTTTTCCACCAACATGGCCGCCTGCAACACCGACGTGCATTCCCATAAGATATATTGTCTTTGATGATCTAGCATGCATTGGCATAAAATTCCATTTGTTCCCAATATTTATGGTTGTCCTACAATCAATTGGTATTCCACAATTTGTACAACCAATTAACGTATCTAGGTTGTGGTATAGTCATTCAACGCTTTTCTTGTTGTCAGAAATAAGGAAATTTCTTATAAGTGGTTTGGGATTGCCTCAACTTGAAACATAGCTACATCAGGTAATTGAGCATTGATCAATTATCATAGCTATATAGCTACATCAGGTAATTGATTGTTAATTGCTCTGTCATATTCTCCTATTTTCAATATTGACAGAAGATCGGGTCCATGATTGCACTTTCCGAGATTGACAATTACGTCGAAGGAGAATTATTGAAATAAGAGCAACCATATACAACTATGACCTTCTAAAATAGGTTTATTGATGAGTTATTCCACAATTTGTACAACCAACTGACGTATCTAGGTTGTGGTATAGTCATTCAATGCTTTTCTCGCTGTCAGAAATAAGAAAATTTCTTATAAGTGGTTTGGGATGGCCTCAACTTGAAACATAGATACATCAGTTAATTGATCATTGATCATTGATCAATTATCATAGCTATATAGCTACATCAGGTAATTGATTGTTGATTTCTCTGTCATATTCTCCTATTTCCAATATTGACAGAAGATTGGGTCTATGATTGCACTTTTTGGGATCGACAATTACGTCGAAGGAGAATTATTGAAATAAGAGAAACCATATGCAAATAAGACCTTCTAAAATAGGTTTATTTATGAGGTACTTGAGAGATGAATGATTTGTTAAGAATTTAAAGTGTCCTTTTGGCAAGTAGTTGTGAAAATTTTGCAAAGCATAAATCATTTCCAATCCTTCCCTTTATGTGGTTGTATAGTTACGTTCATCTTGAGATAGCTTCCTACTAGCAAAGTAAATAGGATGGTCTATTTTTCCTTCACCTACATAAGAAAACACATCTACAGGGACAATACCTAATGCATCAACATGTACATGAAATTACTTTACCCAGACAGGAAATGTAAGAAATGGGGTGTTGACCATTTTTTCCAATATTATAAAATCTCTTTCATAGTCTTTTGTCTAGTTGAATGCTTCTACCTTCTTCAAGATTTGTTCTAAAGGGGTTATAATATGAGCATAGTTCCAAATAAACGGTCTATCGTATCTTATATGACCCAAAGTGGATCATCGTTACTTCACATAATTAGGGGACAAAAGATTCATAATGATGATGATCTTTGTAGGATCTAGCAAGACTCTATCACGACAAACAATATGTCCCAATAAGTTTCCAAAGGGGATGCAAAAAATGCACTTTGTTAAGTTGAAGGAAATATTCATCTCTCAACAATGGTCCAACATTAATCAGAGTAGTGTTAGATGGTCTTTGAATAGGTTATAAATTGTCCAATCATCCAACTAGACTTTCATGAATTTGTGGAGGAATACTTTGAAAGTTTCTATCACAATCCTTGAGAATAATGTAAGTGCATTATTTATCCCAAAAGGAAATACATTACAGGCAAAGGATATCCATTCCATTGTAAATGTTATCTTCTACTTATCTTCTCATGTGATTCAAACCTAATTGGTCCAAGACATCATTGCTAAAGTGTGTCGAAAATGGGTAATGAACACACAAAGAATTCATGATCCGATAATCGACATTAACCCTGAATCCGATGTGTCCTTCTTACTATGAATTGCATTAGGATTGATCCAGCCAAACTCATCCATAGGAAAATTAGAACGATGTCCAACATGTGGTCAATTTACTTTTTTATATTCTCTTTAATGTGGGGGTTCAATCGATACCATTGATGCTTCACTAGTTTAGCATCAGGTTTCAATACTTTCTTCATTTCTCCCAAATTACCCTAAATTCCTTTGAACTTTGTAAAAAAATATGGGAATAAATATTCATACTCTTTTAGAAGTGATATGATTTCAGATGTTGCCTACTCATACCAATAGTCTCCCATGGCCTCCATTTTCAATTTGTCTTTTGTACCAATATTGACTTTCCCAGTTTCAGGTCCTGGGTACATAGACCCTCAACTTATTATGGTGTTTTTTGTTTCACCTAATGGGATTCCTCTAATTCATTGAAGGTTGAGTGGCGTAAGTGTTCCATCTCATTGGGGTATGGATTCTCCTTTTTTTACAGTTTGCACAATAGAGAGAGTATCCCATCATCTAAATGGAGACAAGTGTTCTAGGAAAATTTTTATGGAGTGGGTAAATGTATGGACTTCACATATTCCTTAGTTTGTCGGTGAATATATTTTCTCTAACTATTGTGAGAGCATCTATAATAAAAACACATGTTCCAGAAAATGAAAAACATCGACATAAGTTTGCTCTTAACTTCCTCCAACATCTGGTGTACTCTCGTTCTTATTCATGTAGGTACCAAGACTTTGATATGGGTATTAATTCATCAAAGAACCAATGAACCCAAAATTTTGGTTGTAATTTATATGTGTTCCATAGTTGTTCACACCGTTAAATGTGAGTGAATGGATTTGTCTCACCCATATAGATTTATGCAGTGCATTTGGCATACTTGGATGGTTTGAATCGAACCATTAGGGCCATATCGGTTGTGATTAAATCAGGTATATCATCTTTATGTGTTTCCTGCTATCTTACAGGAGTACCTATGAGTGTCATATACATAACATTTATTCGATACTCTTCCATGAATTCCAATTTGTTGATGCCATCATATATTAGAGGATTTGGAACCTCTATTATGATCCGTCGGTTTATTTTATCATTGCAAGACTTCATGAGCATAGATCATGTCACCCATTCTTCCAATCATCTAATGCTTGTTTGGAATCACCAAAAAAAATAGTGAATACTTATCCAACTTAAATAGCCACAAATAGGCATTTGTTGCGGGATTCATATAGTCCTCTCTTCTTCCTATTGTCAGAGAATAAATGTTAGTTATGATATCCATTTTCATATTCTTGTGTACTTGTCTAGATACCTTGGTCCCTAGAGCAGGTCCATAGGTTGTGTAACCTTCATCCCATTAGCTTCAAAGGCCATAGTTCCATTATTCAGTTTGATCATTCCATAGTTTTTGTAATCCCATTCTATTCCCAGTAAATTTGGATATGAATCAATTCCTCTCATGATTTCAATTAGTTCAAAATTTGGTGAAAGTATTTACCCCTACAAAGACTAATTCTTCATGTTCCAACCGATCAATGGGGAATATGCGATGTTGGTTTTCCATTCTCGACTAAATGGGAGAGTAGACAAGGAAGGGACAATCCATGTCCTCCCAAGACTTCTTAGGATTATGTTAACATCAAATACTAAATCTAGCACCACATTAATGATATCATATCCATGAACTTGAGCATCCAACCTAAATTCTCGTCCAATATTTATCTTTCTCCTCTTTTGCACAAAATTAGTTTTCTTTTAGGAATAGGGGCACATATTCCTTCATTATATTCCGTAGGAACACAATTTCACGAATCATTTTCAACAACTTACAAGTTTTTCCTTCATCTTCCAAGATATCACACAACATGATAAACCATAAATACACAAGGTCTTTTACCTTTTCTACACATTAGTTGTAGCTTCTTAATGCCTCATCTATCCTAGCATTCTAAGATGGCTCTACAACATCTCTTCCTAGTAGGGTCTCCATACACCGAAACATTTAAATGAAATCCCCAAAAAAATTATTTTTGATGAACTAGATCATACTTAAAAGTTCATGAAAGTGCTTTCTTAATGTTGGGAAACTCTTCACTATTCAAATATGCACCTATTTTAGCATCTCCCCAGGTGATGGTAAATCCTACTGGACTATTATTTTCTCATGGTTCAGAGTTGATCAAATTCGTTGGTCACCTTGCATGATCCTCCCATTTTGCAATAAGCTCTGGGCATTCTTCAATACTGTGAGTGTTCATTTGACAATAATTGCACCTCGGCCTCTTGGGGAGGTTACAATCTCATGCTAGATGTCCGATCTCAGTATAGTTGTTGTAATGAATTAGGATTGTATTCCCTCTACCTCTAGCAGCGTCGAATCCTATTCCACATCCTTCACCACCTTCTCTCTCTTCTGGTTGATCAAATAATCAATATATGGATTATCTTAGCTTTCTATCATAGTGACTAGAGCTATGCACTTATATGTGCTATGCATTGTAGACCCACAAAATTCACAAAACATTGTATTTGGTACTGAGGAGTACTTTTGTAAACTCAGACAGAGATGCATCAGGTGTCTAAATAATTTACAGATCTCATAGTATTCATTTGGAAATGAGTTCTGAGGATCTGGATAGGTTGGGAGACCAATTGCATGGAATGGTTTTGTTGTAGCTACTTGCACAATGGGTGCACTTGGGCCACCAGTAAAATTTCCTCCTAGTGGGGTTATTCCTTCCCTCATATTGGGACACTTTGATGTTGTATTATGTCCTTCTATCATACATCCTATGCACCATACTTGTGTTCATTTTGGATTAGGTAAAGCCAACTCCTGAATATTCTCATCCAAAGCAACAATTTGATTATGTACTTGTGATATATATCCCTTATGGGATGATGATCTAGTGAGGGCGCTAATCAAATAGTTAGACATTGGTTCAATATTCATTGCCTTCTCTAAGGTAGCTCTAGGTGAGGCAAAAATAGTTGTGATAATGAAATTATGGTCAATGCTAATAGGCCTTGAATAAACCATTCCTTATACATGGATTCATGCATCAAGAATGAGAATTTAGCCAACACATCTCTAAATTGTTGTGTGTAGTCCCATGCATACTCTCTTTGTATCTATTAGATCTCTCTCAATTTTGTAATTCCTTCTTGTTTAGATTTGGCAACTGAAATTCATCTAGAAATAACTGCATCACTTCCTGTAGCATTAGGCTCGGTACATTTTCATCCCTTTGTTCAATAAATTTCATATGCCATTGTAAAGATATTTTTCACAATGTGTTCTGAAATTCAATTAACTTTGATGTAGGAGGCATCCCTATGGAGTTCCAAATGGATTCACAAAGAAACCAATGTTTCTTTGCATCTGCTTCATTTCCTCTTTCCCCAAACTTTGGGAATTTTATAGTTGATCCTGCCTATACTCTATCCATTATGGAGACCAAACATCCTATAAACAAAAATCCTTTGGGTACGGGATGAGCCATGTGTTACTGCTATTATACTGAAAACTACTACTACTTCCACTTGCTACTATATTATCTTGTAAACTGCTAGAACTACCAATTGTTTGATTATACCAAGCTAACTATAAAACAAGATTATTAGAAGGGCTTACCAAATTTTTCAAGGGAACCAAGGGGGTGGTCAAAGGCGTAATGTTTTGTTATTTATACGATCTTATTCCACAACAATGGGGAGTTAAATTATACGGGTTCCACCATTTTCCATAGTTCTCGATCATTTTGATTTTGATATGACTCCTTCAAGGTATGTCTTAAGTGACTGATTTGGAAATCTGGTACTTGGTAACTGAATTATGCAACCTCCTTCCTTACTTACACCTTCTCCCCAAATATTTCTTGCTAATCAATATTGAACTTCTATTCCTCTTCCTAACAACAATGAACGGATCGGTTCCTCTCTTTTCTTGAACTTCTACAAATCACTTACTCTCTCTTAACTATTTTCTCCTTTATGCAACTCTCCTTCTTTTTGTGAAACTCTTTTCTTCGTTTTTCTCATTTATGTTTTTCGCCACTTTTCACATATTTCCAATCTATTTCCTATAAACTTAGACCTAGCATCATCACTTAGACCTGGAATCATTAATAGATCCCCCCCATTGCGCAGTCCCTACTTTTCGCAACTTGGAAGCATCACCTGAACCACTCCCTTAGTGGTGTGAGGGTTTTACTTCTCCATTCTAATAAGGTTCAATGGAAAAAATATGTACTCAAAAATATAGGAGTTGATCCACAATGTAATTTCTTTCAATAATGTTCCCCTTGCTCCTTTCTTGATATGTTCTTCATCCCTATATACATATTAGTTCTTTTCAGTTACAAATTCCACAATATACCCACTCAAAATTATTTCTACCCTGAAGTTAACAACCCTAGTTAGTTGAGTATTTAGTCGATGTAATTCTACTAGGTTTCTTCATTGTCGATTGTTATGTTATGGAGCTTCCACAAGTCTTTTTAACCACTTGAATAGCCTCATTGGGAGATAAATTGACAAGACTTCATATTGATCAAGCATTGCTCCTCTGTAAAGGATATATGTATTGATCCCTAAGTTTTGGTGGATCCCACCCTTGTAACTCAACTTCTTGATTTAAAGTCTTCAAACCTCTTTTCCCACCAATATTGGGTGCTACATTTTTATGCAAGTGCATCCATGTAGTTAATAACATCATTTTAGAAACCAGGTCCCTTCAACATAACCATTTGTTTGTAGAAAGATGAGACCAAGGTTCTTGTAGAGGGGCTAGCACAGGGGTTCTTTGTAGTCTAGTGTGCTGGCATATTCAATCCCCCGAAGGAGAAGGTCTCACCTAAAGCACAACCTAGACTTATTTATGATGAGGATGGTTAACTGCAAGGATATATTAGGAAACAATATACTCATTCACCATGTTGTGACATATATTAATCATGCATACTTAAATATACTTATACCAGAGTTACACAACAAGTATAAAGCAAAGGAAAGAAATCAACGTTCATCACATACATAGAAAATTAAAGGGACCCAATAATATTCTCATTTTAGATTCATTCATGGATATGGGATAAACCATCACTAATCAAGGTACATAAGAAAAGTCCACAATCATGTGACCCAGATACATAACCCAAAAGTCATCAGCCACTGAGATTCTGATGATCGTTATTTTGCTCGCTTCTTGGATTTTTTTCTTCCTTTAGAGTGTATTATCCACATCATCATCATACTTTTCTCACTTACCTTTCTCTCTTTATATAGTCGTGGGAGTGGACCCAATATGTTGCAGTCATTAACTATTTTTACAACTTTTGCTTTTCCTTGTGGTCTTTTGTGACTATAGTCCTTTCCAAAAATGAATGAGCCCACAAGGGTAAAGTCATGACCTAACATACAATCCAAAATCCCATGCAAGGTGGAAAAACCTTTCAACTCCTTCCTTTTGCTAAATTCTCTTATGCTAAGACAATTTGCTTTGGGATTAACAACCTTCCTCCATTTCATTCCATCTTTTTCTCTACATGATTTCAAAGCAGTTTCTTCCATGATAAAATATTTGATTACTTTCTCTATGATTGGGATACTTTCCAATAGTAATTTGAATATTCCTTAGACTGAATTTGAGTGTGACACAAACCCTAATCTAAGAGAATTATTCAAATTGCTTTTGAAATCAAAGCTAGATTACAAAACTAGTGGTGGTAGGAGTGAGGGGGTCCTCATGGACCCTGATGGAAACATATAATTGGCCTGCTTTTGGGGATTAGAGAAACCACCAACAATTGTGCTAAGGATAATGCTCTTTATATGGAAAAAATTATTGAAATGTTGTCAAATCAATAATGTGACGGTCATTGGATATTCATGTTTAGTGGTCAAGTAGTCCAAGAAAAAGTATAAAGGTGAAAATAAACTATAGATAAGTCTTATTAAATGAATCACTTAGAACCTGAGTAGCTTTGAGAAGGTCCAAATTATCCATATGAAAAGAGTTATAACTTTGTAGTTGATTTGACAAGCCAATATTATCTTTTACCTTAGCAAGGTGGTATTGATAAAAAATGGGTATCCCTAAGAGAAAAGTTGGAATTTGTTGCAAAACCTCTTAGCTTGAACTATAGAACAAAACAAAACAAAAGAAGGGAACAATATTCCAAGAAGAAAGGTGGAGTTCAAAGAAATTGTTGAATAAATTAAGCATAACACATCATGATAAGAACATCACAATGCGTAATGAGCATGATAAAAATCTCAAAGGTATACATTAGGAAACCCATATGGTTTCCTATTTATAGTTTCCAAATATAACCAACTTCCTGAAAGTGGGGAAGATCAAGTCCACAAATAAAAGTCTTTGGTCCAAACCTTTCCATAGAATTCACAACGTCTAGAATCGACTCATGGAGAGTTGTAGTCTTTCAGAAACTTCACTCTCGACTGATAAGGTGTAGCACATTACTTGCGGTCGTCCAACTTGAAACGTTTCAAGAGATACAAGGCATATTTTGGTTGATAAAGGAAGATACCATCATCCATTTGTAAAACCTAAATGCCAAGAAAGAAATGAAAAAGAATAAGGCCATTCATTTCAAAGGTATCAACAGGTTGTTTCTTCAAACCCAAAATAATATCGACATTATTTCCATTTTTGACTAAATTGTCAACATACAATGCCACAATTAAAGTATCACCATGAAAATGTAATACATAAATGTCGTGATCAGTTTCACAATGTTTGAATCTAAGATTGACAATGAAACAATCAATATTCTCATACCAAGCATGAGGTGTATGTTTCAAACCGTACAATGACTTCTTGAGTCGAAAAATGAGACCATAAACTATCTCAAAGCCAAGAGATTTCTTGAGATATATTTATTCAGTTAGATCTCCATGAAGAAAGGAATTTTTAACATCCATTTGATGAAGCTCCCAACCAAAATGAGTAGCAAGAGAAAGGATCATTCAAACATAATTCATCTTTGCGATAGGATAAAAGGTTTTAGTATAGTCGATGCCTTCTTGCTGAGAGAATCTGTTGGTGGCCAAACAAGCCTTATGGTGTCCAACAACACCATTGGGGGTAAACTTGGTATTATAGACCCATTGACACTTCATGACATTATTTCCTTGCAGTCAAGGAATAAGTTCCCACATCTGATTCTTCTTCAAGGAATTAATTTCAGCAGTCATGGTAGTTTCCCATTTTAGTATACCCCAAGCATCAACATATGTATCAAGATCATAGTTTTCAAGCATAGGTTCCATTAATGAAACATTGCTACATTGTTTTTTGTTACGAGTCTGCTGACCAATACTCATATTTCAAACATATGATCCAACAAATTCAATTGTCTTAACATCCCACCAAAGTAATAAATTCATTGGTGACTCAGGTTAGTGATCATAAATCGTGTGATTCGAGGAATTTGGACCAACAACTTCAAAATTCACAGTAGACCCACTACCAATAGACTTAGGAGTAGAATTCAACGATTCGGTTGGTACTCTATAGATAAATACAGTCAACCCAGACTCATCAAGGATGTCGAATGGATCATTGTTCAAAGGATCAAGAAAGGAATTCAATAATTTATTACCTGATGTAGTCTCACCAAAAAACATACTTCAAATTAATATGATATGTCGTTTGATAGGATCAAATAGTCTATAGGCTTTCAATTCATCAGAGTAACCCATCATTATGCAATCATGACTCCTATCATCCATTTTCTTTCTGCAGTTATCACTAATATGTGCCCAAGCAACACATCCAAAGGTTCTTAGGTGTCCGACAAAGGGTTTTCGACCATTCCATTTCTTGATAGGAGTCATGTTAATGAATGCTCTAGTCAACACAAGGTTCAGGGGACAATTTGAGTGATAGACAACTTCTACCCAAAATTTTGTTAGAGTTTCCTTGGCCTACTGCATGCATTGTTCCATCTCTACCAAGGTACAATTCTTCCTTTCTGCGACGCCATTTTGTTGAGACGTGTGAGGGACAGATCTCTACCAAGAAATTCCATTCTGAAAGAGGTACTCTTCAAACTATCGACTCACATACCACCATTTTCTGATCTCAAACATTTAATGGGTCGATCACACTACTTATCAATCAGTGCTCTAAATTCCTTGAATCTTTTAAAGACTTGAATCTTATTATTCAATAAATAAACCCACGTAAATAGAGAGAAATCATCAAAAATTTCAAAATATACTTCGCACAAGCCAATGAGGGTTTATTCATGCAACAAAGATAACTGTGAACAAGCTCTAGTCGATCAAGTGCATGGCATGCTTTCCCTGATTCAAAGGGTTCCTAATGATTCTTCCCAAGCATACATCCTTTAAAAACTCCATCATGTGGAACAATCTTGGGGAGATTGATAACCATATTATGTGTTACCATCATCTTCATACTTTGAAAGTTTATATGACCAAGCTGTTCATGCCAAATTCGACTTCTATGATCCATTTGAGCAACGAGTGCAGTCGGTATAATCGTTTGGGAAACATTAAATGGGGCTCACAAAACATATAAAGTCCATATTTGGGATCCAAAAAATTTAAACAGTAATTACCCCTCCAAGCCTCAGATCCTTTATGATAAACTGATCTGACCAAAGATTAAGAGTCTTCTTGGTCTTCGCCAGCTGAGAAAATGAGAGCAGATTTGCACTCAAAATCGATACATGATTGCCACTGGATATATGGCCACATTGAAATTCAACATGTCTATTTACAGTGACAGTGAGATATTAATCATATACGACATAAATATTCTCTTTAGGAGCACCACTTAAGGAAGATAATAGAGAAGCATCCTCGCCATATGATGAGTACATCCAGTGTCCACTATCCATTCACTCTGATTGATATGGGCATGTTATTCCTAGGAAGTGTTGACAAGAAGGTATAGTTTTCAGGAGGTCAATTGGTCGACTTTCCAGTTGAGGAACTATCCTCTAGGTGCTTGACCTTTCCTTCTAAGTCCTTAATCTTCTTATAACAATTCTTCTCAACAAATCCCACTTTTGTGTAGTATCGACATGTCTTCTTCTTTCAACCCTTCTTTGTCGATCACGACTCTTCAAAATTCCTTTTTATAGGTGGGTTGGTACATTATGGTTGTTGATATTTCCAACCACGTTCTTTAAAGGTTGGCTTGACCTCACTTTTCAACAAGTGAGCTTGGTTTTTGCCACCAAGCTTCCCTTCTTCAACCAACTTTAGTTGTTCCTTGATCAATAAATCACAAAAAGTATCAAATATAAATTCATTACCAACTTGTTTGTGTGACATCCAATTATCCCAGAAGGAGGATCAAAAGACATCATATGGTGTCTTCAATTATATTAAGACCATATCAATGAGATGTCCATCCTTCTTCAGAAATTCTTTGCCCCATTCACCCAATTTCAGTTGTAGCTCCTTGATATGAGATAAATAGTCCTCGATCCAATAAAAGGAAAGACATTCCAGAGAGATCAACTCTTTCACTTTTGTCATTACTTCACCTTCATTTATCTTGTTGAACAGAGCCTTCAGCTAGTCCATATAGCATGAGTAAATTCAATCCTGCTTGTATGGAAGCGAATCTCCCTTGAAATGTAGGTCGTGATAAAACCTACAGCTTCTTCCTTCTTGAAATCGATGGAAAACTTACCATTGACATTTGTTGGGTTAATGATAGTAGTCTTCTTCAACTACCATATTCCTTTTCTCTTCAACAAGGTCTCCATATATGTCACACAAATCACATAATTATGTCCATTGAGAACAACAGGTTCTATCTTGGAAGCCATCCTTCTAGTCTAACAAATCTAATCAAAGTTCAGGTAGAGGTATAAGTTAACAAATATTCTTCCCATAGTCGATCAAGCCTATATTCGACTCAGCACGATTTTCATACAATAGAGCTATGTCAAAACTGTCACTCTGATTCCATGTTGGAGAAACCTCTCAGCCTGAACTATAGAATAAACCAAACAAAAGAAGGGAACAATATTCCAAGAAGAAAGGTGGTGTCTAAATACATCGTTGAAGTACTTAAGCATAAATCATCATGATTAGAACATCACAATGCATAATGAGCATGATAAACATCTCAAAAAGATATGTTAGGTAACCCATAGGGTCACTATTTATACTTTTTAGATCTAACCAACTTCCTAAAAGTGGGAAAGATCTGGTCCACAAATGGGGGTCTTTGGTACAAACCGTTTACGTAGAATCTGTAATGTACCAAATTTTAGTCGGTTGTTGTAGTCGCACTAACCATGGTCATGCCGAACATTTAGTCACCTGTCCAACTGATTGTTCATTTTCTCTACCAAATCCAGTCGACTTCTCTACTATACGCCTATTATCTAATGATTGTATATCTCTAGAAGAACTAGAGGTGTGGTGAACCATCAAGACTATAGGTTCCAACATAATCCTTATTTTATTTAAGAATTTGATCAATGTATAGAAGCATACCGCCAAGGAAATATCCATTAATTCTTGTCATTAAGGAGGGGATGGACTCTTATGTTCCTTCCCCCATTCGCAACCATGCAAGTCATATAAAGTGGAAGGGGCGTGAGGGAGCAATAAAACTCCCACGTGTTCAGGCCAAATCCAGCAATAAACCCATTGCATTCAGTCTAGAAAGTTTCTTCCTACATGGATTTGGTACCCATGCCTTGGAACATATATGTGATTTTTCTTAGCAGTTTGGAGGTTTGTCAGGTTCAAGTGCTTGGAGGAGAAGACTATGTAGATTGGTTTGGATTCCCGTGAGAAAATTTAGGTGCACCTTAACTCTCCTTATTCATTAAAAGAGGTAAGGATTATGCCTCTTCTATGTTAGTTCACTCTTCGGTATTGGTTGTGTGCCAGTATTGTCATCCTTTTATGGAAAAAACTAGATTGCTCTAATTATTTGGGATAGGAAGCAATACACAACATTTTGGTTGTGGTCCTATTTGTGTTGTGGTGCAAGACAATGGACATTTCAGTTTATGTCTTATTGGTTAGACTAGGCTTGGTCTTGTCGGCAGAATGGCCTCTTTTAATTTTGGGCCCTCAGATGGTGATGTTTTAAGGGAGATAAGGTGCATCCTCAATCACATTAACAATCAAATGGTATTCATGAGGCAATTGGTTATCTTAGCAGACACTCGGAGGAGCATGAGAGTAAATTGGATATGTTGGAGAGTGAAGTAAAGGAGCAAGGGGGAAATGTGGATAAATTATTTTCTAATACAAAGGTGCATTACCATATAATTATTGGGTTTGCACATGGTTCTCACTCACTTGTATGTTAGGCATTAGTGTCTTCAAGCTCAAAGCACAGTGAAGGAGGAAACAATCTGACAACCAGTAATGGTTGTCATTGAAATCCCATCATCTCATAACACTCTTGGAAAAGAACATGGAGAAAAATATTTGGAGGAAGGTCACAATGGCCATAGATTCAACTAGCCTTTTTTATGTAAATGTCCTTTAGATGCTTGTTCCTACTAGGACTATTTAATATAAGACATTACAATTATAAATTTTGTTGATATAAGATTTTTTGGCTACATTATGTTTTAGTACTTGTCGAAATTTTTGTTGTTTATGCTCAGTTTATGAGAGCATTTTTTAACAAACAATATCCTAATTGTAACATATCTAGATAACTACATTTACACAACCTTTTTACAAAATAATATCTATGCATTTGAGTTCAAATATAGACTAGATTGAAAAACCTTTTATGAATTGTTGCACCCATAAAAGCATGAGTATATGGGGATCACACTTAAATGTTAATACTTAGGGACAAACTAGAAAATGAGGGGCTAGGATCAAGTTTCCTTTGAGCCATTATTGAGTGGTTTGACATTGACACTATACCACCAATATTCAATATTAGAAGGTTATCTCTTTCAAAAGCAAGCAGAAAATACATTTCAAAATCACATAAAGGTTAACTAGGAACTATTTCAAATATTTATTTCCAAAAGGAAGTGAGTCTAGACTTATCTTGGATAAATTATAAACAAGAGTAGGCACTGAATTACATGGTGTTGTGTTCCAACAACTTGACAAGTTGAGTGGGAATTATAGTAAAAAATATTCATCTAGAGGCTATGAGAGGCAACAATTGGTCTTTCCGGGAAAAAACTAAGGATACACATGAACACAATGTACATAGTGTATGTATGGTTCGAACTGTTGAATATTATGTAACTTCGGAAGATATTCTTGTTATATTATTGTACTTCCATTAGGAGATATTCATATTGTAATTGTAAAAACCATAAATGATTAAATGTAAACTTTACTTGTAAAGTCATCCTAGAAGGATCCAGAAGAAATATTAAATAAGTTTTGTTTAATATATCCTAAGTGAAGTCAACCCAATTAAGTAGAGAAGTCGGCTCTGATAGAGAAAAAGGTCACCCTATGATCAATATAAATAAAGGTGATCTCAAGCTCATTTGAACACACACATCAAGCACTCAAGTAAGTTAGCTATAAGAGAGAAGAACAAGTTCACTAGAGGAAGAAAAGAAGTTGCTTAGTGAAGACATCTTATCTTTGGGTTTTCTTATCTTACCTATCATTGGGATTGTTGTGTGAAAGATCCTTAGCTCTTCATTGTACGAGTTTGACATTGTACTTCTTAGATTTTATAACTCAGTTGGCCCTTCTCCATGATTTTGAGGTCACGCGGGGGGACATAAGTTGTATTTTTCCTAGGAAACTTTTTAATGTAAAGTGTTTTATATTATTAAAGTGACTTTTGTACTTTATAAACTTAAAGTGATTTTAAGTTGTGGGACCCAAAAGAAGTGTATTTTATGTATTTAATATATTAAAGTGAATATGTAAATGAGAGCCCTCAGATAAAGCTAATCTCATCCTTTGACTAAGTTGGTTGAGTTAGTTAGGGTTTGTTTGGTTGAGATAAAGTATAAAAGAATGTTTAGGGAAAAGAGAGAGACATCAGAAGAAGAAGAAGACAAGAGAGCGAGAGAGAGAGAAATAATTTTCTTGGAGAAAAATTTTTATTTGTGAGAGACTGATCATCAAACAAATTGAAGGCATGATTCCCAAGAAATCTAGAGCATTCATTGGACCTTACAGATAGACCGCATAGTCATGATTACAAACCGTAAAAGCATAGAAATTGAGGCATATTGCAATCATGAATTTCGAGACAAAATTTTCTGCATTTAATGCTGGGCAGAATCCATACAGTCTGTACTTGCCACAAATTTCGAGAAAACTGATGTGTACAGTTTTCACGTGTGGGTTGACTATGAGTATATTTGGCACATTTTTCAATGCAAATTTATAGATGAGGGTTTCTTAAATTGTTTTGATGATGTAGGAGAAATTCTGAGTTGTTGAATTTTTTATTTCTCTCATAAATAAAATTCCTTCTCTGGGTTTTCCTCTGGTGAGGGTTTTCCCTGGGCTTGGCCCTAAATTTCCATGTTGTCACATTTATCTTCAGATTGAAGTTGAGTGCATTGGTATTTATACTTAAACTATCAGATAAATTCATCTTATGAATTGTTAGTTTAGAAAAGTTATAAATCAGAGTTGCAGTCAAGTGTTTTCCAATAATTATTTTGTGATTGTTTATCAAATTTCTTCATGGTATCAGAGCGTGATGGTTGAAGAAGGTGTGTTAAGTTGTGTGATACAGAACATAAGAGATACAAGTCAGTTTCAGCTAAATATTAGCATTTGAAGTCATGGCCTTAGCAGGATTACGAGTTGAAAATAGGTTGGATGGGTCTAATAAAGTCATGCCTTGGAAAGAGTGCATAACTATATTGTTCAAAGAGATGGAGCTATGGGATATTGTTGGTTTTTCTGACACCATCATAGTTCCCACATATGCTGCTTTGAAGACTGTCTTTGACAAGAAATATATCAAGGAACAAAGAATCTTTTTGGATTCTATAAAATATCATGTGATACCTCACATCATAGGTAAGTCACATGCTTTTGAAATTTGGAAAGCTTTATATACTCTTTATCAAAGTAAGAATCAAAATATAAAGATGATTCTTAGAGAAAAACTGAGGAACACCAAGATGACTGATGTTGATACAGTAACCACTTATCTCACAAACATTTCTCAACCTAGAGATGAACTGGGTGTTGCTGGTGAGAAAGTGGAGGATGAAGAGCTTGTTAGATATGCTCTTAATGGGTTCACTGCAAAATGGCACACATTTGTGCAAGGAGTAGTTGTTAGAGAGAAAACTACAGATTGGACAAGGTTATGGGTTGACTTTGTTCAAGAAGAGTCTCGAGAGGGGACATTCCATAATAGCACTCAGAGTAGTGAAGAAAATGCAGCCCTTCTTACCAAAGGAAAAGGTAAATGGGGGAAGAAAAGGGAAAAATACTTTAGTAAGGCTCAGAGTTATAACTGCAACAATTTTGACCACTATTCTAGTCAATGTCCTAAGAATAAGGATTAAGACAAAGAGGGAGCAGCATCGACAGAAGTACAAGAATATGCTGCCAAATTTGAAAAAGAATTTTCTTTGGCATCAGTTGAGACTAGTATAGGTAGTTCAATAAATTACCATGACACATGGATAGTTGACAGCAGGTCAACTAGCCAGATGACCGGAAAGTATGGAATTTTTCATAGGATAGAAGAGATTTCTCTAGGACACTTTGTTGAAACAGATATTGGAAATCCTCAAGCAGAGATAAGAGGAGTTGGAACTGTGAAATTCCAATTAGATCTGGGAGAAATTCTTGAAGTAAACAAGGTACTACTTGTTCCAGGTATGAAACTTAGAAGACTTTCTATGTCATCATTGGAGGATGATGGGTATGGATTATTTTTCAAGGTAGGACAAATGTTTCTATATCAGATAGAGATCCCAGTTGGTACCACAATTTTACTTGTGAATAGAAGAGACATACTTTATTTTCTGCAAGGAGAAGTGATGTTTCCAGGGTCATGTGGATGGTTATCTGAGACTGAATCTAAAGATGAGGCAGGTGCACAGATGATACCTTTAGATGAGGAGAGTTATACTAGCAGGAGACTCAATCAATATGAAGATTGTGAGCGGAGGCATGGGTTTATAGAGGATTCCCCTTTCCATTCTTAGTTTAGAGTTGTTTTTTGACATGAATCTCTAGATCACATTCCAGAGAAAGAGGAAGATTCTTCAAAGGACAGAGACCCAGGTGGTGGAGGTACAAGCATTGTTGAAAGGACCTCCCTCATTAAGATGGAGTGTTGGTTTTTATAACTCAGTTGGTCCTTATCCATGATTTTGATGTCACATGGGGGGGACATAAGTTGTATTTTTCCTATGGAACATTTTAATGTAAAGTGTTTTATATTATTAAAGTGACTTTTGTAATTTATAAAATTAAAGTGCTTTTAAGTTGTGGGACCCAAAATGTTGGAATATATTATATTCCTTGGAAGGTAATAATGTCTTTGTATTATGTCGAAAGTTGTCTACAATCTTATGTAAAAGAGTAATACATTTAACCCATAGTTATATGGTGGTGTATTTACTTGTGTAGAGTATTTGTCCATGGTATTGTATTAAGAGATGTTATTTTGGAGAATTATATTATCCCACATGCAATATGTGAGAGTAATTCCTCCTCATCTCTTAGTATATAATAGGGTCAAGTGAGTCTCTACATATCATGCATTCTTGATGTAGTAGTGGTACTATTGTGACACTGTTGTACATCATCTATATTCTTTGGGGTATTTTTGCTTTTCTCTTAGTAAGATTGGAGAAGACATTCTGGAGATAATAGAATACTACCTTCCCGTGGATGTAACCCATTAGGGTGAACCACGTATATCGGTGTTCTCTTGTCATTTTCTTTTCCTGTTCTTATCTTTTATGATATGTTGTTGGTTGCTTAGGGGCTTATGCACAATCATGGACTCCTTTAAAGACACTTTAGATGCCACATAATACTGGAATAAATGGGAAACTCTGACTTTAGGTGACAATTAGGGGTACTTCCCTAACTTATTTGAAGATGAAGTAAAAAGAGAAAAGATAGGTAATTGAATCAGCTTTCATAATATATAGCATTTATGCAGAGAAAATGTGTGTAAATGATTATAAAATTAGTTTCTGTGAAAGTGGGTTTTCAAATTTTCAGCACATCTTAACATATATGTTTGTGCGGGTGCAGCAATATATAAGGTAAATGATGTCCATTTGGGATAAAATATTGCAGACATATAAAGGACATATGGGCCTAGTGCAACACTATTTATTCGGAATTTTTCATGAATTATTTTTTATTATTATTAATTATTGAAGTCATAAAAGCCTGAAATTAAAACCTTATGTGTAGGTGCAACACTTTAGGGGAAAAAATTAATGAAATCCTTGATTTCTAAATATAAGATCGTAGAGCTTGATCTCGTCTAGTGCACCATATAGTTTTTTTGGGAAATGGTGATGGAAATCAAAAAGTTATATAACAAACAATCGATGTATGTATTTTCGAAAACTGACGTGTGTCATTTAGAAAAATAATTATAAATAAATAAAACATAGTTTTGAAGGAAAAAATTACATATTCAGATTTGTCATTTTGTACTCTACAATATCCTACATTTTCATAAAAAAAATATTGCGTATGTCATATCAAAACACACCATCTAAAGTGAGCATATTGATAGAGTTCTAAAAGACAAGCAATAGCCCTGGTTGATTTGTCCTAGCCAATAGGTTCGGTATTCCGAAGCTGCTTCCAAACCTAATGCCAAACCTTAATCCCGCCAATTATTTAAATTTTAAAATAATGCATATGCTATATAGCTTATTCATATCGCATATGTGATATAACACATATGCGATATGATAAAACTATAACGCATATGTGTAAGTTATGTTGTGATGACATGAGTACCACTTGAACTTGTAGGGAATAATTAGACTGTTCCTTTTTTGGAGTCATAACTTTCACCTACAGACCGTGTTTGATAAAAACAAACCATTATTGGAAATATATTGGTATGTATAATTCACTGAGGGAACTAAAGACGTATGTACTCCACATCGAAGCCTTATAATTTCACTACTTTGATCCTCCAAGGAAGGATTTACCATTAGGGTATGTTAATACAATTGTTAGGTTCTAACCAAAACTAACCCTTGTATGTCTCATGT